>PTEX01000070.1:3077707-3112652 GCA_003342815.1 Eudromia elegans | reverse complement strand
AGACCTTTTCTAGTTCCTTAATAGGGGAATCCAGTAACTTGCAGCCTTGCAATAATTTGAACCAGTTAGCTATTTTCTGCTTTATTTATTTAAAAATAAATTTCCTGGAAAACATCTGGAGATGCGTCATCTCCTCTCAAAAATGTCCTGGGAAAGTGTCATAGACAGCAAAATCTAACATTCACACACACTGTAAAGCAGAAATGATTACAACTTAATAATTCTTTTTCAATACAAACAGTTCAGTGATTCTTATTTTTTAAAATCCCTCATTTAAATTTAATTGAAAAGTTATTTTTCCAGGAATGGATTGCTTCTGTTTCTCACTTGGAAGCAGGCAGAGTGGATACTTGGCATATGATTATTTTCTAAAGCAACGGGGCTTCAAAAATTAAAACTGTTCTGGTAGCAGAAATTACAGGAAAGTAACTGTTTTAACTAAATATAAAATAACTGGTAGATATGCAGGGGTTTTTGTTTTGTTTTCTCTCCAAACCAACATGTAAAGACAGCAAGCCCATCCTATGAAAACTGTATGACTAAGCCACTATGTTCAGAAGTCAATGGTGCCCATTTGGCCTGCCCCCCCCGCCTGCCCTATACAGCAGAGCTAGGAACCTGAGTCTGCTTCTGGTACTGGTGTCTTCCCAGACAACCGGAACAGAGTCTCTGAGAACTAAGCAAGCCTGCAACTGGAGCCATACTTGGGAAGATAACCAAAGATTTTTCTCACGTATTTCTCTGTTCAGTCAGGATGAATTTTAGGAATAGTATGCATGAATTTTAGGAATAGTAGTTAACTCAATGGGAATTTCACCCAGGATGTGCTGGYACCATTTTATAATTTCTTTCCCTACAGAAATACACAGGGTTATTTGTGCTATACTACTTTTGCAGTGGTCTCAGAGGAGGTGCTGGGCAGCGAGCCCATAATCCACAGGGGCTTGCATCCTTTAATCTTCCTTTCTGTATTTTTGTTTGTCTTTCCATCTTTCTCTCATTTCTGTGCTGTTTAAATCCCTGGAATYTCTTCCTCTGTCTTTTATATGAGTCTCTGTGTGCAGTCACTCACATAGGAACCCAATTCTGAAATCACTTACTCATGTGAATGATCCATAACCATATAAAAGTCCCAYGGAACTGTATGTTAGAAAAGGATTTCTCACATGATTAGACATTTAACATTTTATAACAAGGCTATAATTATAGCACTAGATTCAGGATCAGCAGCAAAGCAGACTTCCAAGATACCAGTTTAGTTAGAGATGAGATAAACATTGTCGGAACAGGGGTTGAAAATGAAGACAAGCAGCAAAAACTAAGAACCTTATTATGCAGTGAGGAAGGGGAAGAAAACAGAAATCCTCAGAGACAGAGAGGAATTATGTGCTATTACTTGCACACTTAATAGTTGAGCTAATATGCGAGGCACACCTAAAATGCCACACAAACAAACAAACAAACAAAAAAGCCACTTAACAATTTATGCTTTGTGGAGGAATTTTTCTTGTTACCTTTCTTTTTCAAACAAGAACTTCTACTCTTTAAAATGACTGTATGATTTTTCTCACTCTGTGTATGCATTCAGTCTCTACAGGTAAATAGAAGGTAAGAAACTAGAGTTGTCAATGCCCTGATGAGGTAACAGTCTGGTCTTTAAAGCCACAATGATGAAGTATTTCAATGATGAAGTAACAGCTCAGCTTTGTAGCCACACTCCCCCTGCCTACTTTCAAATGGATTCATTCTGTTTGGCCACTTACACAAGGGTGTGGGGAAAGGAATAGGTTAAAAGCAAGCATTTGAAGAGATGAGCTGATACCAAGGACATTAGATGGCCAATTATTTCTGYCTGAGTAATATATTAATATAATTTAATTTTTCAGTATGATGTGTGCTTTTTTTTTCTGCTCCTCAGAAGTGAACATCCACTAGCTCAACTGTACTGCCACTCAATCATGGAGCATCACCATTTTGATCAGTGCCTTATGATCCTGAATAGTCCAGTGAGTGCCTCATTTCTGTGCATACTGAAGGAAGCTCCTTCCTGTTTCACTTTTATTTTTAGCTTTTGGATAGATTCCCACCCTTATACATTCCTAAATGAACTTTATTCCTTTTTGGGTAAAGAAAACAAATGCAGCACTTTCAAAATTACAGTTCCATTTCTGAGTGCCACCAAACATTTCCAAGTGTTGCCTGATAAGGGAAGCTTTGCTAATATCCTTTTGAGTACCTGCTTCTTTGGACCAAGTGAAACAAAAATTTTGTTGCCATTTTCATGGCCTCTTATGACCCACCATACAAACCCATGTCCGTGCTTTCATTTCAAAAAAACATTCCCACCTACACATATACAAAGCAGTCCTGATGAGACCAAACCAAACACAGCTATTGTTGACATTCCAAAGGCCTAAGTGAAGCCAAACCTAAGTTAACTAAATACACAAGTAAAACTACATTCTTCTTCTCCTACATTATTAAGATCAGTTGTTCAGGGTGCACAGTCATTTCAAAGTAGTCACTGTTCATTTCTTATCACAGCTTTGGTAGTTTTGGCTCCCTTCATGTAAGTCAGTCTCTTATTCAGATGGGGAAAAAAGTACAGACAAATTGTCACCCCATCAGCTCTGTAATGCATCAGTTTCACAGTGGGCTGCTGACCTTTTTTATGTAGTAATTTGTTATTTATGTTGCTTAATAAAAGAAAAATATTTTAATTTACATGAGTTTTATAAGCAGGTGTGTATGAGCTTCCTTTACTTCAAAAGAGGAAAGAAAGAAAAGAATGCTAGAATATGGCTAGGAACAAATTGGTTTCTGGTGTGTGAAATTTACAGGCTATGGCATTGCTCTGACTGCAGTTTCATTTTGTAACAGTCAGTTATGACTCAGTTGCTGCAGGATTGTTTGCCACTACTCAAGAACACTGTTTTTTTGGTTTTTTTCTTTAATTGAGGAGTCTGCAAAAGGTATCCGGATAAAAGCATAACAACAGACACTATACACATAAACAAATAAGAATCAACAAATAAGAATGTTTTAGCATTTGAGGTTTTAGCATATTGGTGAGGTGTTGCTCATTTTATTGTTAACACTGGTTTTGTTTTCTGTAAAGGGAAATCAGATTCTGAGCAGCCTTTCCATTGAAGAATACAAGGCCACACTGAAAATGATAAAACAAGCCATTCTTGCCACAGACCTAGCGCTATATATAAAGTAAGTCAGAAGCAAGTTTGACTGGATAGTCTTAGTTGCATGTTTGGATTGTGTCAGCATGATGTAATTTTTTTTCTTATTTTTACTTATTTTGAAGGAGGAGGGGAGAGTTTTTTGAGCTTCTAAGGAAGAAGCAATTTAACTGGGAAGATCCTGTGCAGAAGGAACTATTTTTGTAAGTAAATACAGATGATTAAAAAGCCAAATAATAACCACCAGATTTTCCATGCCCCATTGCTATGAATTTCAGTAAAACCATCAGATCTGTGTACTCTGGGCCTGTGCAACTGGCACAGGTGACACTTATCACTGAATGAGTTCCTGGGTCTAGCTCTGTAGCCTGTATATTAAACTTGGATAACGAGCACATGGAGACTACCACATTATCAAGTCTAGGACATGGTCATAACTTCACTTTTATTTTCTGACCTTGATTTTTCTTGAACTTGGATATTTATTTAGTAAACATTTGACTTAATGGTTACATAAGTTTCTCTGTACAGTCATTCATAGATTTCTTTCTATTTTTTTTTTTCCTGCAGAGCAATGCTGATGACTGCTTGTGATTTATCAGCCATAACCAAACCCTGGCCAGTTCAGCAACGGGTATATGCTTAATTTTAAGTTTTTTTAAACATAAGCTCTACATAATAYCTAATAGCTTCTGCTTCTTCCATCTATCCTCCCTTACTGAAAAAGTATTGGTGGAATGCAGACCCTTAGGAAACAATCCTTCAAAGAGCTAAATGGGCGTTGAAGATTTTCTCCGGCATTTACAGCAGGATCTGTGCATTTAGCTATGCCATGCTGTTAGCAGTGATCTGAAGGTATACTAGAATATTTTTTGTAGTTTTGAACATTTCTGTGTTATCACAAGACAGTGAACTAATGCARCACTCTACTTCAAAACAGCTGATGTTTTTGTTTATCGTGCCAGCTGTTACAAGCCATCAAATATTCCGGCTATTTTATGCAATGGCTTGTACTGTCAGAGTAAGTATCAGCACATACAAGGGATATTTTTTTTTCTGCAGTGTGCGATGAAGAATTCTAAGTGCTGTTAAGCTGGAGAGTCTAATGATAGCAGCTCCAACTTTGATATATTCTAAACTGAAATGATTTTTCAAACAGCAGATGCCTAATGTTTTTTAAGGGCAAGATATCAGATTTCACAGGTAGAATATCCAGAAAGTTATAATTTAAAATCATTAGTGATTTTTCAAAGTAATTGCTTTTAGTTCTMGATTTAAAATACAGTCCTTACCAATTATATATTTTAATTTGGACCTCAGTACCTTGCAGGATTGAGATTTAACTAATATGTGCAGTAGCTTTGGTAGTAGGGTTTACACAAGTCCAGAATATTATACATACACATGAGACAATACAGGAAATATTTATATTTCATATATGTATTCTTCTGATATATTGCATTCATCATATAGGCTAGAGGCTCTACACAGGAAAACTGTTTCAATCATAGGAAGCAATTAAACTTATATAGCCCTCACTGTGTGACGTTTCTTACAGATTGCTGAGCTTGTAGCTACAGAGTTTTTTGACCAAGGAGATAAAGAGAGGAAAGAACTCAACATAGAACCAACAGTAAGTGACTGAATTGCACAGAATCACCTCTTTCAAACAGCACTTTGTAGACTTCTCAAAACCCAGCTTTTCTGCCAATAACCACAGAACCAACTGCTTCCTTGTCTTCCTGGTAGTCACTTTTTCTTCTTTGGTTCACAAACACCAACACTGTCTCATTCTCTTTGAGCCAAAAGAATACACAGCATTATTTCCCCCAAGGTATACTGTTAAATTGTCTAGGAAATACATTTCTAGGTTAGTGCCTATTTGTGACCTATCCCAAGAAGGTGAGTTTGTCTGCTCTTCTGGCAAAATGGGCTGTGCCAGTCCAGAGCTCYGAAGGCCAGTTATGCAGTCAAATTACTAATATAATGCACATAAGTACTCTGCTATGCTGAGCTTACTGTGCTTTTTAAGCTGCTACTATGTAATGCTAGCTAGCTTTCTCTTCAATTTCCTTTTTATATACTGTATTAAATATAAAGCTTATTTTTTTTTTTCAGGATCTAATGAACAGAGAGAAGAAGAATAAAATTCCCAGCATGCAGGTTGGATTCATAGATGCTGTTTGTTTACAACTGTATGAGGTAAGGTAYATAAAAAAAGAAAAAAGGACTGCAAATATATAAAACCAGAACTCCTCACTGTGGCCTGTAATAACTGCAAATTTAAAATTAGAATCAACTTTGTTGTAGTTCCTTAGCTAAAAAAGATGAATTACTTTGGTATATTTTACCTATGTTTYATTACTGTGATCATTATTTATCATTAAAGACTTTTGTTATATACTTTTTAAAACCAGTAAATGCTGGGTTCTCAGAACTGAGTGTTAGACTTCTGCGTTATATTTGTGGTTCTGCCAGTGAGCTGCTATGAGCTTTAGAAAAGGCACAAATATCCACTTTGCTAACAATGAATATAATAGTATCCATCTACTCTACTGATAAAGACTGTTCTTAAAATACTTTTAAAGCATTCTGAACTTGTCAAGCAAAAATTGACATGCCAAATATGGGAAATTCACTTGAGGTTATTGGCTTCCATACCCTTTTAATTTTTCTCTCTCTCTCGTCACACACAAGAAATGCCTCAGAGAACTGGAAGTGTTTCTCTTCCTAGTCACAAACTGCTCTAAGCGGGTATTTGCAGAGATACAGTATGAAATTTTAAGAACACTTATTTGGGTGTTAAATATAACATGTTTTACATGTTCTTAATTTATTTCAGGCTCTAACACACATATCAGAGGCCTGCTACCCCTTACTGGATGGCTGTAGAAAAAATAGGCAGAAATGGCAATCGTTAGCTGAACAACAAGAAAAGAATCTAATTAATGGAGAAAGCAATCAAGCTAAACGGAACTGAGGTGCTGATTTGACAACCACAAGCTTAAGTACACACAGAAGACAGTAATTGGGGAGTACTGCATTTTGCTAATCACTGTATGAATTTGGCTTATGTTTTGCCACTGCTGTATTATTTTTCCATATTTTAAAACATAGCATGACCATGTATATGCTAAGGTTATATAAAGATTGTATATTTCTTCTATTTCATCTGAGTGAAATAGAAAAAAAAGATTTGCAGAGTTAGTTTATGCTGCCCTGTTCTATGAGATGGTACGAGTGCAGTTACTTGACTATCCTTGAGACACTATAACTTTAGAGATGTATATAGTTGTTCAGTGATCATGTTTGGCCAGTATGTTAAAGACTACTGCATTTGGCACCTTTTTTTCTCTTTCAGTCATATTGTATTAGGGTATATAAATGAGTAGTGGTGTTGCCTGTTCTCTTCCCAGAGGCTTAGAGGAAACTTTAGGATTAACTCTGGGGATCTGAATCCAGCGTATACTATGCTAACCTTTCAGGAGACAGAATGGGACTTTGAAATGGAAAAGCCCCAGAATTTGTTTACCCAGTGGCTTTTTCACATTAGAAGAATGTCACAAAAAAAGTCTCACATTTAGAGAAGGATTAAAAAAAAAAAATGCCAATTGCTAGGCAATGGGGGCTTATTATGAGTCTCAACACTGAAGTGTCACAGTTATCCATGGATGAGGATATCTGCATAACAAGTATTAAAAAGTCACAACTCCACATAAGTGACAGGCTACCTTGAAAGAAGGCTGCAAGAAGCAAAACAGAAAAATGAAAGCTAAATAAGATCAGTTTTGTATGCTGGCTTCATCCCAAAGATAAACTTAACATCACCATAACCACCAGAAGCAAGGCAGGAAAGGTAGAAAAGCATGTGACTATAAGAGCTGAGAGTGATTCAGAACGACTTAGGCATTGCAGACCTGTGGCAACGGTTAGTGATTCTGATTCCATAGGCCAGTGCTCTTGTGAAATCACCATGACCACTTTGAAGAACTGCTTGAGTTTTCAGAAAGTTTTATGATAACATTTTTTTAGAAATCATTTTGAGCACTAGTTACTTCCAACAATTATTAATGAACAAGTCTTAAAAAAAAGGAAGACTGAAAACAAAAGCAGCTGAGAATACTAAATTCCTAATTTACCATTTGTATAGGAAACTAACAAATATTAAAACAGAAAAAAAAMCCAACTAGCTTGCAGTAGAAAAGGGAGGAACCGACATTTTATTTAAATTAAGATGACTAATAAAAAATTGTTTGGATCACTGGGAAGTAATTAAAGAAAATATATACATAAGACAAATCCAAAACATAAGGTCTGTATAGACCTCTCTATATAGAAAAAAAATATTTATGAGATGAATGTCAGCAGACTGGTTAGTAATAGGGATGCAATTTTGGTGCATGCACTAACAAAAATGTTAAGTATTTATATTTGTAACAACAAGTCTTTAATTAAAAYTGGCAGTAGTTCTAGGTAAAATAAATACATTTGGGATTGTATGTTGAAGTACAAAGAGTTCATCAGTATCAAAGAAATCCAGAAAATTCGAGTTGGAAACTGCAAAAATTCTTCTTTCCCGGGAAATTACTAATTAGAGCAGCTGGTCAGAAAAAAACATGAAAACAACCTCTCTTTATCAGTCTCTATTTAGTTAAAAAAATAYCAGAAATTAGTAACAGATGAATCAAATGTTTCAAAATATTCTACAGTACTGAATTTTATCATAGAAGTTATTAAAATCTAGGAAGAGACATTCTTATTATCTCCAGCATTTCTACCAACCTAATTTTTTTTGTCAATGATAAAATTCTCTCTCAAATTTCCCTAAAAACTACCAATAATAATTATTGCACATAAATTTGAAAACATTTTTCTATGAGAGAATTTACAGTAATAGCAATTTTTTTCAAAATTTCCAAAAAGTTATGGAATACTGTAATAATAATTTAGAATTTCAGAGGCACTGTTATGTAATAGATCATGTGTATTTATACATGTATGTACACTGTACAAGGTRTGTATATGTTTAGAATATACATCCTATATATGCAGAAAAACTACAGTGCTCCCTCCAGAAGTTTTCAGTTCCTTTTTGATAAACGGGATATTTTGCCTCAGGATTGTTATAGCCCTTGTATTTTCTTTCTTTTCCTTCGACGCTTCAGACATTGAAACTGAATGATTAACTAAGTCAGCAAGTAGGATATATTTTAAATATAGATCTGAACAAAGTATACATATATATATATATAAAGGTGTATTCTGCAGTACAGCTGAGACTAGTAATTCACAGTAACACTGCATATCAACTATAGTAATATAACTGTATAGTGACATGTCATTTACATTAAGATATCAATATTTTTTATTTCTCTGCTATATTGTGTGTTCAGCATAGCTTTAAGAGAAACTTGCAACTGTATACAGGGGAGTGCTGGATTCATATCTTTGATTGAGAAAAATAAACATAACATTGCATTTTTTCAAAGTTCCATTTAAAATATACACATACAGCATATGCATATATTTAGGTACACATCTTTACACATTTAAACCATAGAATTTCTTCCACTTCAAAGATCAAAACCAATATTAAAATATAGATTATAGCAAATATATAATCTAAATGTTGTCTTAATTCACCTGTACTTGTATGTATTTCTACAAAACTAAACCTTTTAAGCTATTGCTGCAAGTATCTTAAAAGTGTGGTTTACTCCATAAAAATTCAGATCATGATTAAGTTATTTATATGGTGTTTTGGTCTACCTGAAAGTAAAATCAAAGGTGATGGTTTTGTCTCACAGCTTTTGTGAAGAATGGGTGCAGAAAAATTGTTCTTGCATTTTATAATTTATATAGGTGACAACATGAAAAATACCAGACTGTTCTCTGCCTGAAATATATTCCATTCAAAGCTCATMATTTGCAAACCTAGCTACTGGATTATAGCCATGCAGTCATTAATTTCATCATAGGTTGTACATCTAATTATTTTAGTCAGCTCTCAGACATATTCTGTCCTAGTTCATATTGCCTAGATAAAGAAATCAGCAAGGACTGTGCAAGATATAAACTGAAATGGACTTTTATCAATTTWTTAGTTCATTCTTAATTCCACTAGAGCTACTGTGAAATTTAATATTGAAATTTTGGGGTAGAATGGGGTAGAATTTGTGCCACTGTGTTTTTAATATATTTCTTAATAAATACATCTAAACTAGGATCCTATTTGTTCTCAGACACACATGTATTTTACTGTGAAGTCACTCCACAGCACAGTTTAGTGCTTACAGTACACTTGACTTTTCCTCTTTTTAAAAAATAGTGTATATATTAACATGTAAAAATTTGATTGACCCTAACTCTAGTTAAAAAGAAAAGTGAGTCTGTGTAGATAGCACCTATTTTCCAAGAAGTTAGTCACTCAACTAATATTAGCTGTAGAATGTGTAGGTTTTACATTATCGCACATAGTAAAAGAAAGGAGAAAAAAATARGCCATCAGTCATGAATATCTTATGAATAACTCAGATGGTAGAGATACTATTGATCTTTGATTGGTTGTTAAAGAGTGGATCACTCAGATCTCACAGATCTCAGTCAGATTGCACAGAATGCAAGTACAGGCGGGCTAGAGCTTAAAGTGAACAAAGTATGCCACTGACTGCTAGCTGATCTCCCTTTAGAAGAGAGGACTGCAGCCTGATTTTATGCACTGCCCTCTGCCAAGCAGAAACAGAGAGGTAAGTTTTTGAAATCCATTTCAATGATTTTGTCTGGCACTGGCATGAACTGCCAGTTTCASAGCAGTGTCTAATTCATATCTAAGATTTTTCAAATCTTAGTAATTAATTATTTCAATCCAATATAGAAAAATTTAATAGGAGGTATTGCTTGAGCAAACTGGTTTGGGCCTTGAATTATGCAAAAGAATCATAGTGGGGACTGCTGATGAAAAAAAAAAATCAAACTCAAAATAAATTCATATACTTGTAAGAATTTTACARAGATGTCACCTTCAAGGCAAAGCTTTCCATTAGCTTTAGAAATCTTGTCTCTGTGACAGTTTTAGTTCTTCATGTCAAATCACATGCAGTTTACAATCCACAGATTCAAATTTATTTTACTACTGCCCATTCTGTAATACAACCCCAGAGAACTTCTTCAAGGACATGCGCTAGTTTGAAAGATTAAGCTTGAATTTTGGAGCTTAAATAGAAATTTTAGTTGGCCCAAAGGATGAGAAATAACAAGGGCTGCTGTTTCAGTTTGGATTTTATAGGCATAAGAATACAGAGTCTAGCCTGGCAATCAGTGACACTTGCTTACTATAGAAAACTGTGACAGCAAGATATTTTTTCATTGCTAGATGAATGAAAATTGCTTGGAAAACTTGACCTTCCACATAAAGAAGTATGTTTCCATAGAGAAACTCATATCTAAGTACCACTGTTTGTAAATATATACTAATGTGACAATGCTATTTGAATAGCTAGTTTCCATTAACTGAGTTTGTCATGCCACGGTCTAGGATATGCCCATTTGGAGTTAACTAAATGATTCCCATTTTCCTCAGTGGGAGTTTGATTGAGTTGTATAGAAAGTGAAGGAATGGGTCAAAAATACCTTTTTGCCTATAAAGAGGGACCAAACTCTTACCCTTGGTAACACCTGCTTTACTATTCCTTAGTGTATTCAGCTATTTCTGTTGATGTCCAAGGTACCTTACAGATGTCACTGAAGCTAGAATTTGAGCCCTCTGTGTATTCATATGGCAGACACACAAGTGTGTCTCTTAAAGAATGTAGTGTGAAATGCACTGTAAATACTTTTAATATACACTTCTATTATAGTTTATTAAAAATCTTAACCACAGTCACTAGCCACTGAGTTTGTCTATTTGTATTCTTTTAACTTTTAAAAATATTTGAACAAACATATAGTTTCTGGGCACAGTATTTTTGTACCAGGTTGATGGGGTTACTCTGTATATTATGTTCTGCTTTACAGTAGTATTGAAGTCATACGAATATTACAATCTTGCTTGTGCTGTCCCACAACTCTTTAGTAAAACTATTTACATTGCTTTTGAGAATCAATTGTCCTCCTTAGTGCACAGTTAGAGAACATAGGTTGTTTTCCATGGTCAGACTGCTGCTTAGCTACTTATTTTCATCATTCTTCTCTTTGTACGGTTTTCATGATTTGTAAAATAAAAATGGCCAATGTCAATTTAATTTTACTGTGTTAGTATTACTGAGGTTGAATCAATTATCAATAATTATCTGATAATAATCAAAATCAACACTGACTGTTCCTTCATTCACATTATTACTTCTATAAATATTTATTGCATTTATTAACAACTTCTCTGTCTCCTTCTATTGAGAAGAACTTCACTATTAATATCAAGATACTCCTAAAATAAACATGGTCAGTGGTATGGTATTTATCAAAAAGCTGTAAAAATAAAGTATTTCACTCCCATTAACCACTAGAGAGCACTACAGCTACATTTGTCAGGAATTGTCAGCAGGCTATTTATTGCACAAGTAGAACTGACAAATAAAACTGCAGGAATTRTACAAATAAAACTACTCAATAGTCATCCTCACCTTCTGCCCCCAAGTATCCATTTCTTGGGGGTAACAGTGTATAAGATATATTAAAACAGTCAATTCAGTGACCTCAAAAAAAATGTGAAAAACATTTTTGACAATAAAGCCACATCTTGTGTAAAGTGCTGGTGAAGAAATAGATCGAGATCAGCATGCTTCTTGGCACTTCCTCTTCTTTGCCAGTTAACTTCTCTGCAGCAACACTCCTGGCCTGATTTTTTTTTTTTAGCTCTAGGCAAAACCAACAAGTATGTACATCCCTGACAAACAACAGTGCTATTCAAAACGTTATGAAGGGCCAGATTTAGTCCAGCACAAAACATGAGCGCTGTTTGCCCAAACCAACTGCAATTGGCAAGTGCAACTGAACAACTGTCTATGTATATACACATATATCTGTAACCATATGCTGCTGGCACTGCAAGCTTTCCACCTCACTCACCAGTTTGGTCATGCTCTAAGCTGAACATGAGTCCAAGTCGCACTGGACTACTTAAATATTTGAATTATTTCCAGAGAAGTAGCATAGTTTTCACCAGGAGTATTAAAATATGTTCCTTAACTACTCCAGAAAAGAGCATAGCCTTGAAGTAGAGTGTTTTTTCTTGAAAAGGTGAAAAATAAGCTCACACATCATGAACAGCCATCATGATTTTCACAAATGGAAACCTAGTTTCCTAGTTACCCAGTTAACTCACACTACTAGGTTATACATGATACATTCATATATGTGTATTTCTTTGAACTATTCTTTGTAGTATTTAAGTCACTGYCATAAGTGATTTTATGATCAGAAGAGATTTTCGTGGAATAGAAGTATTATCTTCATTTTACAGATAAACAGAGGGATTAACTTGATCAAGGTCACACAGTCTGTTGCTGAGCTGGAAGCAGAACCAAGATCTGGGTCCTAGCTCTATTTATGCTAGCAATAGGTCAATACCACCTCTTCTTTCTTTACTGAATCTAGGCCAGATTCAACTATTTCTGGTAACTCTATGACTCACTTTAGGATGAACCAAAAGATGAAGCAAATAACAAAGCTGTTGGAGCTTTAAGAAACTCCTACAATTTGCTTCTAGWTTTTTTAAGCTGGACCTTATTGGTTCATGTTCTCCAGTTCTCTCCAATAATCAATGCTTAAATCATGCTGTGCTTTATGGACCACTACCTTTGGACACAAATTAAGAGAGTATCTATAGATGTATGAGTGTAAGTTTTAACATCCAAACCCCTACTAACTTATCACAGATATGGATTCTGTACTCACAGAAAACTCCCAAGTAATCTTCAAAAGTTGAATCTTGATGTTGAGTGGGTTGCAGTATCAACAGCGGCAATATTCTTCCTGAAGAGCAACAAAAGTGCTTGAGCATGATCCTGCTGCAATACATCATCCAACTGCAATATGAACTTCAAGATGGCATTATTTAGGCTAAACTATTTAGGCTAAACTAAGCTCCTTATTTATAGATCATCTTTCGTTACATTAGCACTAAAGTTGGCTTACTGATGTGAGACCATGCAGACATACTCTAAAGTAATGAACTAATTGAAAGCAATGAACTATCTGGTGTGTTTTACTGAGTTACAGAGATTTGATCCTGTTTCCTTTGTGTTTAGAAAATTTCATACACCTGCTAAAACTGCAAGTTCATACACATCTTAGGTACTTGACTTTTAATTCTTGAAATAAAATTGTGAGCTAACAGAAAGTTAACATGGGTATAAGAGAAGAAAATAATAAATTAATTGCCAAATCCCTTTAAATTTGAGTTTTGTTCTCCCTGGCAGAAACCAGTTAATCTGTATGGCTTTAACATGATTCATATTTATATCATTTATTTATTTTAACATGCTTATCTTAGCCTTGAGCAAACTACCATTCTGTGGAGTTCTACTGTTCTAGCTTTTAGCCTGAACAACTCAAAGACAAGACACAATAAATTGGCAGAAGAATCTAACTCTGCATTTTTTCACCCTGATCTTTGAAATCTCATTGTCAACTCTCATAGTATAATCTGATGTACTTGATCGTCAGAGATTGGCATGATGAGATTAGTATGATCATATAAGTTAATAATTTATATTCATCCACCTCATTCAAAGATCAAACTTCAAAGTTGTTTTGCAGCCAATTCCTAGTATTCTAAAATTGACAAGTTGAAGAACAAGCCACAAAGAGAACTATTCAGCCAAAACCACAATGGTCATGATTTGCTTGCAACCACRTACACTAGGAAAAAGTTTTATTAATGTATTATCTAAGCAAAAATTGTACTTGAGAAAACTGTGCAAGGAAAGGCTGTCGTAGAAAAAGGAGACACCTTGTGGAATACTCAAAAAAATTACATAAACAATTTCAATCACAACTTCAAAGCAGAGCTAACCAATGGAACTCAAAGAACTTGGAATAAGCTATAAGCATAGTAAAATTTTTACATGGCAGAAAACAGCAGTCACATTTTACTGTGCTAATATTCCTACACAATTAATAGAAATACAGCAGTTTGCTCTATGACTGATGTTTCATCAGACCCCAGAAAAAGAACAGTTCTTTATGCTGTTAGTGATATACTAATGTAGAGAATSTAATGTAACTATATAGATGATAAATACAATTCATAATCAGGAATGTGATTCATAAATACTGATCATTGTAGAGATTTTTAATCAACTGATAGGTCTGTGTGGATGATCTGAACATCATCCTGAGGATTCCTATCCAGCGAAAAGAAGTACACAGGGAAAGAAAACAGGAKAGAAATAGAGCAACAAACTCAACTGCAAAATTCAGGATGTAGCTTCTTTTTTGTTCCCACAGCAAATGAGTTTGGATTTGGCTAATTAGCTACACTTCTGAGAGAGAGATCAATGGACCAAAATGGAGGAAGTTGTGAGAATAAAAGTGTATCTGATAAGTACTGGATTTCCAGTTATTTATGACCCTTTGCAAAAGCRCTTTCTCCTTTTTTAATGCTCAGAAAAATTAAAGGTAAAGGTAGAAAGTCATGCCTAAGCTGTGATCACAACTCTGAGCTATCTTTTCAGAGCTGAAGATGAAATAAATTTAAATCAAGGAGAATAATTATTAAAAATAATTGTTTAAATATATATTAAAAAAATTAAATCAAATGAAACAGTAGGTTACTAGAGTCCATCTGAAAAGARGAAAACTCTTAATATGTTCAAAATAACAAATAAGTTGAAAATTGCTGTTTAAGATTCCATATATTTTTGAAATAATGTGAARCAAGGGCTACTTTCCTTATACAAACAGAATGTTTTCCAAGTAGCTGTCAGTAAATACATATATCCTACATACATATTTATATATATAAACACAGCCACACACAGAAAAAGCACTGGCATTTTTCATATATGAAAATATCATATACTACACATACATTACATATACAAATTCTTCTACTTATATAATACTTGAACTGTTATACAGTCTCACTTTTCTATCGGATTCCACAAAAATGGTTCAGAAGTTGTGCTACACCACTGAAAGAAGAAACATTTCTGCAAAGACTATAGAGAAAACAGAGTTGATAATTAACTGCAAATCAACAACAATTGACGTGAACTATAACCAGCTATCAAGTTATTCTTATTTATGGTAATTGCATACATATAAAATACACACTGGCAATGATAACTAATAGGTCAAGAGATGCTCCAATGCAATAAAAGATAAAAAATCTGCCCACTTTCTAACCCATGTGAACAGTAAAATAGGTATCCATGATGAGCACAGTACTAGACATAAGCTATGATGTCCTCTGAGACACTGAGTTCAGATTAAGCACCACTCTAATAAAATCACAAATCTCCCACCTAATTTTTATCCAGCTCAGATCTAAAGCAAGTATACTATCAGGGATATATTTCCCTAAGTCAAATGCCTTGTTTGCATCATACTGTGGTGCACATCAAAGTAAGATACAGAACTTTAATTTTGTCCTGTATACAATACCATGATTACAGAATTCTAATATTTTACCTATAAAGACATTTTTTCCTACCACAAATTATGCCTTTTACTAATATAATTTTGAATTCTTTTATATAAAAGTGATAAAAAATGCATGAGAATGTGGCAAGAAACTGCAAGAAGAAATATAAAATGAGACCGGAACACTTTGAGGTTCTTCCGTTACGACCTCCAGTGAAAGAATAATTGGAAGATTTGAGATAACCTCTGGTAAAGAGACAAACTATTGCAGGAATGGCTGGTACGGCTTGGGCCGGAAAATGAGGTTTTCACAACTGTCAGACTACTTTGCACCAAATTCCATGTTTCAGGGGACCGAAGGGTCTAGAAAAAAAAAATAGAATATAGACTATTTGAAGAAACTAATTAGAACTTAAATTTAGAATTTAAAGAGCAGCGATAAACACAGAAGAGCATCACACAGAAATGCATCACAACCTTCACAGCTCAGCACTAGACAATAAGCAAGTGAATAGATCTCTGCAATAGCCTGCAGGCACCCAGCAAATCCTCCATTCTATGCTCTTTAGATTAGGATACGCTTCTACAACAAACCGCAGCAGACAAAGAAGAGGTTTGTGTTTGGTTTACTGAGTAAATATATATTCTCCAGTAGTATAAAGACTCTCCCAAAGCAAAAAGTTCTATACAATAAAAAGACAAAAAGAAAAGGCAATATATTTTCTAAGGTTAATTATTGCCTTCACTGGGTAGCTGCTTTTTATTACAGCTCACATATGATAAGATGAATGTATTATCCATACTTAAAAAAATAATAAAGATATTGTCATGATTTGCTAGCGAGAAAGGAGTTTCAGGAGGCAGTGTGGATATAATCGGATATTTAACTAAACTACAGTAAACTTTACCTTGGAAAGATCAGCACACCACTTGAGCTTTAGCCAGCCACATCATCCTGTAAATTGCTTTCAAGATAAGCCAGTTCATAAATTCTCTTACCAAAGCTCTGCTACTGCAGGGAAGTCCTCCTTCTGACTGAAACATGGCATTTGATGGTACTTGGAAAGTAGACAGAAATGAAAACTATGAAAAGTTCATGGAAGCAATGGGTAAGCCTTACTGTTCCAATCTCTTCTAAAATGGTAAGACTACTGTTAGAGACCACAAACTCTCCCGGCGTGTCAACTACCTTCTGGCTATCCTKGTCAACCTGCTAACTGGTGGTGTGCTCTTGTGTAGTGTCCTGTGTTTATTTTCAAAATATTCTAACTTTCTGCATTCAGGAGAAAAAAAAAATATAAGCTACTGGGAAAAGTTCTGAAGTCTAYATTATGTTTATCTAAATGTAACTTAAGTAATGCCAATAGAGGGTTTTTTTTCATATTTACATTTGGTGTAAGGCAGGGGGAAGAATCTCTAAGTCTACATTTGTTTGGAAAAGGCTTCAAGAACATGAATGATAAATTTTAAGTGAAACTCTGTGGCAGGAATACTATTTTTGATAACATGATAAAAACTACTTTAAAAATTACAAAGAAAACCACTAACTTATTGTAGAACATAGGACACATTTTAGTATCTTAGTGCTTAAACTTGTACAAACTGAGTATAAGTATATAATAAACATATAAACAAAACAGTTGGAATACATCTTATGTCAAATCTGTACTGCTGAAAACAGCTTCATGAAAGAGTGAAGAAAAATAACAGTCTGGGATGAAAAAAAATATTCACCATACAACCAAAGAAGATACAAATACAATGCTGTACCGTATTTTACTAATTGATACCGATTTTTGTAGGTGTTAACATAATGAAAAGGAAGTTAGGAGCCCATGATAATCTGAAGATTGTTATTCAACAAGATGGAAACAAATTTACTGTCAAAGAATCAAGTAATTTTCGATCCATTGAAATTGTATTCACTCTGGGAGTTAATTTTGACTATAGTCTGGCTGATGGGACTGAACTTAACGTAAGTGACTTTTCATATGATAACAACTTAATGAAGAACAGATTTAAGATGAATGATTTGTCCATCTAGTTTTAACTTTTAAGGTCTTTAATGGTGTGGCTGTGCAGACATGTTTGCAGCTTATATAGAAAAACACAACCTAGACTCAACTGTTAATGGAACTACACTGTAATATGAAACGTGGAGCTAAATACAATGCTCAAAAAGGAGATTAYCCAACAACTTCCATAGGTTGAAACTCACTGCAATTGTATTACTTTTACCTAAAGCAAACAGTGGGTATTTCTAAGAAATAACTTTGTTATTTACAGAATTCATTAAAATAATATATATATTATTTTATATTATATTTTATATATACTTATATATATTTATAAATATTATATACTATATATAAATATATAAAATAGCTGAATTAACATGCAATTAAATAAAAGTAGTTTTATTAAATATTTCATTTTTACAGCATTTTTGACAAACTCCTCCTACTTCTAAGCACTGACACAGTCTTTATGTGAAATCAGTGCTACCTTTATTAGGAAAGGGGTTTTGGGTTTTTCATTTGCTTGTTTTTTCCCCCCATCACAGGGCTCTTGGAATACAGAAGGAAATAAACTTGTAGGAAAGTTTACTAGAAAAGACAATGGAAAAGAGCTCACGACATTCAGAGAAATCATAGGTGATGAACTTGTCCAGGTGAGTTACATAACAACTTACATGCAATTTAAAACTACAAAGAATTGATATATTTTCAAAGCTATGGCCAAAAACCTAAACACTTCCTTCAAATTACCTACCTTAAGTTAAAATTCTCATAGTAATCTATCAAAATTTAAAACTTTAGAATGAAATTGGCACGATATGTTTTCCTGCTAACATGAACTGTATCTTTYCAATGCTTTCTGAACTCTGGGAATAGAAGCTATCATACTGACACTTGAGTCAGAAAGTATCTGCCCTGTCAAAGTCTTACAATGCCAGCATCTATGTACTACACATGTATAGAAAATTTCTTTCAATAAAATCTGTGAAATAAATTTTGTCATAGTTACTGACTTTTCCCCTTTATTTCCTAACAGACCTATATATATGAAGGAGTTGAAGCCAAGAGAATCTTCAAAAGGAGCTAAATGCTTCATCCAGAACAGGACCAGAAACAAAGAAAAAGCACCTACATTTTTCTACATATCTTATTCCTCACCTGCCCCCTTTCACAGCACCAAGTTGAGATTTCTTGCCCTGATGAAAACACAGGCTAGTTCCTTGCAACTTTTGCTTTGATTACAAAGCATCAACGACAAGTCTGATACAAGTACTGAAATGTTACTAGTACCAAGTTCTACCTGAGCCCCATAATAATAAACTCTGCAGAGAATATTTTCTACAGAAGGAAAAAAGTATTTTTAGACTGATTCTCAAGTGGCAACTTGGTTTCCTCATCATAATATTCATCTTGATAAGAGAATGCAAAATATAAAATAATCCTGAAAATAGACAGGCCTCTAATATTACTATATGTAGAGAACATGAATAAAAACATTGAAAGTATCTTAAAAAGATAAAGAATGACTTTACACTAAATTGACTTTAAATACTGGCCTTTCTCACAAGTGATAAATATGCATAAGGTTCTGCTCATGTTGTCTGGTCTATATGTGCTGATCTTAATTCAGACTCACCTCCTATGAGACACATCATTTCCTAAGAGTGGACAAAATCACCTCTTGTGGGTCAGGATTAGTTTAGACCTGCTGTGTCCCTGTAATCATGACATGGTGGTAATTGAGTCCTGTCCCTGTGTCTGTAGGGCAGCCTGCTTCTCACCATTGCATCCTTTCCRATAAATGCATGGAACATACTTGCACACTGCAAGGGTTCTTATTTCCCAGTAAATACTTCCTGGTACTCTTAGCTTCTGAGGATTTTGCAGTCATATTTCTACTGTCATAGCTGGGGGAAGGAGGGGAGGAATCCTGTAAGTGTTTTGAGAAAAGGTTAAAAACACTGTGTGGAACTGAAAACTGCCTTAGGTTTTAACCCCAAATAGGAATGCAGCCTTATCCATAACATCTCCTAGCACTTCATCACAGAATTCCCCACTGACAGCACACATGACYAGATGACATTCTGACGTATGCTTATTTATGCTGGAGAGCAGCCCCGCAGAGAGGGACCTGGGCGTCATGGTGGACGACAAGTTGACCATGAGGCAGCAGTGTGCCCTCGTGGCCAAGAAGGCCAATGGGATCTTGGGGTGCATTAAGCAGAGCATCTCCAGCAGGTCGAGGGAGGTGATTCTGCCCCTCTACTCAGCCCTGGTGAGGCCGCACCTCRAGTACTGTGTGCAGTTCTGGGCTCCCCAGTGCAGGAGGGATGTGGAGCTGCTAGAGAGAGTYCAGTGCAGGGCCACAAAGATGATTAGGGGCCTGGAACATCTGCCCTATGAGSAAAGGCTGAGAGAGCTGGGCCTCTTCAGCCTGSAGAAGAGAAGACTGAGAGGAGATCTGATCAATGTATATAAATATCTCAAGACAGGGAGKGAGGAGGAGGGGGCTGGCCTCTTCTCAGTGGTGGCCAGTGATAGAACTAGGGGAAAYGGCCAMAAATTGAGGCACCAAAAGTTCCACAGGAACTTGAGGAAGAATTTCTTAACGGTGAGGATGACAGAGCACTGGAACAGGCTTCCCAGAGAGGTGGTGGAGTCTCCTTCTCTGGAGATCTTCAAAACCCGCCTGGACAYCACCCTGTGCCACATGCTCTAGGGGACCCTGCGTGTGCAGGGGGGTTGGACTAGATGACCTCTACAGGTCCCTTCCAACCCTAGCCATTCTATGATTCTATGATTCTATGATATGCTATCAYAGAACTCCATTTAAAATATCTTTTCTTAACATGCACAATTATTACTTTAATGACATTTTAAATACCTCACAAAGCATACTATTTTCTCAAATTTCTTTAACTATCCTTTTACAGGACATAAACGAAGTAAAAAAAGGAAAGCTTTTTCTTCTTCTGTTATGTTTTACATCTCTAGCATACATTTTCATTGTCTTCAGAGTCTCATAGCTCCCTCTATTGGTAAAATGTTCTCATGAATCAAAAAAAAAAAAAGTTTTAACTAGGAATAGCACACACCATCATTATAAATTGTATTTTTTCCCCTCCAAATATTAGTTACATACAATTTCCTGCATAGATATTTTACAAAATCTTATTTTAGTGGACAGATATACCAGATTACAAAGAAGAAAACCTTACGCAGTTCTTCAGTAAAGTGAAGTAAAAAGGAAAATCAAACTATGAAACAAAAAATAAAATTCTAAATCCAAAATTAAAACACTACAAAATTCTCTGCAACTGTCGGTTATGTATGCAAGTCTTTAAAGGAGAATAATAACAGCACCTTGCAATAAACTCCATGATAGCTTCTTTCACTAAGGCTATGTGCATACAACACCAGGACTAAACTGTAAAGCAGAAAGCCTAACCATTAAATTTCCATTACAGAATTTGACCTTCATTATCAGCTGTATGTCATTAATGCTTCCAAACTGTACAGAAACATATTAATGACTATGTCTGAAAGGGTGCAGTAAATTGGAGGAAGCCATTTTATTTCCTTAAAGACCTCATTGGCTGAAAGGAAAGCTTTATGGGGTTTCTGAATTGGTTCTCTGTTTCTTCCCTTACTATGCTGACTCTGCAACAAACCCGCACGCTTCTGATTCAGAAAGTCGAACTCTATCCTGTACCTGGTATCAACACACTTATCTCTACCACACCTGCAGCATAATGTACGTTGGCCCATGTTTATTTTCATCGAGATTACTGGATCTCTTCTACTGAGTGGCCTTGATAGGAAGGCATAATTAATAGGATTTTCTCTCTGTGAAATACTTCAGAAATTATTCTAGTAAATTTTTGGAGGGATTACATACAAGACCGTGAACTGAAAACTAATGTGATATATACATTWAAAAAATCATATACACAACATATAACACAAAATATTCAAAAACTGCAAACACTGAAGACAGAAAACTGAGAAAAATCTTTAAAGATTCAATCTGTAACATTTGMGCTAGAATTAGCAATAAACATGGGGAAGGGGAAAACTCTGGAAGTGGAAGAGTTTGGCAAATGAACCAGTAGGGTCATAATACTAAAAGGTGGATGAGATAGTTAAGTCTGGTAAATTTCACTAAGAGACTTCTGTTTTCTATTGTTTACATAACTACAATACTTTACAATCTAAGAGGAAACTATTTTACCTTGAGAAAACCACACACCATGCTCCCTTTGCTCTAATGAGATTATTAAATATATTTTGAAATAAGAGGGGAAATATTGACATTATTGCTGTCCCTCAAAAACTCTGTAATGTAAAGTTCATACTTATTTCTAATGTTAACATTGATTGAAGGAAAGTAATTATCCTTAAGTGCATGCCTATGAGATGCTAAGCTTTGATCAGATACTTCTCACATGCTACCTGCTTAAGTACTGCTTTGTCTCCCTGTTATGATGACACAGAGTGTTAGTAGCTCTTAAGGACACAAGAAGTTACACTCCTTTGAATACTGACCAAGACAGTTGGACACTGCACACCTACCCAGGCAAGAGCAATATGTCTCAACTATAACATTAGACTATGCTATTTCTTTTAGCTCATCAACTGATCCCATAAGGTTATAAAAATAAAGTTTACAGGTTATATGAGTTACTGTGACTCCTTAAAGTGTAAAATCTCTATTAACCTTTTCAAGCAGAGAAATATAGCTTAAAACTGTCTTAAAATCCTTACATATATTTGCACAAACATCTATCGATTTTCTCAGGGGCATGATCTACTCTCCAAGATGCTGCACCATGAAAAAAAAAAAAATTCCTTAAAAGTCTTAACGCAGTTTAACAGGTCAACATGATTTAAAAAGACTGACCAGCTGCCTTTCCCTCTATCACCTGGCCAAGCGCCTAACGACCAGCAAGAACTGGTGCCCAAGTGCTACCACACTGGGTAATAATCCCAGCCACCAGCTCAGGCAGGCTCAGAGCATCTCCAGAAATCCCAGCTTCCTCTCAACCCTAGCAGTGKAAGTGGAGCATCCATAGGGCACATCTTTAGCACACCATGGCACAGCTCTGCTACACAGCTACAGGGGTCTGCCCTCACCAGCAGCTCCTCAACGCTCAGCCCCACTACAAGGCGTGGGCACATTCCAACATGGAACAACTACCCTCCATTACAAACAGAGGCCACTCACCCTGCACAGGGTTTTGTGACAGGCTCATGACTAAACCGCCTCAACGAGTACAGGGTCACCGCGCCGGCTACCGCACCGCAGACTAACGACAGCAACAGCGCCGCCACGCACATGCGTTAACCGCCACTAACGGTCACTAATGGGCACCCGCGGCCCGAGCAGCAGCAGGCCGCCGCACGAAGCACGCAATCAGCGAGTGCGCTTGCGCCGAGGCGAGACGCTGCAGCAAGTTSTGTGCGTGGGGTGGGTGTACGTGCGCTCCGCTCTCATTGGCCGCCGGCGCGGAGGGGCGGTTGGCGCCTGCGTGCTGGGAAGGGCGGCGCACCCCGGCGCGCGGCTCTCCGCAGCAGCATGGAGGTGGCGGCGGCGGAGCGGCGGAGGTCAGAGCCGCTGCAGGGAGAGCAGCTGGCGGCGGGGACGAGCGGTCGGCGGCCGCTGTCGGGGCAGTCCTACTGGCTGGATCTGTGGCTCTTCGTCCTCTTCGACCTGGCGTTGCTCGTGTTCGTCTACCTGCTGCCCTGAGGGCGTGGGCGCAGGTCAGCGCCGGGCGGGGAGGGCAGCGCCTGGGCGGGAGCCGCTCCTGGCGGGCGCGTCCCCGCGGCCCGGTCTCGGAAGGGCCGCGCGCGCCCGCGACAGGAAGCTTCGCGGTCCCGCGCGAGGCGCTCGCGCTGGAGGGGGCTCCGCTGGACGCGCAGCGGGAACGCGGTGTTCACCACCCCAGGGGGGCCCGGGGCACCTCAGGCATCTGTGGGGGTGCTAGGGAGCGCTGAGGAAAGGTAATGATAATTCCAGAGAGGTAGCAACCTTCTTTTTTAAGAAAATGCATAGTAACTACTCTTAGGTCTGAACCTGTGCTTGATATTTTTCATGCTTTTGTGTCTCGCAGAAGACTGTAGCCCACTGGAGATGTTTTCCTCTTTTTAGAGCCTCCACCTCCACCCCACGCTACTCCTTTTGGGACCAAGGAGGGGAAAATGAGCACTCTATGTGCAGCACAAGCAACGGGGACCAGGACTCAACTTGCACCTGACTTCAGAAGACTATATATACATATTTATGTGTGTGCTAATCACAATATAATCCTGGGTGTTACAAGCAATATTGTTTAGAGTTTTAGGGTCATCTATATCCTATTATTTTCCCTTACTCTAAACAGTGCCTTAAGATACTATAAGACAGTTTAGCTGTGTTTTTGCAATTAGTACCCAAACGTTTGTTAAGTGTAGATGGAAACTTGTACTATTTGAATAAAAATAACAGAAAGGAGAGGTGGGAGAGAGGCTGAGAGTGAAAAACAGCTCTTGGATGGACTGAAATTGCAACTTGAACCCTTTTCTCAATAGGCTAGTTTTTATTCTTTACTGCTCTACTTTCAGGAAGTTAATCATGGGACTTGGGTGCCACCACTGTGGTTTTCTGTGCCACTGCTCTGTCTTATGGCAGAGTGCATGAGTGCAAAGCGCTTTGGCAGATATCTTTTGAAATATGTCATGTCGGAATATAAGGTTCTTGTCACACCTGTATGATCAGAAATAAACCCAAGTCTTTCCTAAGGACTCAGATGCCTTGATCTGCTTGTACTTCAGATTGGAAACACTGATGAAACCATTGCTGCACAATGTTAAAAAAAAAGCTGAGCCGCGATGGATCATATCTGCACATATAGCAATGTTTTTCAAAGGAAGTCATCAAAAAAAGTACAAGATCACTCATATTTCTGACTACTGTTACTCATATATCTTTCTGTGTCCCTGCTGCCCCAAACAAAAGTTTTTCATAGTGTAATCTCAAGGGAAGAATAGATCAGGAAGGCAGGGTAACGTTCCCTTTTCCTTTGTGCAGATGACAGACAACTAAGAACACATGTTGTCTGAATAGCTTTTGGAAGGCTAAAATAATTCTTTTTCCAGAGAAGCTTCTGGCTCATTCAGTCTGGTATGACAGAAGTTTTAAGGAGTATCAGAAAAAAATAAAGGTAGCCAAAGCTAATCTGATGCATTGAGCTCAAGCTATCTCAGATGCTCTGCAGTACTTGAACATGTATACCCAGACAAATTTCACTTACCTCTCTTTGAACCAAACTGATAAGTAAGAAAGACACCCAGGATAATGAATCAAGCAATGGGAGGATTAGTGTAATTGCTTTGTGCATTTCATAGCTCTTTAGAAAGCTAAAAGTAATTTTACTAGCTTTATAAACAAATTCTTCAGAAAATGAATTTCATTGTTCAAATAAGATAATTGAGCCAGCATCTCTTCAAAATGTTCAATCATTATTAGCAGTATTTATCTGTCAAGGTATTAAAACATAATTTGAGAAAAACAAAATTGTTTGGAAAAAAAATGTAAGAATACAAAGAAAGCACAAGAAATATTTTAAATTTTATCGATAGTTTGAACAAGCAGAACTTTGCAAGAATGTAATTCCAAAGACTGAAAAATATATTAATTATAAGACTTGTTAAACGTATTTACTGTTACAAAAGTTATCTAGGCTCTTATACAAATCTATATCCAGAAGGGGACACTTATAAAAAAATAAATAGGCACCCTAGTTAAGTCAAAACAGGTTATCACATATTTGTTAGCAAATATTACATACATACATGGAGTGCAGGTTCAAATATGAAAACAAAGGTGTCTCAAATAGCTGTCTATATTCTATTATAATTAAATACCTGGTAAACACAGGTCACACAAAAAGTTGTCTAGCAAGATTTCTTTCAGGCAAAGTAAGGAGACTGAAATACATCTGAATTACTGCAGCTACTTTAAAAATTACTAAGTTTACCATTTGTGCTTACCAGAAACCAGAATCATTGGTATCAGTAATAGGCATTCATATTGCTCATTGGACAGAAGTATTAACATTGCTATGCATGTTTAAAAATAACTTTTAACATCATTCACAGTAGTGGCTGTGCTGTTTATACATAAAAATACTCATTTCAAATACAGGATTTTTGCAGACATTTTACAAATCATACATTATTTACAAATTCCAATACTAATCTTCATTTTTACATAAGTATTAGAAGATAGCTTTACTTAACTGACTGTGCATATTGTGTAACATTGCTGGGAGTAAATTATTAAAAAAAAAAAAAAAAACAAAAACAAGTTTTCAAATCCTTTCCAAAAATATTTAGGAATCTTCCAAATTCTTACACATTCAAGTTTTTTCTTCTGTTTAACTGAATTTCTTACGAAAAGATAATTTTCTTAGGTTGCCATTTCCTAGCAAATATATTGAAGCATGCACAACTATTATTAGCACTACAAATTCCAGAWTTTTTTTTTAAGTGCTAGAAGAAGTTTTTAGCAAGAAGGTAGAAATAAAGATTAATCAGATACCTGATTTGTTGCATATATCATGTTCCAGTTTTGCTATACATTACAAATAGTTATAAAAATTGATCTCAACAGAGTAACCAATCCTAATGTTTAGATGTATACCTTGGATAACCACACTAAAACAATTGCCAACATTTTGTTGAAGCACTCGGACTCTCATAAGATACATAAACATATGAAAGCCTTTATGACCAACAGTGCAAGCATAGTAAGAGTGTTTATTGTGCATATTCAACCTTCTGGCATTAGTTTTATAGCTAAAAGGCATTTACATGTAGATATAATCAGCACCACCTGAATTTTAAGTTAATGCTCTAATATGAATAATTGCAAAATTCACTCTTTACAGACAGCATCATTCAGGGTTTGCTAACACTRCTTCTAAAGAGTACATGGCTTGCCAATAAGGTAGACTGAAAGGTAATTCTGAGCCTGTGCAAGTCTCCGATACCACAAGGTGCGGTGGGTCATTTCAAAACATTCAACAGCTGCCACAAGGGTTAAATCCTGATCCCTTTCCTTTCTTCTTCCCCTCACTGGGCAATATTTTTGTGAACTGATTTAACTCACTAACCCTATAAAAGCCAGATAATCTTCCTTATTAGTGAAATAAATTAGGTTTGCAAAAGGCATGCTAAATGTCCAAGCTGCAGGGCAGAGTGAATTTCTCTGCAGAGCAGAGAGAGAGAAACCCCTCTGGGTTTCTATCTTGGATACCGCAGTCTCAATGGCTTCAGGTTCAGCCTGATTTACTAAGATGCTATTTACCATTTGTAGAACTGCTCTGAAGAAGGAAAAGGTTTACATCAGTAAGATCAGAATATCTGATCCCGTAAACTTAGTTCAAGATGTCAAGCTGAAAAAAGRTAGGAGGTTCACTAGCAATGCTGCCTGTGCATGCAAGTAGAGAATCAGTCTGAACTGAACATAAATAGTAGTGATATACCTAGGCTCTTACAGAATGCGTCTTTGACAGTTGAATAATATTCTGCTGCATCAATTTGTGGTTAAATTGAATTTTAGTAAGTTAAAGGCGATACCTTATAGAGGAACAAAACTGGTAAGTATATTAGTTTAAAAATGTATACAAACCCAGGTGTATTAATGCGATATTCTACTATTGTGATTTATTTGAATTCCCTTTAAGAACATTACCGAATGTTTGCAAACCAGAAGAGTTCTAAAAGAATAATTATTAAGGCTTTTTAAATTCCAAGTTAYAAATTTGCTGGGTTAGATAGTATTAAAGACACTTAAAGGTTTGTGAAAGCACTGACTCTCACAGAAGTCAGATGAAAAACGAGTAACAGCTCCTGTTGCCTACCAGGAAAAATACTAGTCTTTATATTTACTGCATTATATGGTAGTATGCTTATCCTTTCTATTAGTCTAAGCATTTGTGAGTTGAGTTTAGTGCTCACAGTCTGGTGGAACACTCCTTAAGTTGCAACTATTTAAATYCTCTGTAAAAATTAGTAACACTAGTTGATCCCAATGCTATAAGGTACATACAACCTGAAGGGACCATTTATAATATAAACTGTAAAAGACAAAGCCAAATAACAGAGGTAAACATTAAGGCAATGAGAGTAACATATCAAACAACCAGGAGCTTAGCACCTCTTCTCCTCTGTTCACCTCTACTTGCATATTCACTGAAACAGTCATAACTCCTAAGCAGGTCCCAGTTGCCTGTATCTTGCTTATGACACAAGCAGACTCAAGGTCCCCATCCATACATAACCTGTATGAAATGCAACAGACAAATCCAGATAATTTTTAATCTATCTACTGCAGTGTATGCCTTCTACATTTGCTTTGTATCTTTGCTCAGGCATGGGATGACCGGGCCCAAGAGTGGCGTGGTAGGTAGCACTCAGTTCTGGTCCAGTTGAGGGTGGGTGCTTTTCTTTGTGAAAGCCTCCAGTGTCTGTAAAATACAGCTTGGGTCGCTGATGATATTTCATCCTATACGTGTCAGTCATACAACTATCTACTGAGAAGTAAGTTGTTAGTGATACACTGTCATTTGCATCTGCATAACTAGCACTTGGTCCTGCATGACAGGATCCTTTCTTTAAAAAGTTTTCAGATACAGTCCAAAAGTCATTAACCGATAAGCTAGGTGGAGAATCTGGTTTCTGAACAAGCAGCTCATTCCCTTGAAATGGCTCTTTAAACCTTTGTTCGCTTGTAAAAGCATTTGCTTCTGATGCAGATTTTAAAGGTGTAGCTGCTTGCCTTCCAAGATTATTTTGCAAGACATCTGTCAATTTTACATTTGCTGCTGAGCTATTTTCTGATCCTGGCAAAATATTCAGAGCATATTTCTTTGGAGGTAAAGGAGGAGGAAGGTTCTGGTAAACCGCTTCGGGCACCCAGTGCGCATCTCCCCTTCGGAGTGGGTGCCCGGCGCGCTCGCCTGGAGCAGGGAGCCCAGCAGGCAGGTCCAGCAGGTCCTGGGGCACCAAAGGCGACACGCCCAACTTTGGGCCAAAAGTTCTTGCGGGATGAGGCTGCGGCTGAGAAGAGGAGTGAAAATCATTGGTGGTTGGCCTCCTTCCACAGATGTTTTCTGCATAAGGGCAGGCTACACTGTCAGTGCAATACACTGGCACAGTCATCTTCTCAAACTTGTCTGGATTAAGCCACTCTGAAGAATTTTGTTCGTTTGCTTTGTTCCTACTTTCTGTCCTAATGTGGTCTTTAAAAACTGGCTGTAGAGTTGATGATGGGAAAAGTTTCCTATTAGTCTCAGGCCTGTCAGCTCTGAAATACAAAAGCACATAGTTATTGAGGTAACCAGCTGTAAAATTATTAAACCATAAAAAAGCACAAATAGCTCCAGTATATATAGTGACAGCTGTATTAACACTGTTTAAATATTCTGCAGTTGACTAAAGAGCTGCTTAATGTACGTCCATTTGGCTATAAATTGTATCAAATCATTTCAAGATYTCTTTCATTTAAAATTTAGAGTGCCCAAAGAAGAACAAGAACAAGTTCAAGAGATTCAGTTTCTCTAAAGAGAGATAAATGCCATMAAAATTAAGGACTACATAAAATACCAACCCCATATCTAAGCATCCCTGGGGATTCTGTCTGATGCATCCTTTTGAAAAAAATATTAGATGTTACTTCTCAATGTTCAGCTAGCTTTCAAGTTCTTTCTTTTTAGGAAGTACTAAGCACGTACAATCCAAATTAGAAACTTTAGGCATATAACAGCAACCTTCTAAGCAGAAGCTGTTTTCACTCTTTTTAGAAAATTCTTCAATAACTAATTCTCTAGACACTGCCTGTTATTTCACATAAATGCAAAACAGGAAAAATAATAGGATTATTTGCTCAGAATGAGATGCTTTAAACATAAACAAAAAGTTATTTAGTTGCACTGACAAAACATCCAAAGTAAACCTCCAACACTTTCCAAAAAGAAAACTTATAGCCATATGAGTTATGTAAAACATATAAGGCATCATCTGTCAAAGTATTTAATTCCTTCCTACATGGTAAAATAATACCATTATTAGCTACCTCTTTACTAGAGGACTGGGCATCTGCAAATGTAGTTCTGTTGGGAAGTTAACATGAGGTCTGTAGTTAACTTCGGAATTTATTTGCTCTTTTCTCAAGTCTGGTGCTATGGGAAAAAAAAAAWAAATATATATATATAAAAACAGACAAATCTCCGAGAAATATCCTGAGTTATACAAACAAAGCACCACAGTATAGGATACATAATTCTTGCTAATATTTGACATTTTGAAGTAAATCCTTCATATTAAATTAGATCTTCTCAAAATAATTTGCAAGAAATGTTCTATATTTCACAAGTGTAACCTGAATACAGTTTTGATATCCTGCAAATGAGTTTACAATCTTTTTAACATTGCATTTGATTAGAAGCACACTTCTTGAAAAGCACATTTATTTACACATTCAAATTCACAAAATAAATATTCTAGATTACAAAATAGATATATTAACTGTTCTAATTTCACATGATTTAATTCTAATGAAACAGCATGAATCCTGTAAAGACTTCCTTAGTTTTAAGAACTGCATTATGCAGTCTTTGAAATAGACTGAAAATAAAGCAGTGCAGAACCGTAGCATCTCTTATGGGAACTGAGCTGCTATTCTCCAATAGATGTGGAGCCAGCACAGCAGCCTCCATGAGTTCATGCCCTGCATGCAGGACACAAGTTCCTCAGGCTGCCCTGCTGCACTTGCACTCCAAAAGCCATTTTCATTCAAGTACACAAGCAAAGAATCTTTCTTTAAAGGTACAGAATTTCTGAACTGTGAAGCTAATATTAATAATATAATGGYAAATATAAGGGAACCATAATGCAATCTACATGCACACCACGAAGAATGAAACTCTCAACGCAAGCAAGAAGAAATCATCAATTTTTTTAGAAARAGATACTAGAACTCCTGCTGCAGTGACTGGACCATCATAATCAGTGACCAATGCTTTGAAGCCTTTCAAAAGAAAACAGACTCTAAGTGCATGCACTAGCTTTATATAGCTACTTTGCTTACTTGAGAGTAACAGAAAATAGCATCATGAAGACGCCTATATTTGCCTGTATCCTACTGTGAATAAGTTCTTGGTTCAGTAGATGGTATTAACTTTGCCAGTTTCCAATGGAATTACATACACTGCCCTCAAACTTCCATCAAAACCTACAAATGGTTTGGATCTGTTTTAAAAGATGCCATCTTAAAAATGCAAAATGTTTTGTTTGTTTGTTTCATTTTCTAACTTTGCAAAAAGTTTTTGGGAAAAAATAGCTGCTTTGTGAAAACTTGTGTGATTCACTTTGTGAATATAAGTTGGGGAAAAAAAAAAACCAAAAAGCAAACAAGTAAAAAAACCCCAAAAAACACTGAGTGAAACTAAAGACTTGCCTTGAGAAACAATGTCTGTACTACCCTTTACTAGACAATGGACTAAAGCAGCTACATCTCTGACACTGAAAAGAGATTATAAKGGCTAGCAGGGCCTGTAGGTCAAAAGAAAAAGCCCATGATAAGGTTTTCCTTCAACTAAAACCTAGAAAACTTTGTTATTCCAGCACTGGTAAACATTACCACAACTCTAGAATGAGTATGACAACATGATTACTGAAAGAGGTCTCACAACACAGAGGAGGGTCACATAGCTAACCTAAAATTAATGGAATTAGCTAGTTTATTTTCTCAGGAGTGTCTGAAGATGAGATCTTTAACTTGAAAAGTTTGAGTACAACAATCCTTTATATAAAGCAGTTCTACTTAAAAAAAAAGAAAAAGAGAGAGAAAAGAAAGAAAAATTTCCCATACAACTGCCCTTTAATTCCACAAAGTGATTGATCTGACAAGCAGCCCAAGCCCAACCGGTCAGAATTTAGCTTGAATCTAAGAAACCAAAGTCCTTCCAGGAGGCAGCAGCATTAACCAGGCAGGAGGCGGCAGCAAAGGCCAGGCGGCTGTTCCTGCAGGGGGAGCTTGGCGGGTGCTCAAGCAACGTTGCTCAGTGACATGGGGCCGTTTGTGCCTTCAGAATTCCAGCTAACTTAAAAATAGACGTGTTATTTTCTCTCTGCTGACATGACAGCCATGCATGGTTAAAACCAGAGACAGACTCTGTGGGGAATTTTGGCTCTAGGTTCTTTGCAAATACGAAGATAGGGGCCTCACAGTGAGTTCATCTAGACACTTGACATTCCTATCAAGTGATCATAAAAAGCTTATCAATAAGTTACAGATAACTCTTTTCTGAAATACAAACCATGCAGCTTTTAAGGTTTATAGACATATATTTTCACACCTGAGTAGACAATCAAGATTTTCATAAAATTAAGAGCCATTTTATAGCCAACAGTTATCCTCTAATGACTGCATTAAGGAATACAAAATACTTGCAAAATCCTACAAAGACAAACTTCTCTACATAGAAATGAAGGTAAATTAACTTTTTTACTGCTGCACATTTCCTGGGGGTTTACTTGCCTAATGTTTTTTAATGCCAATAACAGAGGTAACAAGAGGTAACACTTAGGCAACAAGTACTGTAATAAATTTCTCTTCCYAACCACAGATATTTTTCTGCGTTCAATTGAAGGGGCAGAGGAACTTATTAAGAGGAAGGCTTTGGAAACGTGGTACAAAAAAAAAGCAGTCCTAGCCTAGAAGGTAAACACATTACCTCCTACTTGTCCAAACTGGAATATTCAGAGGAAAAAACAACCTCCCCCACACCCCTTCTGGAGCAGAGRCCAAAGAATTCTTGTATATTAATTCACGGTTCTTTTTTTTGCTTTAAGCATCTCGACAGAAAATAAAAGTCAAAGCTCCACTGTTTTTTTGGGTGCTTGCATAGGCTTTAGCTTAAGAAAAACAAAGAACACYTTACCAAAGAACTTTAACTACGAGCCTCCCTTCGGTGTGATCCCTGCATCAACCTGGAAACCTTATCAGGTGAAAACTCATTTCACACAGCTTATCAGCACCCATGGAATATTTTGCTTCCCTTTTCCCTTCAAATCCAGCACAGCTTTCCTCCACACTCTTTCAAGTCACACATGGCCAGCCCATAAGTTTTGTTCCTACAATTTATTCAAATCTCTGCGCTTGTCTTTCTGGGCATTACTAGCAAAGGTGTATTTGGGGAGGCTACACTGTCCCTATTAACATGAAGTTTTCTTGACACAACTTAAATCCTTTTATTAAAGCAGATCACATGTCTTGTAAACACTGCCAGAATTATTTTGAGGGGTCATAGGGTCATGAGTAAATTTATGCTGCCTTCTGGTTTGTCAGGATTAAGCATCACTAAACCATTTCTCACTTCCTTTATGCAATTTTTAGAGAAGTGACTTTTAGCAGACCAGGTTCATCACCCTTCTTGCTTTATCTGTTAGCTATACTTGTCTATAATAACAGTAAATCTATCATTTAAAGCCACTCTAGAAGGGCATTTTTTTGCTCTTATTTTATATGTTAAGTAAATTAAATTTGAAGAATTACTCTGTTTTTCAAACAAGAGGGTCAGACACATTTACTGCACCACATAGATTTTGTTGGAGAAATAATATGCTTTCACATTATTTTAATTTATTAAGTATGGTTGCCCTGGAAAAAAAACAAAGTGTTAGCTCTTTTCCAGTATTATGTTCTAYAGGGTGGGGAGGGAGGAGGATTTTTTTTTTTTTTTTAAAGAGACCAAGTAAAGTAAAGGATTTGGACTTTTTATGTATTCACTTATCCAAAGATTCCAGAATTCAATTGTATTGGTCTCATGCTGTTGGACTCTACAATTATTAATGGAGAATAATTTGTATTTCTGGATTTCCAATGTTATGAACACTGCTTTGCAAATTCAAGACACGTTTCTTTCTACATAGAGAAATTTGTACAGACAGATTTGTTAGATTGTGAGGGTTTTTTTTTAATGTTTTTTTCTCTATTTTAAACCAGGAGGAAAGCCTTGCTTCCCACTCTTCATGCCATGAGCTCTTTACAAACAGAGGCTAACCTCCAAGCCCAAACTTCATTAACAGCTGGCTATTAATATAAATTAAGAATACCATATTTGCTTGGTTAATATTTACATTTTCATGCCAAAATTGATCACACAAATTAGGGAATGGCCATACAGGTCATCTGATCTGGAATTCCAGTAGCCTACTGCTTACTGCCACTCGGGGAAGCGGTCATTCGACCCACATAACCGCGGCGTGAGTCAGCGCTGCTATGTTTATAGCACGACAATGAGCCGACTTGCACGAGGCAAGGACAGCTCCTCAGCTACTGCGCAGCAGCTAATTCAGGGCCTGTTAAAATTAAGGAAGCAGTTAAGCGCAACAACGAAGATCACGGGCACTGCTAAAAGTTCAACATTGCTTCCATATGAAAAGGAGAGGAATCTCTTGGAATTTCTAGGAACCTATATAGTATTTATCCTAACAGTTCATGCCTTGTTCACACCACTCAGCAATATGGCACAGAGCAATGTGCCTAGCACAGTTTTTAGACAGCCAAATAAGTGAGTCTAAGTAAGTTTTTAATCAYACATGCATGTGATCCAATTCTGTACTAGCTTTTCAGTGACAGTACCCAATGAGCCCATTTATGCTAAAAGTATTATCTTCTAGAATTATGCAAAAACTTGAGAACTTCATATTTGATTTATGATATACGTTTTTGCTATGAAACTACTTAAAATTTAGTACTGAATAGGTATTACTGAATAGATGGAATTTATCACTGTTTGAGACATTCATTTAGTAATGTTTTATGATAAATCTAAGGGCACTTGGAATCCATGCTTCTTTGAAGATGCATCTACAATATACCGTAAAAGTTTTAAAACTATGAGTCCATTGCATGGTAAAATGCACAGAATACTCATTACTAAGGCCAGACATTGTTTGAAACTACCTTTTTTTATTATTATTATGGAAGTCCTTAACCCATTTTCTTTTTTTTCTATGCATTTTTTCATTGATATGATAAAACTGTAAAATATGAAAGTACAGCAGATTAAATATCAAGAAACAAACAAACAAACAACAACAACAGAA
>PTEX01000070.1:2798587-3077662 GCA_003342815.1 Eudromia elegans | reverse complement strand
AAAAAAAAAAAAAAAAAAAAAAAAAAAAAAAAAAAAAAAAAAAAAGTTGTCTTTACAATAGCATCAAAAATAGTAGAAATAGTAACAATTATATGGAAAAAGAAAATACAGAATTTAATCTAAGGAAAAGCTATACTGTTCATTTTTTGAAAAGAAGTATGATATCTATAAAAATCAAACACTTCCTGGGGAAGTGGTCCAATATTTATTGCAACTTTTTGTACAGCACCATTGTATTGTTTCAGCAACAGCAGATAGTGATTTTGGCTGGCCTTTTGCTGACCTGTAATATTTATATGCTGAAGCATTTGTCAAATTTGTAAAAATCTAGCAGATATATTAATATGTAAAAGGAAGTAGATTTCATTACTACAAGTGTCTCTTCCTGAGATTGCTTCATCTCTTAAAAGAAATAGTGCCACACTCTACACAGACACTTTTAATAATCTGTCTTTGCACATACCAAAAAACCCCACTGCCAAGTTTGTGTGGGGAAGTACAGCAAATGAATSCCAGAACTTTCAGTCAGTGGGCTTGGGGCATTTGTTTTCCAAAACACACTCTCACTAAAAATCATCATTAGAAAACGAGAAAGGGGTTGTAAAAGCAGAAMACGTACAACAAAAATGGAGAGGTGCACTTAATTACTTGTGCTGGACCAAAAGAGAAGGCCCTGAAAGGACAATGAAAATAAATTGCACTCAGTGCTTTATGCCAGGATAGGTCAGCAAAAATCCCTAGTAGGATGAAAGAATACAGTTACCAATTCTTACACAGAGAACTTCCAGCAGGAACAGGTAAGTACCTGGCCCTATGTAAAGTGCCTAAGGAAGAGTAAACTGTTCTATCAGTTGTAAAAGCAGATACTTTGTAAAAAAGCACACCGAGTGCCTTTGGTCTGGCTCAAGAAGAAACATTGTACCTGATCAGTTAAGCATTAATTCCTAAAGACGCACTAACCGCACCTGGCACTTCACAAAACTACACCCTAGGTACTGAAATACAATATATCAAAGTGTTGCAATGACGGCAGCCTATTGGTGTGTGCTAGAGGGCGAGTGCAGGTGCTTGGGAGCAYGTGGCAACACACCGCAGCCCAGCGCAAGCCCCGCCATGCAGCGGGAATGGAGGTGCCTCAAGCAGGCAAGTCTCCGCAGTGCGTGTTCACAGCAAGAGGCAGAAGCAGCAGCTACGTTGCTGCCACTGGCATAACACTATTGTATTTCCATGATGGCGGAGCACTTGAAAAAGCTCCTCTGTTTTGGAACCTGTCTATAACAGCTTAGATAGCTAGGAATCCATTGACAGCGCACCTTCTCCCTAAAGGAAAGGGAAGAAGCCAAATTAATGATGATGCTTGTGGAACAGCATGCTGAGCAGTACCCTGTGAACAGCAGAATGTGGTTATTGAACTGCTGCTCCCTCCAAAGTACACCAAGCAGGGACACAAGCACCACTTTTATTTCCATCTTTATTCAGCAGCCTGGTTAGAAATCATTCCCAAAGATTAAGAAGATGTGAACAACAACATAATTTACTATGAAGAGAGGGAAAAAGGTTTTCTTTCCTGTTCTAAAAGGACAGAGCACGCAGGCAGGCTATGTTTGCAAGAAAGACATCTCTCTAGCAGAGGATCATTTTCTCTACCAGAAAACTAACACTATAATACCAAAAGAGCCACCAATTCTAAGCAGATTCCAYTCTGATTCACCTATAGAGATTAATGTCAAAAGTATTTGGCTATATTTTGTTTAATTTAAAAAAAGCAATGAAATGTTTATGAAATGTTATCATGACAAAGAACCAAGATTATATAATAAAAGGCCAGTCAAGAACATTCCCATCTCTTGTGCGATATTAATATATTAGTGTTAAAGTTTTGGTACAAATAAAAAAAAAGATTTTTAAGAAAACTTATTGTTCTTTATTGAGATTAWAGTCCTTACCATAGTAGTTTCTGCTCTGCTGGGATACAGAATGTAGAACATTTTCAATTTTCTTAGTTGAAAAGTTCTGGTCACTGTAAAATAAGCACACATACTATTTGAAAGCTTGAACTATGAATACATGACCACAAGCATGCACGTAATACTGCAAGCTTTAAAAATACTAATTTTGCCTTTCTATGTGAAAATTTGACCTGCCTTTTCATCATTCCATGACACTTTGCTAAACATGCCTTGTATGTGAGATAAGCTAGTGGGATAATCCTTGAATATTTTTAACACAGCTTCTACATAGGGCAGGCTGTGCTAAAACACCCAAGTCATCTGAATTCCCCAATGGTACCATGAGGAAAAAAAAAAAAGACCTTGTCAAACCGATGTTTTTGGTTTGTTCTGGAGACTGGCAGCCCTACCCAGTACGACAGCAAAATAAACACCATACAAGGGCCAACAAAATTAATCTTTCAGTATCATATCACTCTACTTAATATGAAAACCAAAGTTAACACAAAAAATAATGTACTGCCTATAAGAAAGAACTGCCAAATGCATTTTCTCATTTTATACACAATGAAAGCATAAGAATTTCCAAAAGTGCTCACTGACAGAAAAAGACACAAAAGTATGACTTTTTTTTGTGTGTGTTTTTTAAGATTTTCTAAAGGCATAGCTAGCACTGGACATCTGATTTCATTTATTTGAAAAATTTCCCTTCCGTTATCCCTGCTTAAACTTCACAAACAGTACACATGGTCTCCAGTTTATCACCAGTACCTCCCATGTCTAAAACGAACGCAGATTTCAAGGCTATTAGTTTACACCCTGATTATCTCAAGGTTAAGCATATCTGTAGTAGGCGGTATCTGACTATGGCAAGCATAAGCTTTCTAAAAAGGCAAAAGTCTCATCAACATCTTAAGTACTTGAAAATTGTTAGCTAAGGTTTTAGCTTGCTATCCTCCTAGCTGGACATTTAGCCACTCATTATCACYGCGTGTTACAGCATTCCTCTAAGTTGTGACTGACCTTTACCTTTTGTCTTTCATTCACACCCTATTCTACGAATTTTCTTTTGATTTCTTTTTTTTTCCCTCAAATTCACACTGGAAGGCTAGAATAGCAGACTCAGACTTACTAAATCTTTTTGGTCTACTAAATATTCCTGGTTTTGTCAAGCAAAAAATGGACATTATCAGTACCAACCCAGATAAGGAGCTGACAAATGCCCAACTAGTTTGTCCTTTCTCCAGGGGCAAGCTGGTCATCTTTGCCCCTACAAAGATACACAGTGCGAATTTTACAATAAAGAATGTCTCTTATTGAAAGGACAGGAAAATAAGAAAAATACTGAAAGAACCAGGAGGAAAGGAGAAATAACCTAACAGAAAACAAAAATATAAATCTTTCTTYTTTTCTATCTTCTCAAAGAACTTGCAAGCATTACATTTGGGKTTTTTTTTTWATTTATTTTTATATGGTTAGAAGGGAACCAGCAGGTATTATTGTCAGTTAACTTGTCCATACTTAATTATGCAGTATCTTTTTGAAAGTGAATGGTCCAAGAAATCAYGGAATGAATGATCCAAATTTTGATTTGATAAAAGATCCTTTCTCCCCCTCCCAACTTGAAAAATATTTAAGCCATAGTGAAAGCAGATTCATAATGAACTAAGTTACTAAAACCTACCATGTTCTCTCTCATACAATAGCATACAAGTAAATCTTGGGCATCCCATAGGCCATTAAAAAAAAAAATACAGATGCCAAGTCTACAGTCTAAAAAATAAAAAAACAAACAAAAAACTCTAAAACACGTAGAAATTACTCCAAATTACCATATTGAGCCTCCCAGCAGGATTTAGTAGTTCTGGCCCAGTGCCATAACAATGTTGGTTAACGCTTTCCAGACAGAACTAAATAGCACTGCAGCCTCAGAGCGCTGGTAAAGTTAAAATGAAGTTGTCTGCAGCTGTATTTCTATATATGTTGCTAGTTTTTTACATAGAAAGAACACACAGTTCCAAAAGCCTGTTTTCTCAACTGCAATTGGAACACCAGATGAAGATTAGAACATCCTACTTTTCTGTTAAGACAATATATGAAGAGCATTAGCATTACCTGCAGGAAACACTTTCTTTAATATTCTTGACATCTGCTGGGTTCATTCCCTCAATAACGGGAGAGTCCAGATTTGTAGATCCATTGCTGACATGATCACTGCTTTCATATCCTGATTCTGTCCTCTGCATTTGCCAGTTATCACCATGGATTTTTCTCTCTGCAAATCCTTTGCTTTTTTCAGCATTCCCTTTTCCCTCTGAATCCAAGGAACTTCGACTTCCTGTATCCTGTTTGGTTTCATCTTCATATATAGTCATTAAACCTTTCTGGACTTGGTTCTCTTTTGGCCAGTGGTTCAAGCTCCGCTCTTTTTCATGCTTAGATTTACTGGTTAGACTTGCTTTATGTTTTGGGCTATGCTGCCTCTTCTCAGCCTCGCTGAAAATACTGTCTACATTAAGTGTCTCCCGCATGGGTTTCCAGCCTTTACTTCTGTTTCTGCTGCTGATGATACTTCCTTTGTCCCTTGAGTCTTGGCTGCTGTCTGTGTCATAGCCAGTGACACCATCAGTCCGGGTCCTGACCATCCCCTTCTCCCCAGCAGGGAAAGCTTCTGTTTTATTTGATCCTAGCACCTGTACAGAAAGCTTGGCTTGGTGAGCTGCACTATCATGCTTATATGGTCCTCTTCCCTGGCTGCTATATATCCGCTGAGCAGGATATTGTCTAAATCCATTTCCAACTGGAGGAGATCCTGACTTAAAACTGGAATTATCTTCCACAATCAAATCTTAYAAAGAAAAAAAAAGGCAAAAAAATCCTCCATTAATGTTTATGTTGATTATTAACTTCGATGTCATTATACTACATATTTTTCTTTATCTTAAACTTAAAAAAAGCTCTAATGTTATGAACTTCTTAAAAGGAAAATAAAATAAGACAGCTAGTATTGATGCTATAAACCTATCGAACACATTGATGCTCCATGCATGTTTTCAAAGCGTACCTCTTTGTCTCCCCGATTCTTTTCTTGGTCCTCTGTCTGCATCTTTACGTAAAGATGAGAAGCTTTTCATATCAGCAGCTTTCTGAGCACATTCCCTGGATATGTCCTTTAGCCTGTCCTTTTGATCACTGTAACTTAACTTAGCTGCAAAGAAAATATTTCGCTTGTCAAAATTCGTTATCAAAAAGATCATCAAAGATGAGTTAACACAACTATAATTCTGTATCACAAAATTTTACAGAAAAGTTAATATTCAATGACAGACACGACCTAACCATTAGCTGCTATTCACAGCTGCATTAAAACAAGCATTGGAATTATTCTTTTAGAAATAATTCTGTCCTGAACATTAAGACACATCTAAAAAGCTATTCGCTGAAATTACTGAGCCACTGAAATTAATAAGCCATGTATTTGAAGGAAAAACATAAAAGTACAAAAAAGTACATACCTGGACCTCTGCCACCACTAGCCTGAATATGGCTCCTGCTGAATGCTGTATTATCTGGCTGAAGTTTTTTATTACTCTTTTGATTAGCAGGGTCTCCAATTCCATTCTCTTTTGTGTGGTCTGATTTAGGAGCAGATTGCTTTTCAAGTTCTATCGAAGGAATATCTATAATCAAAAATGAAATGCCTCCTAAATTAATTTTCCCAATATTTAKTTGAAAAACATGAAAAGATTGCCATACTTTTAATGGCAGACTGCAATGGGATAACTTCAATTCCTTTGCAGCTCATTATGTGAGGAGTATATCCAATCTAATCTGCTTTACTTATTTATTTGTATGCTAATATTAAAGAGAGAGAGGTGAAAACTATAATACCAAAGAATTGAATTCGTACATGCCGAGGCCTCTAATATAAGAAACTAATGTAAACTAAGAAGTTTCCTGCAGCTTCCATTTTTTCCTGAAGTTCTAAATCAGCATATGGTGTCTGAGTTTGTATAGAGATATGCATATACTTGCTCAAGTGCCAATATTTTTATATATAAAATACAAATATATCTCACATTATTTTACCTAGAATATCTATTTTATAGTATTTTTAAAGTTTATTCAAAATACACAAGTACAGACATAACATTTTACCTGTTTTACATGGAGCTTTAAGAATGACTAAACAATCTACAATAGAATATAATTTCCCCCTCTTGCGACCTATCTGACTCAAGTATTGCCCTATCACATGCAAAACRTACAACTCTCCGGTTAAATGGACACACTAATCTTTTGAGACACTTTAGATAATTATTTTAAAAGGACATTTAAGAGGTAGGCAGCTAAGGTATTACTCCTCCTTTGTAATTCACATGTTATAAATATAAGAAAGAGGGCATTGTTAATAAAGAAAAAAATTACCCAAGTCGTCCCCATTTCCTCCTACTGCTTTGTATTGAGAACAGTGAATAATGTGCTTTGGAGCATCTTCTGGAGATACAGCCGTGCCATCCGGGTTAGCATAAAATAGCAACAATGGCTGAAAGTGACATCGAATACACTTGGAGACCACATCCTTCCATTTTGTTCCAAGCTAAGAAAAAAAGAGTAATTCTATTTGCATCAAGCCACTGAACCTAATTAGGGAAAAAATAATTTAATAATCCACAGCTACTGAAYGCTTGATTCAAAAGGCTACATTAAAATTTAACACTCTAACATTCATGTTTATGTAACTTGTAGCGAGAAGCCAGCACCAGGATTTACGCAGGTTAGCAATTAGAACATCAACACTATGAATATATTAATCGATAATCTTTTGTTTCTTCCTTTTCCTAAAGAGGAATTCAAAATAAACAGAAAATATRCAAATATGTTCAGATGTCCAAAACTGGAGAATGGACTGTAAAGTGGTGTAATCAATTCTAAAATCTATTTGTAAAACCTGATTAATGATAATAAAGACTTATAAAAATACTGACATTTATTGATTCAAGCCTGGTGTCAGAAGAATCCATTCTAGAAAAGTAAAGATCTGGAAGCAGTAAAAGCAAAATTTACCTCTTTTACATTAGCATCATCAAATAGCACCCACTTGCAACTCTTGGTGTGAAAGGCAAAGGCACAATAATGTCGGCTTGTGTAGCAAATCATTCCCACAAGAAAAAGCTCACTATTTTTGGCATTTTCATCTGTAACCCTATAAAACAGCTGTAAAAAAATGACCATATAATTTTAAATATATGTAAAACACCTAGCATTGATATCTAGAACTACCACTGGAATTTCATCAAGGTTGTATTAAATATCCTCTTGCATATAATTTTTAATTAAATAATTTCTTACACTTATTAGGTCTGTTCAAAATATATTTTTGAACAGTTAATAGGCCAAATTAATATTTCAAATTGAACAATGAATCAATCAGAAATTTATCTACATTCATCTTTGTAGTGGGGTTTCAGGACAGCACCAGCACTATTTTTTTTCTCTTTCTCACAAAAACTACATCAGGAATTACACTATAAAGGAGATGAGAAGTAGACAATCTTTTAAGTTAAATAATGATAATAAATATACATATATATTTATATAAAAAGTTTTATGAAAATTTAGAATAAGCAGTTCTTTTAGTTTTAGGTCAGATACCCCAGGAAGATAAAGCTGTGTCGCTAGATTCCGCATAACCTCTTCTGTCAGGTCAGAGTGTTCTGAATCCCAGACTAAACCAATTGTGACAATCTCAGGGCAGTTCATAAGAACACGACGAATTTTTATTTTTTGACCACAATTACTCTAGAAGAAAGAAAAAAGGTAGAAGTTTAGAGAAGAAAAAGAGGAGGGGAGGGGAGGGGATCAAAGTGAGATTATTAGAAAAAAATACAATAATAACATAAATCCATAACTTCTTACAGTTCTSAAATTTGTTAGCTGCTAACAATTTGAAGATAACATTCCTCATCGCTTTTTGTGTTTTTTTTTTTCTAAAATCAGAAAATCACTGAAGATGACAATTAAACTGCTATGTCTAATCATTGTTTCTGCACTTACTTGTGTACTTTTCCATTTCCTAAACTAAGAGTATTTGAAACGGAACTGTTAAAGGAAAAAGGAGATGAAGTGTAACAGCTATTTGAAAAAAATTGGTTTTGTGAATATAAGTACAACATTAATCCCATGAAAGACTATTTTGTGAAGTTGTCTTTCCTACAGTGTATATGAATGAAAGTTTCACCCAGGCAATACACCCACTCAGACTAATCAAAGACATCTATCTAAATGTTTGACATGGCATGAAGAATAAAGCAAGGACCCAATACCCTGATTTTTTACACAGGTCCTGTGCATTTACAGCACAGAGTTTATCTCTATTGGGAGCAAGAGAATAGGGTTTAATGGCTTTCTTATCCTAAGCTTGTCTGCACTGAAGTATCCACAGGCAATCCTTCTTTTAGGGGAGTAATTTAAGCCTGATTTATTATAGATTCATAGAATCATTATCCTGAAAGATTCTTCCCTGCATCTTAACCAAAGTAATGCAAAATCTTTAATCTTTGTTTACTTACAGGACACTTTCTGTAGTCATCAGAAGTATTTGCTGCTTGCAGCAATTCAGCAAACATTTCAGGCTTGAGCCGTTCATGCCTTTCCATCATTCTATCTACTTCATTACTTAAAAAAAATATGAATATGAATATGAAACAGAAGAAATGCACATTCTTTTTGTCAAACTCTACCTTGCTTTGGAAATCAAAATGTTACTTTTACACAGAGTTAMAATTTTCATTTGTTTAAAAGTGCTTTTAAGTGATTCATTTTAACACTGCAGGATTTGCCTGGCCTATATTGATTACTACTGGGAGGGTATGTGCACAAAAATGAGGTGGAAAGGAAATTAAAAGCGCTAATTACCATAGGGCTGTGGTAGAAATGTAACGCACAAACTCTGTAAAAGGCAACGGATCTGATGATGCTCCGCAACTGCGACAGACACACTACGGAAGTAAAAGTCAGTTAGTTTTTATTTACTCATGACTGTGAAAATAATATATTTGTTAAAGCCATGAAAGAAAAGTCTGACCTGCTCATAAAGTGTCATAGCAAACTTCTGATGAGCAATACAGGACTTTGAAGTGCACATATCTGTTTCACTGTTTGGCACTAGGTGAAAATGAATCCTCTCAAGAATATTTTCCTAGATAGAAATAGTAATATAAATATGAGAGAAYTGATGAAGACAAAATCCACAATCTACAGTCTAAWACTACAGCAACTCCACAACTGTTTACCTTTGCTCAAAATGGCCACTTATGAGCTAAAAATCATATTTAATACTGTCTGTTCACAATGGAGTGTGCATTCTCTTCACTTGAAAGTTTCTAAATATTAGCAAAACAGCACTAAACAAAGTTATCCAAGTTTTCTTCCTAACTTTGTTTTCCTTCAAAGAAAGYGAGTTTTCACACAAAAAAAGAAATAGAGTTGTTACAGTACGACAGAGTATATATCACATTGCATGCAGTTCCTGAAAAATTATTTGGACCAAATCCTTAGATTTAGGCTATTTGCAGAAAGATGAGTACAGCTGACAGAGAACTGGAAAAAAAAATCAGAAATAGTACACACTTAATCCCATCCCGAGCCTCTTTTTAATTTTTTTTCCTCCTAAATATTACTATGATTGTTATCAGTCTGTCTATGTTAATCAGCATGGCCAATTTTTCCTTTTTATCAAAAATGTCAGAGGTAGCTGGACAAAGTGATCTGCCAAGGTAGGTAATTTAGAAAGCTGATTTCTTCAGATGTCCAAATATACTCTGGTAAGACGAAGCACTGATCAAGGATGCTCTTTGGTGACTGCAGTTCATTAATCTGCCTGTGAGATGGGAGGAAGTCATTTCTGATTTACCCACCTATTCAGAAATGGATCAGGCAACTATTCATTTTTGGGTCTTTCCAGAGAATGTCCAAAGCTGAAAGTAATCAAAGTAACAACCACATTTTTGGCCCTCAGAACTGCCTCTGGAGAGTGGCATTGAATTTCCCTAGGCTRAGCAATTTTTGTTCTAAAGGGTTGAGTTCTATTTTATCTTGAACATTTTTATGTTCATTTTGACAGTTCATGTTTTTCAGTAAGATTCCTGGTGAAAGCAAAGAGCCATTGTAACAAGAGCCAAGATCCTCAAAATCCAGTACTCGCTCATTCTCAGAGAAGAAAATTGAATTCTTACTAGAGGTTTACTAGGGAGTGAAGAAAAGTGACAAATTGCAGTAAAGCATCTTTTAGTACATGAGGAGAGGTCAGTTAAGAGTGGCATACTAAATACCCAAATTTATACAGCAATTAGCACAAAGCTAACATGTTTCTCCTGGACTGTCACAAGGACCACTCACAAAGCATTCTGCTGCATCATCCATGAACCCAAGCTGGAAGCGTTGTTCATCCTTGAAACTTTCTGCCAGAGCATGTCTCATGTTATCCGACGGCAGTGCTTTCTCTCGGCTGTGCTGAAATTGTGAAAAAATTGCCTAGGAAGATATAGGGTTACTTAGTTTCATTACACACTTTACTAGACACCATTGTTATGTTTAAGCCCATCAGTTCTTATGTAGCATGTCCTAACAGCAAACATGTAGAACATGTAGAAGTAGGTCGGTTTCTCCCAAAGTTACTCAATGTCCCTGTTGTCCTTGTCACTCGCTACATTATTAAAATGTTACCAAATGTTACCAAACTCAACTTCAATTTAGTAGGAAACACCATAGAAGTATATAGACATGCAAATGATTGATTTAAGCTCACAGGAGTGATGCAAGTTTGTAATCATGTAGCTTTTGAAATGTAGCCACTGGAATAGCCACTCATGCATAACTGTTTTCTCCTTGCAGATAGTATTCCATTCATAGGGTATGTTAAGGTAATCTGAGAGGTACCGTATCTACCGTTCATTAAATAACATGACACTCACATTATCACTTCAAATAGAATGTTACACTTACTGAAATGATGGATATGCAAATAAGCTTCCTGTAAATTACATAGAATGCTGAAAATGTCATTATTTCAGCGATGCACTGTATCAGTGCATGCAGGAAGACAAGATAACAGATCAGTATCTGCAGCATTTGATTTTTCCTTCCTTTCTTAGAACAAAACAGAACTACTACTCTTCATTTTGGCAGAGAGGCATAGGYGATGTTATTCAGCAAGTAGGAGAGGTCTGTTTTAATAGTACCCAAATAGTTAAAAGCAACTAAACGGATGAAAGGTTGAAGAGGTTAAAGAATCCATTCCAATGTCAAATATTTTCTTCAGTCACAAATGGCAGAAAAAAAAATAGACATAGACAACAAATCAAGAAAAATCACACAAAATATGAGGATGTTCTTTGCAYAGGCCTAGACTAATGAATTTGTTCGTACAGAGGAAACAAAGAAACAAAAGGTATACAAAGTTTCAGTGCTAACAGAAGGTAATGTTTTACCATGACGCATACCAGTATAAGTGACTTGTCAAATATTTCAACTTTTTTTTCTCATGCCTGGAGTATTGATAAAAGGTAAAGTAAATACCTCAGTATAAACATTAAAAAAAGTTTTTAAACAGATCTAATAATACAAGTGAACTCTGCTTTGAAATATTAAGTCTTATTCTGGTTGGTGGCTCTTTTTTTATTTATTTTGCATGCAACAGGGTATTACATGTTCAGATAAAAAAAAAAGTACAGACAAGCAGAGTCATGCAGATTGGTACACTCATTTTAGCAATCTGTACCTCTCAAAGTCMTGCTCTAGTGATATTCAGAGAAGAACAGAACACTTAACTCACACAGGAGAAAAAAAAAAAATGAAAAACAAAACCAATCAACAAACAAACAAAAAACCCAAGCAAGCAAGAAAGAGATAAAGTATTAATCAAAAGTCAAACAAAATGCCTTGGATGTAATTTCAGTTCATAGTAGAGGCAAAGAAAAATCCAGGATACTCACACAGCAAAATAAGCCAAAATCCCTTTGGAAAAATTTAAAAAAAATACAACAGAAAATGCCCTCCTCCTTTATTGATAAACAAAATCCAAGGGTTAATGCAGTCCAAAAGCATCTCCAAATTACTGAAATGCATCTTCATTTGGAATGTTCACTGCAGGAACCACCAGAATCCCTGAAGAGCCACCAGAATCCCTGAACCAGTATCTCTAATAAGGCAAGAAAGCAAATCTAGCAGTACGCATAACAACTAAGGGCTGATAATCCAAGCAAGTAACTTGCTCTGCTTCTGTTTTGATGCACAGACTGCCATGCAGGCAGTTATAAACATTTGCAAGTACACTATTAATTGAGGGGCTACTTCATGCAACTACACTATTAACTGAGGGGCTACTTTATTTCTAGCCAACTATGTAACAGGTAGCAATATATTTGCAAGAGTACTGACAAGCAGCAGCAGCAGAACAGAAAGAGCTGCCAGCCAAGGATATTCAAAACACTAGAGTGACATTCAGATGCACTGCACAAGAAGATGCATCACAGGAAAAATACACCCCTCAGGAATAAATATTTGAAAGAACAAAGAAAATCACAAGTCCTAAATTACAGCAGGTCTTGAAGAAGCTAAAGCTCACACGTTGCTTTAGGAAGTGGCTCAAAGTTATGCAATCTGACTTTGCAGCTTTGTAGTAGATCTTCAATAAGTACGGGAAGGAGGACAGGGTGTTAGAGCATATCATATGCTTGACTTGGAGGACTAAATAAATAAGTATTAAAAAAGGGGGCAAGGGGAATATTCTCAGAACTGCCAGAATATGCCCGTTATATCAAACCTTTCTTTTGCCCTTTCCTCCTCATACACTATCATCACACTTTGTAGAAAATACTTTCATATCTGTAAGCATAACTATTACCAACTGATTTGCAGCACTCAGCTTCCAGTACCCTATTCCTCACTCTAACACAGCTCTGTCATATTGCAACCATGACAAAAGTGAGGAATGGCTAAAAACTGCACATATGTAAATTACTCACACCTGAAAAAATAAGTCATTTTTACTGCAAATTGGTCTTGAATCAAAATGCTCACCGAGTAAAAGGTTCTGTGAAAATTTTTAAACTGAAAACTGTGAAATTCTGAAAATAATGCAAATTTTTTTTTCTTCATTTTGTAGGATGTATACAGGAACAAAAAAAAAGAGGACTTATCTGAAAATTATATTTACCTTTAAAGCACAAAATATGCAAGCATCTCCCTGACACACATGTCCAGTTAAGCCTCTTAAACTCCGACGAAAAATGTCAAGTTGCCACAACACCTATAAAATTGCACAAAAGGAAAAAAAGAAAAAAAGGATTATGTTTGGAAGGGCTTCAAAGTCTAACACTGTAACATACAGTAGAATTCTGATTTTTTTTTTTTTTTTTACTTTCACATAAAATGGGCAACATGAGCACCATGATTACTACAAGAATGACAATCCTTTTCTATTAGTCTGTCAAATTGTGGAGGCAGAAGTGGAAGATGTGCATTCACCACTCAAATGTGAATCTTATGTGAATCTTATTTTTAATTTTCTCAAAATAATGGGATTTGTGTTGAAAAAAATTGAAGTACTCTTAATGAAATGGGTAGCAGACCAAATTACGTGCAAGAGTTTTAATATTATTTTTATGGAGCAAAAAAGGGGATGGAGAGAAAGAACAAACCCACAAATCAGTTTTCAAAAGGCACAGTAATACAACAGCTGTTAAATAAAAAAAAAATAAAAACCCTACTATAAATATAAATGCTAAAATGAATTACAATACATTAGAAAATGAATGTCAGAACCTCAGTTCTGAAGGTTAAACAGAGGAGAAGAYGGAAAATAAAGGAACACAAGGAGAAACTCTGACTGCCCTTTTACAAGAAGGAAGCCTATTAGCCATCATTTGATAAAAATCAGTAGGTTGCAAAGTAGTAGGACTGTCGAAAACTATAACTAAAAATGACTTACAGTTTAATTTTAGGGCACCCTAAGGGAAAACAGTAAAACCAAAACAGAATATAGGTCATGCTGTTCCCATTCAATGTAAACCAGCAAATTCACTCTACAGAATCCACTATTCGTTTTTTGCTTTAAACATGATATATATACACCATAGTTACACATCCATGGTGYGTATCTATGCATATATATATATATTTATTTAAATCTATGTCATTTCTAAGATTTACAGGTTTTAAAGARCCTGTGCATCTATTAAAGTCTTCTGCCTGTTTGAAAAATAATTCTGTACAATTCTCAATCACAGTCACAGAAATGCTTAGATTTCCTGTCATAAGTAAGGCTTGTAAAAGCTCAATTTTTTGTCCTAACACCATTGCACTACTAAAATATACTTCATAGAACTAAAGATGCAATATTTTTTTCATTTACAGTTTATGTAAAAAAACCCAAAACTGTGTAAGTAGATATATGTTCAAGAAGTTACTTGGTGATACACAGCCATTTAAACAATAACAAGAATTCTAACTCATATTATTTTTGGTATCAAATGTATTTCACATTTTAACCATTCCATATACTTTCCTAAGATTGGAATACAGGCTTTCAGCTGCATCTGCATCTTCTGATATATGCCAAAAAAAGATTTGTATGTTAATTCCAAAAAAATGTATTTTAATAAAAAACACACATTATTATAAGTAGTCATCCCACTAGCAGGGGCACTAGCTGCCACACTTTGAAAAAAAAGCATTTTATAAACTTTGCAAAGCACTAAGAATGTTTCCTATATGCGATAAAAACTACAGCTTAAAATACAGTWGGTTTTAAAGTCTTAAAAGTAAGTTTTCCAATATAAAAGTCTTCTTGCTATTGTTGATTCATGCACATAAAACAAAGTGTTTTTTTCTTTAAACTATCACCTTTTGCATAACTAAAAATATTTATTACCCACAATCAATTCTTTGAAATCAAATGCCAAATCAATCACAGTTCTCCTGTTTCTATAATTGCCATCAGGATGTTCAGGAAAGTTATTTGCAGCTAAGCATGCTATACTGTCTCATTCAGCCTCAATGAATAGTTTAATGAATGGAGAACCAAATTCCACCAATTGAAAATCATGCTGTATCTTTCAATAGAACACACATACTGTAATACAAGTGGTAAAAATACAGCATTCAGTGAGCGCTTTTCTTACTATGACCATTTTAGCTGCTACAGAACTAGAGCTGTTTAATAACTGGAATATAAAAGTATGTTCTTACCTGAACAGCACTATTAAGAAAGCAGCTGTTTTGTCCTGGTTCGTTTAATAAGCCTTTTGTGGGGGCCAGGGACAATATACTGCCAGGCTGATAAACTTTTCCTAGGTTACCCCCAGGTTTTCTTAAGAATTTCACCCATGCCATTATTTTTTAGAATTTATAATTGCACTATTTACATATAAATATTTAAGGATATGATGGGTGCAAGGCAAAGAACTRCTCTGAACTCTTGGCATTCCATTTAACTCTTGTCATAGTGACTGTTTCAGGGCATTAAGTCAATATTCCATGTAGAGCTGATGGCCATCTATCACAAACAGCTCATCAGTTAAAATGAAGTCACACAAAGTTTATAACTCTAGGAATAAAAAGGTGTGTGTGGGAATAATATGGAGTCCAGTTAAACTTAAAATATATTAAGAGCTAAAGTTATTAGAAAAGTTATTTTCAACAAAGGACTATAGTAACTGTCTTCTTCCACAGATATCAGTATGTTATTGCTGTAAATCATGGGTTGTACTATGTCATGAGTTTAGACATAGCACAAAAATAGACAATTCCTGAGGCGCATTATACTCCTGCTCTCTCATCTCCTTCCATCTTCTTTTTCCTTTTAACTATGGCCCATGAAATATACTCCAGTTTAGAAGACTCCATGGTTTATTTCATGCTTTTCCAATGAACCTGTAATAAAAAAAAAGGCATTATCTGAAATTTTAAAGACCTTCTAAATCAGAGAATGCAGTAAACAACCCCCGCCTTCCCCACACACAAAAAGGCTAATGCACTAAGCAAGAAGTAACAATTACCACTTAAAATAAAATCTACAATCAATTGTAATTATGTTCCAACTTCTATAGAGCTATAGAAGTCCACAAACGACTTTAAAGTAATTTAAAATATGCAATAGCTTAGAAAAAGACCACATAATACAGACATATTATTCTAACTTCCAATTCCAACAGTAACAGTTGACTCTCTAATCGTGTAAGGTACAATTGAAGGTTGACTTGTTACCCACAATTCCATCACAGGCACCCAAAAAACCCATACTGTAATCTCTGAGCAATGGATTATCTGATCATTTGAGCATTATCTTAACATTTGGATAAATGTTTAAAGTGTTTACTCAGAATATTTAAAGTAAAAACACATATAAAGCACAAAACAGAGAKAACTTAAATAAATAGATGTAATCAAGGTTCAGAATCTGAGAGCTAGAAATAAAAAMCAGACCTCATCTTCCAGCCAAGATATTGGCTTCAGTCTTGGGAGTACATGAGATTCTGAAGATATAAAAATATACTTCAAAATTTGAAGTTTCTTCACTATGATTTCTTCTGCAGGGTCCCAGCATTAAAAATGGAGCAAGCAATTATTATTTTCTGTAGCTGTGCTGMCGTATAAAGTAGAAGGTAACTTTGCCTGGCTCAGAACAATTAATGCCATGTTCATGGCAAACAATTCAAGAGCCCTCAGACATTGTACTGGTAACCTTCAAAAATATCTGCAACAAGTCTTGTACCCCTAAATCATCCCCTTTTAATCAAAGGAAACATTAGCACTTACTTGTATTAGCAAATCAACGACTGGAACCTAAGCAAAAGTCCCTTTTGCCCAGTGCATAATCAGATGATTTTTTTGTTTGTTTACTGATGTTACGGTATTTCACCCATAACTGATTTGATCTAATAACACTAGAAATAGTAARTGCGATTTGTGACAGCACTGAGCAAAGAATCTCAAATCTGAGTGAAAACTGACCTTGACAATCTCAATAACAGAATATTAACTGCTAATTTCATAATTTCATTTTCTTCATGTTTTCATTAATAAAGCCAGGGCAGGGGTGGGAAGGAGATGCACTAGGCAACTGTAAAGGCATATTAACCTAGGACATTAGATCCCTAAACCAATTAAAAGCAAGTATAAAATTTAAGTTTAATGTCTACGAAAGAGACAAACAAAGTGCTCCATGCATAAAGGCTGTTATTCCAAAGGAGCTAAGAAAATGAGGAGAGAGGTGAAGGTAACAGTAGGTAAAGATTAACACTGAAAATGATTCTCTGTAATTGGCATTCAGAGGTGAGAACACAAATACACAAACAAACTAATGGTAAGAAAATATCTTTTAAGAAAATTTTCATAACAAAGTTTCATTACAGCATAGTAATAAAAAACAGTGACATATTATAGTAATTCATCAATAGTATTGATTCAGTGAAGTATTATTCATCAATAAAGCTTAACCAAGAGAAAAACATCTGATACACACACACAGGGAGCTAGTCTCAAGAGTCTAGTAATATGAAGTGTCATTTGGACCAAAGTCTCCAGCTGTCAAAGGGAACCATCACTTGCAATCTCCTTCCTCCACAAATCTTACAGCTCTGTATAATTATGAATTAAAAAACATTACCAGAAGGATAGTACACATTCAGCTCTTGACTCTTACATACTTTCTTCTGATTTCCAAGTTTAGTACTTCTATATCCATACCATAAGAAAAGCCCTAAAATATCTCTGTCCCAAGAAATGCTTTCTCCTTCATGTACCAGACAAGCCTCCTGAACACCTATTTTCCTAGCAACACTGTGACCTTAATTCCACATACTTCTGTTCCTCTATATGGTTTTCCCCATTCTCCTGTTGCTGTCATGGGGAGGAGAAGGGTGCAGGCAGAGTAAATTTAGGATGAGCAATTTTGGAAATCTACAATATCAAACTGTATTCAGTAAAATGGAGGGAGAAGGAAAAATAGAAGATACTGGGTTGGAAACAGCCTGTGTTGCTACCTCTGAATACAGTGATACAGTGACTCAACTCAATTCTTATTATCAAGGCYTCCAAACCTATATTCTTTACTTAATATAATACTATACCTCACATCTCCCCAAACTGCTCACACTGTGGTTCTCCAGCCCTGGAGGTTCAGGCAGCCTGCCCTCTACTGTCTGAATCTCAATGTAAGAATTGTTCAGCCTACAGCAGGCAAAATAGGGAAAATAAGGTAAATKGTATAACAGTAAAAAACAGAAGTTACTGCAAAACAACTCTGGTCTCTAAACCTGATCTGGGAACAGCTTATGTAYGTTCAGTTATAAATGCACGGAGGAAGGGTCTGAGAGATTGGTTATATCTGTTTATCTAAAGGAAATTAAGACAGAGAAGAAAAACAAGATTCATTTTCAGCCAAACCAAGTTAAACATTTGCTCCTTAAGTAAGTTAAGCTAACGATAATGATAAACACAGAATTATGTTAAGTTTGGGATTTTTTTTTTTTTAAAGCAAAAGAGATACTCTTAAAGGCACATCCATTAAACAGAACACTAAGACCAACTGTCAAACAAAAAAAAATTTTTTTTAATATTTCTCATTTTCTGAATAGGAAATTCAGCTTTGGGACTTGYTTATGTTTAGTGATAAAGGTTAAAAAGTCACTATCACTTTTTGTGCTTCCTTCTCTTTGTACTTTCAAGCACAATTTCCCCATGTTTCTGAACAAGAGATTTATGCATAGATACAGAGGGGGGAAAAAAATGAATCTACCTAGTCAACCAAAATTTTGCACCTGACACTGTAGTCACTTTGAATATGCCCACCAATCACAAAGCACGCACATGTTTTTTACCAGATTTTTATCCACTATCCCCCAAATGGTGGCACCTTCAACYTAAGGAATAGAAAGTACCTAAAAAAAATATTTTTTTCTTTAGATTTACACAGTCCTCTGGCCAATGTGACCAATCCATCCTAGTCTTTAGTAGCTTATGTTCTATCGGCCACGCTAGTTCCTTTCTTACTCACTATTAAGATGTGTATTGTAGAAGACTCTTCCAGCAATTGTAATGAGCAACACGATCAACATCTGTCAATGTCTGTTGTCACAATCTCTATGAAAAGATGAAAAAAATCTAATAGCGTTCTATTCTACTTCTATTTGAAGTTCGAATCATACAAATATGTCTGTTAAAAATGAAGGAAAAAAAAGTAGGATCAAAGAAAGGATCTGCAGTCTTAGAACAGAAGTTGGCGAAGATGCATGATTTTTAGTTGCAGGGAATGTTGCTGCATCTGGAGTACCTCCTGTGAGCAYGACACTGCCAGACAAGCCCACTCCACTCTTTCACACACCGTGGAAGTGACACTACAGACCACCTCTCATCCCTCTTACCTCCCACRAGGTTTGGTTAAAGTTTATATGTCTGGCACCCAAACCACTGTCTGCTTAATCTGAATTCAATATTCTGCAGGACTGTAGTTAGGGGTAGTTGAAGACAACTCCCAAATCTCTGTAGTAGGGCAGTTTTGCTAAGAGCAGTATARTGTTCATCAGCCACTGGAGTTTGACAGTTCTTCGTAAATCCTGCCGTGACAGGGGTGTGGGTGGCTGAGGATCACAAGTCACATGAGTGATACAGAGTCTCGAAGAAGGACAATCTTTGATCCATTCCACTGAGCACTGCTGACATGTTACATTAGATTTTTAGCACCTGGAAATTAAAAGATCCTCATCATTCAGGCCAAAAGGCTCTCAAACAAAGTCACTAAGCAAGAACTATGAACTTTCAAACCAGCTTACGTTTATCAGCCCAAGTTCTACCTTAGCTTCAGAAAGGGTTCTTCTGTCATCACCGATCTCATCAAGCACCAGGCTAACCTTAATGGGGTAGCCACGTAGAACAAAAGATTTTCTTGTCACAAATTTATGACACTTTTATATCATCCAGACCAACAAATGCATTAATGTATACAGATCCAAGTTATCACCTTTTTAGTAGGAAGACCCTAGCCTGTAGATAACTACAGCTTGGAGAATTGTTTATATATAGGAAAAAATACTCCTAAATCAACTTAACAATTGGTACACTTGCAATTTCAGCTCAACTACTATCCACACGCACACTTTGGTTTTGGTGTCTTTTGCATAATTTTAGCTAAGCTGATGAGAAAGACAAGTAATTATGTGAATACTTGAACTAGCAATGCCCAGCTCCCAATAGATTTGTGCCTCCTGGCTGAGTTCTCTTCCTAGCTGAGCTGTGCATCAATTTTGCTCCTTTTGACAAGGTCAATCTCTTCTATCCAGTTGCCTATTCTCATGTAATTTGTAAGTACATAATCATCTTTAAGATTTTTATTCCTTCTTTCAAACTGGGTAGAAACCTGCCAACAGGTTCAAAAGTAGTTGATTCTATAGCTGAAATTTGGCTGAAGGATCATTATTTGCTTCCTCTTGCACTCACTCTGTGCTGCACAGATGAGTGATGGCAATCTTTGTGGTGCCCTATGCTAACCTTGCATTTAAGTAACACAGTTTTCAGCTCCTGGTGGCAGCTCAGACCTCTATTACTGAGCTTGRCTTGGTTTGAAAACTCAAGTAAAGCAATTTATAAACTGATGTGTGGTTTTACGGCTTAACTTAGGATTTTAAACACAAGACAACAAAGAATAACAAGTGTATATAGTTATAGATAGGAAGGGTGACYAAATGCACTGAAAGGTAATAAGCTTATGGTGAACAATCACTAGAGTTTTATGCAAATCATCAAAAATCCAACATTTACAACTGTAAGAGTTAAGATGTTTCCTGCAGCACTTTAGCTGTCATTTAAATTGACAGGTTTTGTTAACAAAATTTTTTTTTGTACCACAATACTACTGGAGGACCCAACATGTTTTCCCCTGTAGTTGAAGAATCGATGATGTTGCTTCTTAAAAATGTAGAAGATTACTGAAATTTGAAGTCAGTAAACTCTTGCTTCCATCGAAAAATCAACTGGCCCATAATTGTATGGTTACTGCACAAATCCCATTCTCTTACACCTTTATTGTGTACTTTATATGTCAACAGATGTCATTTGCTGTGAGATATAGTTAATGCTTTCAGTACGGGCACTAAAATGTCAGCCTTACTTTGAGAATACTATTTGTTTCAAAAGCTCCTGAAAAAATCTATTTATAAGAATGCAAGTCCTCAGCATCTGAAACAGCAGGAAGAGCAAAAAAAAMCCCCACTTTACTCATGCCTAAGCATGCACTTGTAGCACATGCAACATGCAAGAACAGCACAAGAGCAAAAAAACACATCTCACAGCAACTGTTCGCCGTGTTCTTGTGAGCCACCTGATGTACCCAACCAGTCCTCAGTGATACTGCTCTGATATGCTTTTACTGCCTTGCCTCACTCACTTCAGACATACTCAACAGACTAAAAGCAGAATCCAATGGCCATTTTTTCTAAGAATTCTTCAAATTTCTGGAGATTTTAAAACCTTTTTTTTCCCCTTCTGTTTTAAAGATCTCTGCTGTCTCTTCTCCAAATCTATATCCATTTAACTCTCCCTCAAAAGGCCAAACCATGCCAAGTCATACTACTTGGTAACTTTCCAATATGCTTCAAACCAGACGGGTAATGTTATCCCAGGCGGGAACTTCTGCAGAAGTATGCATTCTTACCTTTAAGTTATTCGAAACTTTAATTTTTCCCTGTTTACTTCAAAAGCAAAACAACTTCACAGTTCAGAATCTAATCCTTGGACTGTTAAAACTGGGAGTCGACTTTTGGAAGAGCCATAATRGGAACTCTGAGTAAAGATTTTTAAAGAGCACAAATTCCCAGCCAATGACATGGGCCAACATTCATGGTGAGTCATCATGCAGAGAAAGGTTTTGACTAAYAACTTCTGCCGAAGAGGGGAGATAGAGGCAGCAGCAAGGGGAAGTCGGCCACACATCTCAGCTACAAAAAGTTTGGAATCCCAATACCAGCATTTCTTTCTGCTGAATTCAAGTATTGCTGTACATGTAGTGTAAGACCTGACAAGAAGACCTCAAAACAATCTAAATGGGATGGACTCTCAAGAGTACTATTCCTGACCTTCCTCCTCCCTGTCTGCTCACAAGTACTATACAAGATATTATTAAACAAAACCACAGACAAAAAGATGTTTTGTTCTGCACATTCCTATTCCTTCATGATTTTTTTTTGTGCAAAGATTACCCTGCACTTTCTGTCACCTCAAAAAGATATACTATATATTTTCCATGACAATTTTACATACTTGCCTCTTTACCTCAGACGAACTGCCTGTCTAAGTTGTATCCTTAACCTTTCAGATTTCTCTACAGATGCTCAAACATCAGTCAAAGTACAGAGTTTTGTTCCTTCCCAACAAATGTTTTAAGTCATCATGGAAAAAACAGATATCTGAGTGAAAAGGAATGGTAGAACAAGCATCATCTCTCACTCTGCCCAGGTTTTTTGGACCTCCTGGAAAATGAACTAAAATCTTCTAAATCATAGAGCGTATCTTCACATAGAGCGTATCTACAAATCCACACAGATATGCAAGCCTCCTTCCCAGTCCATATGTCTAGAAACTCTGGACTAGACCTTCATCATGTTATATGTTTAACATATCACAACTTATCCTCATCCCAACAAGTTCCAACTTTTTTTTTTCATTTAAACCAAAGTAACAATTAAATAAAAAAAAAAAAAAGAAAGAAAGAAAAAGAAAAAGAAAGGCTCTGATTGTCTTTATTTCCCATCACTATTTCTCTTACCAGGTCAAAAGCAATTAACTGAGAAAAATGACCAAGAACATTGCTACAGAGCCCTTGGAAAGCCACATAGCTGAAACAAGYGATAGCACTAATACCCTTAAGTTTCACGCGCCTCATATCCAAACAGATTTCCCCCTAGCACATTGTGCACACTCTATGACTGAAAAAGTTTCTATGTTATCAGTTTTTGGCATGGAAATTAAGAACATATTTTAGATATTTTTGCTGTCAGTATCCCACTGATTTAGGATAATAACTGTTTGCACAAGTAATTTGATAATAAACCATAACAAGTACAGCTTACATTGCAACAACTTGTCAGGGGAAAAAAGTGTCATTTATTAGCTAACTAGGCTAATTTATATTCAGATTTATAACCTGAACATTCAAAATTTTAATTCTTAAAAAAAAAAGTAAAATAAAGACATGAGTCAAGGTAATTTCAACGTGTTCAGAGGAAGGGGAAGGACAGATCACATCATTAGCTAGGTAAAATGCCACTCACGTGATTAGTTCTTTTGCTCTTAAAAAAAAATCCTAGTAACGTCAGTCAGGAGCAAAAGGGGAGTTTTTGTGTGCAYAAAATAGAGCACTAAAGATATGTAAAAAACGCAGTTTGTTTCGGGAAGAGGGGAAAACGCCTTGCAGAGAGAGCAAGACCTCTCTGAAGACGGTGAAAACACCGTTTTAAAGTGTTTGCGGCGTAAGGTCCGAGTAAGGCACGGAGGCACGGTCGGGTGCCGCTCGCCCGCGCGCAGCCCCACCGCCCACCGCGCAGAGCGCCCGGCTCCGCGCCCCTACCTGCCTGCGCCGGCATTTCCTGTCCGGCACCCTTGGAAAACACTCGCTGCTGCGCATGTGACTGCCGCGTTAAGCATTAACTTGGCGCTCCTKCCTCTCCGCAGCCCCGCGGCCGCGTAACCGCCGCTTGCGCCGCTCGCACGGCCCCCAGCCCCAAGCAGCGGCACCGGCGGGGGGAGTGCGGAGTCGGCAGCGGCGGTAACGCCCCAACGGCCGAGTGCGCACCGCTCTCTCCCCCCGCTCTCCCAGCCCCAGGCCAGTCGTTACGGGGGCAGGACGCCAGCCTTTCCTCTCCCCCGCCATCACCAACGACCGCGGTGGCAGCAGGTGACTGGCGCCACTGGCGGCTGCTGCCCCGCAGCGCCTGTTCCCCCGCCCGCCCGCGCACCCTCACAGCGGCATCTTGCGCTTTCCGCGGGCAAAGAGGCGCCCCCGTCCCTTCCCGTCCGGTCTCACCTCGCCCCGCGCCGTCCTGTCCCGTCCCGAACGACGCCCGCGCGTCTGTTCTCCCGGCCCCGCCCGGCGGCGACTCCGACTCCGCGCGCGGCCCCGCCCCCACAACAACTTTTGCCTCTCCCTCCCCTCTCCGCCCCTCCCCTCGCGGCGTCTCGCGCTCCTGGGCGTGCGCGCGCCTGTGCGCGTGCGCGCGCTGTGCGCGGGAAGCAGTGAGCGCCACCTCGTCCGCGCGCGCGCGCTTCTCCCCCCGCCACTCCGGCCCTGCATTGCGCCTGCGCGCGGGGAAGGGGCGGGAGGGGCGAGCGGGGAGAGGTGGTGCCGAGAACGCTCCTCGGCTCCGGCTCTGCCTGGGGGAGGTGGGGCGGGGCACGAAGCCACGGGAAGGGCTGAGCCAATCACGGCGCTGCCGCCCGTGCAGCCTGCTCGGTAGGTAGTGCTGGAGGGTGCGGGGGGTGCGCATGCGTGGTGCTTCGCCGTGCCCAGCGCGCTGTACTCTCCTTCGCGCCTCAGCCGGGAGCGGCGACGCGCGGTGCGGGGTGAGGCGGCCGTTGGGGTGGGATCAACGGTCCGCGCTTGAGGGGCCGTTGGTGCGCATTGTGAGCCCTGGTAGAGTGGRGGAGCCGCGGCTGCTGCCCTCTCACTTGCCCTTGAGCTCTCGTTGTCAGCGCTTCGCGTAGGGCTTGAGGACGGTGTTGTCGTCAATACTCCTACCACAGGCAGCAGTTTGGAAGCAGATCGCAAAGTCGTCCGGTTGTAGCCCCGGAGACCTCTGCTGGGTTTCTTCCAAGCCCCTGCACTTCTGAGTTAATACCTTGCTAGAACGAGCAGGACAGCAGTTGCTTTTCCAGCAATTGTTTTCCAGCGCTTGCTTCAGGATATCTGTAAGAGCACGTTGGCTCCGCTTGGGGTGCCCGTGGAATAACAAAGGCACACAGGTGCTGTTGGAATGAAGGCAGCTTCGTATGCTAAACCCCGAGAAAGCGTATGTGTATTCCAAAAAGGCATTGCATTTGAGTGCTCTGTTACTCAGAAATATCGTGTTTTATGTAAACTGAAGAGTTGCTCTAGTGTCATTATTCTGTAGTCGTGTTCTGCACAACTTCTACCTGTCATATTATTTTGTAGACAGAGGAATATTTCCTTTTGTTATTTCCAAAAGGAATGTTATGTTAATGTATTCTCATATTTCTAGTTGCTCAAATACCTTTGAGATTTCTTTTTCTCTATAACATTGGATAAGCCTGTAGATTTCATTAACAGATCATGCTTCTACATTAGTAATGATATACTGCACTCAACATCAGTCCTTAGCATATATGTCTGAGCACAACTTTTTACATTGCTTTTTTTCTAATAGTCATTTTTGTAGTGGAGAAGTGCATCTGAAAAACATCTGTGCATCTGAAAGATGTTTTGCTTAGCAGTAGCATCTTCTACAGGAGTAAAATACTCCTTTCCTTTAACCTTCACTTCCTTTATCTCCTTCAGATCATCCAAATGGAACTAAAATTTCATTATAGAAAGTACTGTGGAGAGAAAAACAAGGCACTACAACAAGTAAGTTCACTAGTTCTTTTACTTGCTTTCATCAAAAAATCACTGCAGTGAGATTAGTTTCTTTTTTGGTAATATTTCTTTTCCTTTATATTCCTAAGAAGACAGTGCACTAGCAGAGGCTATTTTCTCTGTTTTATCGTTCAACATTTAAAATGCTGGGTGGCTAAAAGCATATGTGACGCTGGAAGCAGGATTCTGGCATCATTCTGATTATGACCTCAATTTGATATATTTTGCTTTCCTTCTGCATATACTCTGCTTTTTTGTTTGCCTTTGCCCTTTCTTCAGTACACAGTCATTATTGCTACTAATCTTTTAGAAGCACCTTACAACTTCTACCAGTTTCTTTAACTTTTTTTTTTTTTTTTTTTAAACTTCAGAGGAAATGTAGACTGTGGGCTTTAGTTAAGACATATTTTTAAGATTCTCTCCCAAAGAGGCTCCCACACAATTTGTACAGAGATTGACACAGGTGTGGCACAGGAAGTCTTAAATGAGCTAAAAGAAGGATTTTAAAATTAGAATAAGTGGCGCAAGCTCAAAACAATGCTACAAGGGTGAATGATTTCCTGTGGTAGTTATTGTCAGTACAGGGTTGGTACTTCGTGTGTTTGCAGGGATGCAGGAGAGTGCCTATATCCTTTTAGAACTGGAGTGTATGTGAAGTTTGGTATTTTATTGATTTTCTTAGTAAAACAGAAGATGGCTAACCTGGAGAGCTCATATTGACAAGGTGTTAAATTTAGGGGAGAGGTTGCAGAGAAAAGTGAAATAGATAGTTACATTTCTACGCATTAATCTAACCACTAAATTAGGCTGCAGGTTAAGAGGCCAAGATTCATATTTTCAGAAGGAAGGGAGATGCAACAGTGGTTGTGGAAGAGAAGGTTGGAGGATGCAGCTCAAAAACACAACTGGAGAGGAGTGGGAGGAGAACACTGTTCTTCAGCATAGCCAGTGAGTTGGTTTTTTTCACATGTCACATCCAGAATAAAATATGTTTATGGAGAGTTAAGGTACTAAAACATAAAAACTTTACTCAACAAAATTAGGAGATACCCAGGGACTGAAAAGTAATTTCATTGAATAATCTTTCTTAAAGCTGTAAGCATTTTTTTTTTTTTTTTTTGATGATTGAACTGGAAATCTGCTCAATTGTTCACAGGTGCAAGCAAAATGAGGTGTTTCTGCATTAGAGCTTTCCTGTGTTGTTTGCGCTGTTCTGCAGCTGACTTGTCTTTAAATACTGATTTGTTACTCAGAAATAGCTTTTAGGTGCATGTATTTTTCTGTACACCTCATCTCTAAGAACACTTCCATACCTTTACCTGTCTCGGAACACCTCTTTGATGTTTCCTAACATTTGCATTATCTTCACAGTGTGTTGAATGGTGTTTTGTTGGTTTTTTTTTTTTTTTTTTTTTTTTTTTTAAATACAGTTACTATTCTTTAAGTGTTCAAGCATTCATAAAGAAATTATACCTATTGTAAACTTAATAAGAAAATTAAATCTTGTTTTAATAACATAAACCAAATAATGTTTTATTGATTAGCTAATTAATTTTGACATTGCTGCTGCTGTTCTTCTTTCTTGCTTATAATTACATCAAATCAACTTTACATGCACAGTTCCTGTTTGTATACTCACTGGTGGGGAAAAAAATAAATAGTGATATAAATACTGAGGCATAAAACTCAAGAAAAAGAAGGCAGCAAGTCATTCTTATCTTCCATATTGGTGGGTTTCTGGATTAGAGATGTGGGCACTATTGCATACGGACAGGAGCTGGKTCGAGTTCAGCTGAATAAGATAAAGGTTGTCTAAGTTGCTGTTAAACTTAAAACTACTTAGGAATATGTTGTTTTCTTTGTTTCCTTATCTTTTCAGGGTACTATCAAATCATATATTTGGATCTTTCTGCACTGAAAGGAAGGAGAAAAAAAATTACAAATCCAAAGCTCTTAGTCATTTGGCTTCAGGAGCAATGATTTTTAATGAATGCCAGTTAGGAAAATGCTCTGTAGCCAATGAGGAAGATRGTGGTACGGAGGAAGCCAATAATGGAGTAAAAGACCCAGAGAAAGGATAAATATATACATATATTTTTGTTTTTAACATAAAAATCATGTGCTCCTAGGGAGACTGCAGTGAAGCCCTAGCAGTAGTTTTGTCCAGGGTCTTTTTTTTTTTCCTCCTCTCTCATCTATATTATTGTAACAAAATTCAAAACAAAAATAAGAACAAGTGAGAAATCCCTTCAGCTTTCAGTAGGCTAAGTAAGGATGTGTTTTTTTTTTTTTAATGAGTTAATCTTGTCTAGCTGTGTTCCACTGCTCCAGCTTCCCCTATGATAAGTACCTATGTCCTTAAGCTTTTTTTTAAAAAAAAATTACTCTAGCAATGTTTTCCTTTATATAGCCTCTAGCAAACAGTCACATGGCGCTTAGTCATCTGGTTGCTCTTATTCCCACATCCTGTATTGTGCCTAAAATTTATACACTTATCCACATCCATTTTTTTCTTCAAAATATGCTAGTGGAACATTCTTCTAAAACCTCTTTCAGTCACATGATGTATTTTTTTCACTGTCATGCATCTTCTCTGGAGTGCTATATTTAAAGAGTAGTTTGCTTTTTAAAGAGTATTGTGCTTCTGCTTGTGGACATACTGCTGCTGACTTTGAATACTGGGGCTATGAGGGAATGCTAAGCAAGAAAAGAGAAAAAAAGAACAGAAAAAGGAGAAAAGTAATTTAGGAAAAATACTTGAGAAGAAAGATATGAAACAACAGTGTGAAAATTAAAGGTAAAAAAGTAAGAATAACATAATGGAACAAGTGTTAGTGTCAGTACTAAGATAAGGAGGGAAAAGGAAAATTGTGACATTGACAGTAATAAATAAAAGGATAAAATTATAACTGTCTGAAAAAAGTCTCTTTCTTTTAGTCCATAGCACTCCGAGTGAAGCCTTGGAAGCAATGAGACTGGTAAGATCACTTGTTTTATTTCAGCTGTATTAGAGAGGAGGAGGAAAAAAAAAAGAAGAAAAAAGACTTCACAAAACATGGGAGGCTGCAGGAGAGTTTAGGTAAAGGGATATGATGATTTCTCGGGGTAGCTTGCTGGGCTGCTTGTTCATGAACTAAGGCTCTAAACTTCTAAGCATTTCCGTAGAAGTTTCTTTTCCCTTCTCTGAATTAGCTATAGACACTTTCACAGAACACAAACCGCATTTTTTTATCAAAATTATTATTATTCTTTCTTAAGCGCAGAAGCAAACAATATATTTTGCTCTTACTTATTCATTGTACGTTACCCTGACTATAGATTTTTTTCTCGGTGTTTTTTTTTTTTTTAACTGTTAGAATGTTGAACAGGATGCCAAAAGCATTTCACTGAAGTCATATAGAGTTTCACCCTGATAGTAAAAACATTGTTTTTCTTTTTTATCCAAACCTATTGATGATAATGGAGCTGGAACAAGATCTGTGTGTGCAGGCCTGTGTTTGTCATTTAGGAATGAAGGAAAAGGTGGGGGTTGCATAAATCTTGCAAGTGAATAATTTTCCTCCCGAATAATCCAGTTTTCAGTCCAATAATCTACTTCTCTGGAAGAACAATGCAACCAAAATGCTTTCCTATTTTAGGCTGTTACATTTTTGAAATGTGAAAGAGTGAAAGTATGAGAACCTTCTGTGCATGTATTGTGTGTCAGGTACTTTTTTGAATAACTGTCTTCATCCGGATACTATACCTAACAAAGTTTAATCATGATCTTTTATTTTTGTCTTGCACCAATTTKGCAGTCCTTTCAGATTTGTGCTTCTGGTTTATTGCTTCCTATTGGGATATAGGCCAATGGGAATAGACGCTTACAGCAGAAAAGGAAAAGAATGAGAGAGTGCACTGTTCTCTTCAAAAGCCTGTTTCTCATTTGTACTTGGACCACCTCTGTGATTTAATTCMGTTTTCATGCAAAACAACCTGAAGCAAAATCATGACAAAAAATGTTCAGTCAATATAAAATTACATAATGGTTAAGATTACTTAATAATACTTTTTTCTCATTAAAAGTTGAAAGTACATGCAATACCTCAGATGATAGAATATATGACTGTTAGGAAATATTTCAAAATCTGAGTTTGTGATGTCTTTGTCCTGCATGAGAAAATAAGAAACCTGTCGTTATTTGATTTGAGTCTATACCTCATTATATGCTGAGACAAACTTTAACAGGATTGTGTTATGGAACAGACTGATTTAAAATAAAAATAGCAATTTCTTTCAGTGCTTACTGCATCTCAAAACCTTGTTTAGGTAAGAAGCTTTATTGTGGATTTTTTTTATTATTTTTGCTAATACTTTTTTCTACAAATTTTGTGAGAAGAAATATTGAAGTAGCAAATAGAATAAAGTAACTTTTTTTTTTTCTGTAGATAGATTGCGTCATACTCAACTGCTTCCCTTCTGTGATACCATAACTGCTTTGTCTAGGCAAGTGAAAGTACTAAAATAAAAGAGAGAGGAGTTAGATTAACTCTTGAATGGATAAATAAAATACTTAAAGGGGAAAGTTGATAATGCATTTTGAGGAATTGGATAGGGTATAGAGTTATTAGATCTTTGTGGAAAAAAATCGGAACTGTTTTTTTAATAATTTCATGAATAATCTTGGCACAAAAATAGAAACTGCTAATGAAATATATTGATATATTGTATATGGTGGAAAACATTTCCTGCACAGTGAATGTCCTACAGGAACAATTGATGACCCTGAGGAGTAAAGAAATAAAATAAGAAAGAATATAATAACAGAAAATGCAAGGTCATGTAGAGACTAATAGCAAAGGCTTTATCATATAAGCTCAGACCTTGTCAGATGAATGATGAGAGAATCTGGAAGAACTAGATGTGTAAGCCAGTGAGAAACTGGCTGGGAGCCACCAATCTAACATTGCAGTAGMTTCTACCTTAAATAAATTCAGCCTTGTATTACTTATAGGGATAAGGATAAGCAGCCTTGTACTGGTGCAACCTTTATCTCAAATCTTGAGAGCAGATCTGTGAAAACACTTTCAAGAAATTGGACTTAACAGTTGTAAAGAAAGCCTAGCTAAAATAACTAAAGGAATGGACAAGAGATACAAGAACTTGGTCTAGGTGTTATTTCACCTAGTATATTCAAGGACGTAAGAGCTGTGGAAGGGAAGGAGCTTTGTAGGCTAAAAGAAAAAGTGGTACCAAATTAGCAACTGCTGTCTAAACCTTTCAAATAATACTAAAAAAAAATGGTATGATGATATAGAATTTGCAACACATTTGATAACCCTAGATGAAACAAATTCCCATGTTTAAGCTGTAGTTGATACATGCTCGTTTCCAGCTCAAAACGGTGATATAGTCTAAACCTAAAGTGCTGTTAGAGATGGAAAGAATTGATGAATTTCTACACTATGGTACAAGAGATGGATATGAGCATGGAGCCCCCGAGGGAGTGTTTTGTTAGTGGTTTGTTTTCCTCCACAGTAGTCCGGACCGCAATGTTGAGGCAAATGCACTATGTGTTCCTGCCATGGAACTGTAGTGTTGCAGGTAGCTTGTGGGGCTTCCTCCATGTTGCCTCTCGTTCCCCACTGTCAGTTCTTCAGGACAGCCTTGCATTACTGAAATGTATTTGTAGCCTTGCAAAAGCCCTACCAGAAAATAAATGTATTGTGTTTTAGTTCAGTAATGCTTGCTGGAGCTGTTCATCTTTCTTTTTGTTTCTCCTTTGCAGCCTATATTTAAAATCTTGTCATTAAGAACTTACAGAATGACATATTTGTAGAATTCAGCTGCCAGAATGGACCAGTATACGAAGAGCCTAATGTACTTTGAACATTTGTTTATATTCTTTTGTAGCTATCTTGCATCTTTTGTAAGCTTTCTGTAATCTTGAGTGTAATGACTACAGTAACTACTGTTTAAAGTTAATATTTTACCCAGCTTGGGTAACTTGGCTCTGCAGAGGAAATTTGAAAAGGAAGTGTAATGATACTCTAGCCTACTATGTGTCTGCTTGTTTTTCCACTGTCGGAATTTCTTAGCCTGCTGTTATATATGCCATGTAAAATCTCCTTAYTCTCCATGCTATCCCTTTAAATCTTTCTCAGTTCCTTTCCCCACTCCTGCCTCGGAGGAACTGGATTTATTTTTATGTGAGACCTGTTGCTATATGAGAAAGAAAAGTTACAAATCTTATTGCCTTTCTTCTTTTGAAGAGAACTGTCTAAATGTCCATCAAAATTCCAGTGGAATCCAGTTCTGCGTTTCACCTTCCACACAAAGAAGCCTGAAGGCATTCTTGCATTAATGAGTACAGCCAGATCTGAAGTGACAAAGTTCAGGCTGTTCTTTTTACAAGCACCATCGAATACTTTAATCTCCATTTGCTTTTGAAAGAATAATTGGCTCTCAGTTGTCAGGCTTAATTTTAGTCTTTCAATGACTTATAAATCCTATGCCTTTTACAAGTATTGAACTTTGTCTCAGTGTCTCTGTGAAGTAGGAAAGTATTGTAAATGCCAGATCAGGTGTTTTAGGTGAAGAATCTGTTCACAGGAAATACATTTCCATCTGAAAAAGGTGTATTTATGCATTTGTCCTTAACTTGATTCATAGTTTTGGCTAAAGATAAAAATAAAAAGGAAGTTATGTGGATGTTTCAGATCTCAACTTAGATCTTTCTTTTTAAAACATTCCGAATGCTAATTTACTTTTATCAAGTAAAATCTGTTCTTTATAGAAAGAAATCTTTTGTTACAAGTTAAATTTCTTTAACTTCATCATTTACTGCAGAAATAGGAGACAGGAGACATTATTTATACAGCTTGCATTATATTAGTATTTCTATTTTCCTAATGGGCAACCTGTGGAACAAATTTTCTGCCTTGTCCAAAACAGATTGTAATAGAGCCAAGAATAAAGCCTGGATTTTTTGACTGAGACTCATCTTGTGCTTTAAGTAGTGAAGTGACACTTTTTGTGTTTGTTCTATACTTTTCCTTAAACTTTGTGCAGTGATCATAATTTACTAAAAATGCCTGCTGCATACTCTGAGCTGCTCCATATTTAACATGTATGGTATATATAGTAAGCGTAGATCTCTGTACAGAATCGGGAGTGTTACCCAAGGCGTATCTGAGGTCGAGCTCTTGTATTCCCTGCTGTGCCTGTACTCTGTGTGGGCATGTTGAGATTAACTCTGGCATTCTCTGCTTCTTGCTTGCATCCTAAGTGTCCAGTGTGTTGTGGGATTTGGCTTTGCTCTAACTGGACACATAATGGATGTAGTGATGTAAGTTAGTAAGCATCTGTACTAACAGTACTTGCTAGAATTCTCATAGTGCTTTAACGCATGGTTTTCATAAAGTGACTAGACTGTATTTCATAGGACTGCCAGCTTAGTCTATTATTGTTATCTTACAGTGGCCATGTAGAAAGAAATTGACTGAACATGGGATGAGCTTTATTCTCACACAGATTTGCAGTTTTCAGTAGTAAAGCAGTATAGCAGAGGCCTCAGGTACAGGTTACATCTGAGCCATTCTTCATAATGGCTGTAGTTAGCAGTGTGGATTTGTTTAATCCTGTTTTAAATTTAATACTTTCTGATCCAAACTTCCCATAATACCAAGTTAGGTATTTCTTAAAGTATATCATTTGCTGATTTTAAAGGTAGTGCCTTTCTCTTTTATTGAGAGTCAGTTTGTTCCTGTATTGTTGTTCCTACTGCATTTGATGGGTATTCTGTCCAATTATCTTAGATATACCTTAGATAACTATAGCTAGTAAGGAAATCTGAAAACCGAAGCAGAGGAGTGTCAAGGTTCTATGGTTGATTTGAGAGTAAAATTAAAAATTTGTAGTGGATTCTTTTTTAACCTCCAATTTCCTGCAGTTTCCTAGAGTATTTTGGAGGTAGCACTAAGCTGATTATTCTATGTAGTATGCAAAACCAACTACCTATGTGATTAGCTACAGCTGACACCCTCCTTCCTAGATATCAGTGACAGAATGCCAATATCACAGGGCCAGAATTCCACTGATATATTTTTCTTCTTTCTGCTCCATGTAAAGCCTGTTAAATGAATTAAAGTGCAGAGATACTCAGAATCCCATAAAATATTGATTTATTTCTGCAGTTATCAGTTATGTGGATTTTGGGGAAAAGAGTAGCCAAGATGTGCAGATATATTTAAGACATCTAAATAATGTATATACAAGTAGGAAATTGTATATAAAAAGTGTAAGATCGTTTCTAGAGTGAAACAGTAATAAAGTAACTTACCCTAAATTGTTCCGTTTCCTGATTCTAGTTATTATAACAGAGGTTACTCTGTTACACCGAATAATACAATTTTCAGCTTGTCTCTTCTGTTTTCTCTCAAAGTGGGAGATAGACCAAGTTTATGACATTGTCACTGAACGCATTTAAATGGACTTTTGAGTGCCTTTATACTACCGATGGGACCTTAATGGAAATAAGAATGAAGGGAAAAGAGTCCTTGGGACCAGAGTTTTCTGGATTTTTTTAAACAATATATGTATTCCCACCACATTGCTGCTTTTTCATCTACCTTTCTGTCCCCCTTTGCTTTTTGAAGCAAATATAAATGTCTTGTGCTGAAGTGTGTGTGTTATTTTAATGATACTTGCTAAATATTTGTATACCTGTGATTGTTTATCTTTGTGTAAATGTACAGCAGAACACAACTTTGTATAAAGATGTCTTCCATGTGTCATACTATCTCATGCATCTATAGCTGTATTCAGTAGCTTTAAAAACACTGTTGTATATTATTTTTAAATATGCAGTTGTTGATCTTTCCAGCTTTATAACTATAGAAACCTTTATTCTCTCACTTCAGCATGATCTTTGTCTACAAAAATATATCCAAATATATCTTACAGAAGAAATGTCCATACTAAAACCTATTGAAGTCCATAGAAAATCCCTGAATTCCCAGTCTGCAATTTTCTAAGGCAAAGGAACTGGTTTTTGGCAGAGAGATTTGTTTATTGCTGTGGAAGTTGCACAATAAGGCCTCATCTAGACCAATGCAGCTGGAGAACATTCCTGGACGCTGGCACTCAATCCTGTGGGCTGTTGAATATTTAACACATTGCACAGTATTGGCATGTTCCAATTAACACTCTTCTGAACAATTCCTAAGCATGATTCAAGAGTTAGCGTGGTCCAGGGGCTCTTCCTCATAGGCAGCTTAGCTAAAGCCACCCTGCCTGGGATAGGCGAGCTAACAGTCTGGCTGTAAGCATTCACTCACCATTGGTCTTGGCTTTAAAGAACATTCTGTGTGCTTTTGATTTACTAGTGTATATACATAGCTCTGTAGTAAAAGATCTAGGAAGGCAGAAGGAACAGGGGTCTTATTCTACTGCTGCAGCTAATAACTGTGGCTGTGTGTTAGGCTAGAGCTGCTGAGATGCAGAGGATTCAGAAGTCTCATTTGGACAGAATTTAAGGATTTAAGGACTGTGGATAATTTCCAGCCTCATCTAATGCTACTCTCCAGACAAACTGAGCACATGTGCAGCTGGCTTCAAACTTCTCAAACATCTTAAGCCTGCTGATCTCTTTCTGCCCTTGCCTGTACAGGAAAATGAAGTTACCATTATATTCTTTGAGTATGAAGTGATATGGCATTTCCTGTGTGTATAGGTTATCCTTAAAGGATGTACAGTAAATACGATGCATCCCTTCTGTGAATGCTGCACAGAACAGTGTAGATATACTGTGCACTGATTCTCTCATATTTTTGTTCAGATAGGCTCAAAGAAAGCTATGCGGTCTTGTAAAAAGTAACTTTCTCCAGAATTTGTTTATACTACTCCTCGCAATATTTTTCCTTTGACCTTTGAGCAAAGATTTGAAGCAATCATATATTTTTATTGTTGACCATATAATTATTATACAATGTGAATAATTAAGGTCCCTCAAACACAAGTACAATTCTTCTCTAGGTAGGTGCAGCCAAAGATGTTGATCTTATAAAGACTGATCTTTCTCCTTCATAAATGTGTTTAGGATTGTACATCTGCACAATTTATTCTCCAAAGTAAATTAAAACTTCTTTGCCAAACACTTGTGTTGAAAACAAATTTGAAACACAAGAACTGTTTTTACAGACACAAATATGCACCACAAAAATAGAGGCTAAATTTCCTGGGGTTTTTTTCCAATTTAAATCTCATTTTGTGATTTTTCTCAGATATAATCTTTCAAAAACATGCATTTTTGTAGCTGAACACCACCAAAACTATTAATACGGGAACAATATTTTACTTGTGTTTCAACATCATGTTCTATGAGTTTAGTAAAGACTGATTAATCTGTCACCATGAAGCTTGCACAATTTTATAAATATTATGATTTAGTGAGAAAAGGGTTATCTCAGATGAGAGATCCTTTGGGTGTTGCATGCATTCTTAGAGAAGACTATGACCTGAAAAAGCATCTAGAATATATGAAAGGAAAGCAACTTATTGAGTAAAACTATGTACATACAAACTAAACTGTATACTAAAATATTTAATGTGCAGCTGCTTCCTACTTCTCAAACAAAAAAAGAATTCAGAGATAAACAGTTGTGACTTGAAAAATGACACTGAAAAATAGTACCTTCTTACAGAATTTGCTCCCTATGTAGTTATGGATGCATAATAGGAGCCTGATGCTTTATTTTCTAAAGCATCAGAGCTTTCAAGTGTATCATGAGGGCATGCTTTAAGTTCTAAATATGTATAAATAAAATCTATCAATAGGGAAAATGGTATATTTTTTTTTTTCTAGTAACAAMSATATTTATGGTAACAAACCTTTGTGATACTAGTTTGACGTAACCAATCATTGGTGGAATTTTTAGTTGTGATTAACAGAAGTGTTCTAATATCATCCAGGAAATACCTTTGTACTTCTTCATTCCAGTGTGCTACCTTTGTCATAGCCAGATTTACAGCATTTTCTATAAGCATATCCATGTGACATGGATATTTATGCCAATAATTAAAGCTGAGTAAGAGTCAAAAAAGAAGAGCCTGAGCTTTCAGTCACTGTAGTAATGACAAAATTCTACTTCAGCTGAAGCAGGGCTGGGGAAAAATAAATTCTTCTTAGAGTTTGTTGTGAACAGGCAGTACTTGGAGTACTCTGTCATATTGCTAACTAGTTTTATCCGGTTCAGCATACCTAATCAAATCCCTTGATGTTGGTGTTATTCTTCTTACTGCACCTATTCTTAAATGTTAAGCAAATATTTTAAATTATAGCCATTACACAAAAGAAGAACATACAAGCACAAGTTAAAAAAAATCTCAGTCAGTACTTGCCAAATCACTTTATTTATGTCAGYGGATTAAATTAGATGTCAGAAAAGAGATACTGTATCAGATGTTGTTACTTACACTTGAACTACCAAGGAAAGATGTTGTCAGTAGCCTCTAGCGGTATTTGGAACAATAATACATGGTTGTTAAGCTCTCAGCGATTTGTATGATCCTTAGGGCAGCTCCTGTCACAGGTCCTCTGTTTCTGGAACAGCATTGGAATCCGAAGGCTGAATGAACACTACAGGAATATTCTCAGATGTCCATCCCTTAGGAGTCCTATTGAAGGATCTCCTGGCAGCAAGAGGGTTTGCGAGGATCATGAATCTGGGATCATTTAGCATCAGTAGATTAAAATCTGGTACCTTGAATTTGACCAGCTTTGATGCTCTCTCAAAACCACCAAAGGGAGTAGCAACTCTGCAGATATTAGAGAAATAAAAGGTGATTTTAAAAAATACCCTTTTTCTTTTTCCCTCAGGACCTGAAAAGGATAGAAGGTACTTTAATTATGAAGATTTACTAAAATTTCTTGTTGGCCTTTTCAAGCTTTTGGAAAAAGTATGCTCATTGTTTTTCTGATAAAAAAAAATCTCTTTAAGATCCTGTTTATTGACCTATAGATGCATGCTCATTTTCATCCATCTTCAAAATTACGTATGGATAGAAAAACTGGGGAGAAAAAAAGGTCTTACAAAAAAAATCTTGTCATTGGTGTTTCATGATCACTGAACTTAATTGTAGGTGCTGAGTTGGTAAGTCTGAAAATATAGTTTAGCAACATGTTCTCTGTAGCATGTAACTAGTTTAAGATGTTCTCAACCTATTTTTTCCTAACTCAGGCTGCTTGTTCCTCCCACTATGCTATATTTCAGCACTAAATTGTTGCACCAGTAAAAATATACGTGGGATGTGCAATAATAAACTTGATCGCTTAAGTGGTCTGGATTCAAAAAAAAAAGTCTTTCAAATCAAAGGAAMATTTTTAAATCCAAATTATTTCAGCATTCTGGTTTATATTGTTATCCTCAAACTGTAGCAATAAAAGTGTGGAAACAATAATATGTAACTTGAAACAGAAAGGAATGGCCAAAGTCAGCAGCCTTTGCAAAGGAAGGGAACGGATGAGGGTGTCTTGCACAGCTTTATTGCTGCAGAAAATGTTTATGTAACTAAACCTTGAAAAACAGGCTGAAATTAGCCCATTATCTACTGCCAGTGTTTTTCATTTATTTAAATGTAAATGTTCCTTCAGCCTGAGAAACAAAGATGTGAAATATTAAGTATGAACTGTTACATGCATCTGCAAGTATTTTAAAACAATAGTATTTTCAAATATTTTTCATGATTCTTTTATATTTGTTGGTTTCTGAAAGAGAAAACTAGGTGCATTTTTCTCTCACTTTGTTCTCAGAATCCTTTGGATGAGCCTAGTTTTGGCTAGGACCAAACTGAAAACTGCATGTTCTCTGCATTTTGATCAGTTGCATAATTTAGGTAAAATACTTTCTGATGAGTAAAGATTGTATGATTTTCCAACCACACAAGAATATCTGATTTCTTCAAATCTGCATATGTAGTGAAAGTGAATTTCACCAGCCTTTTTAGGCTTTGTTAGCTTAACATGGAACAACAGATCTGCTAGAGTAGATTTCTAGTGGCCCTGGGTATTTTAGCAGAAAATGGAGAAATGAATACCAGCATAAATTAAAATTGAAGATTTGACTAAACTTTTTATGAATGCATATATAGATAAAACAAAATCTATAGTTATTTAAGTTCACAAAAATAAAGTGAATTCAGAGAAGTGAAACTGTCATCTTAAAAATAGACTGCTCTGCCACTGCATAGGCAATTCACTGAATTTTGATATGAGCAGCTTTTGATAAAAGGGCTAGTGTTATCTTCAAAGGTCAATCCATGCAAGATGAAAAAAAGTTCTGGGCACGCAAATGTGAGTAGAAAGGACGGCTGCTTTGGAATAAACTCTATAACTCTTTGTCAAAGGAATATAAGATGAGATTTTGCTGCAGCAGCCAGTCCATGCATTAAACTGTTGTGGTCAAAGGAAATTCTGTATACAAAGTTCCTGTGCTATCAAATGTTTCTTATGAAACTATCTCCTAGGTCATGGTGTCAAATTGGATAATATTTGATACTGATTAAAAATAATTGCTTGGTAATTGGTATAGAGTGAGTGTAGTGATCTACATCTTACAGGATGATAAAGATTGCTTTAATTGCTGCTCCAATTCAGATATACATGCTCACATTGTTGTAATATTTAGTTCTCATCAATAGGTAAATTAAAGAGATGATCGATATGAATAGAAAAATAATAGCTGTATTAAAAAAGGCAAAACAATTGTATAGTTTAAAACTTTGGAGTATTTTTTGCATTTAAACATAACAGATTTCTACAAGTAAAACAAATAGTATGGTGTTTTATGAAGATTCAAACAGTCTTTGTGAGAACAAAACTATGTACTTCTTTTACAAAGTCTGACATCAGAAAATTATGCATTCCTGCATACTTTGCGGAAGCACATGTTAATCAATACAAAGGAGAGTACAATAATTGCCAAATAGATGTTAATTATCCTTAATAACAGCAGTTATGTTTGGGAGCAATGATTTGTCATCAACGTGATGTTGAAATGACCTATATTGTGAGCAGATCACTTGAGCGCTGATTCATTGTATAGAAGCCTAAAACTCATGTCTCAAATTGCACTAGACATTGCTCACAGTAAGGGCGGAAATCCTGCTTTGGAGCCAGAGGAAGTGTAAGAAGATTTATTTTTTTATATTTATTCCCTAAAAAGTAGAGAGAAACAGAGCCATATTTCTTTTCAATTGTTATTTTAGTAGGAGTTTTTGTATTTCTTAGCCTTTCTTATTGAACACTATATTGCCTCAAGATAGATGACTACTTTTAATTGAATGTATGGGGAATGTTTGAAGAAATGCTAGAAATGCAAACTCCCAAAACTCTGGTTGTTGCTAGTTCTCTGCAAAAGCAGAAACTTAAGAGCAGGGAACCTCTCTGCAAAATGCTCAGAATTTATTGGTCCCTTAATGCAAGAACTACTACCGATTTCTCTAAGGTATCTAGGTGCTAAAGAATTGCCTTAGCACCTGGCTCCCATGAGTTGAAGTTAGGCACCAAAAATTACTTTGAGGGTCTGGATCTCTAAGGATTTTTAAAATAGGATTCAGAACTTATTAATCAGTAAAGCAGAGCCCAGTCCAGGTGGACTGGATTCCTTCGATGTTGTTAGGACAGTAGTCTCTGCAAAGTGAGAAAGCTGAGCAAGAATTTATCCAGTTAGAGAGGAAGAACCGGTCAGACTTGCTTGTCTTAGGTGAACAAGATGTGATGCTTTCTTGCCCTTAATCGTTCCTTTGGCATTTTCTCCAGCTCCAGCAAATCAGATGGAATAAAGATCCTAAAATAATTTATATTACAGAATCCTCAACAAATACAGATTCCTGCCGTTTCTTACAGATGTTGACTAGATTTTTTCACACTAGAAAGGAATTTTCCACGAGAAAGTTTTCTACCAGTAAAAGGCTCTTCAATGTTAATGAGAATTAACTTCCAAGGGCCCTGTCTTGCAGCATTTCCCTTGTAGCACAAGCTCATTTTCATGGATGAGGAAGAAAGTAATAGCTTTGTCTGAAGAGCCTATTACAGAGATCCTCAGAAGCTAGTTTCCTTGATCGAGCGCTCTGCCTAGTGCTCTCCACTCTTTAAGTATTACTTGCTTTTTCACAGAAAGTTCTGCCTCCAGAGGAAAGTGCTTTTAGTATTTGCTGTTGCTACTTTTTTCCATAAACCTACTGACATTGCCAGATCCCTGCAACTAGTCTGGGTCCCTACCAGACTTAGACTAGTAGCTCTGAATTTGTTGTATCTGATTCTGCTCCCACTGAAGTTAATGATGAAATTTGCACTGATACGTGGTCCTGAATGAGCTGTTGGCAGTAGAAGAAAAAAAAMCCCCTGTGTTCTCTTTGGTTCCGAATAAGCTTATAAGTCATCCTTGTGTCAAATGTTCCAACATATCAGGCTTCCCAGCTACTAAAGTCCTGTTGTGTTTATAGTTTGCCTAGGTGCAGGGGAAGCTGAAAGAAACCTGAATTTCACTTCCTTCTTAACAAGTACTACTGAAAGAATCCCAGGCTGTTTCCTTTGTGAGTCCAGTGTGCCACATTTACTGTTAACTCCCGCTTTACCAATTAATGGAGACTGCACTAGTGTTTTTCAGAGTACAAACAAAATGGTACATTACTGAATGACAAAGCATGATAGCCTTGGTTAGTACCAACTCTGATAACAAAATGGTGTCATTATATCACACTTAAGTGGTTGCACTGTCATTTTCTCTCACTTCAAGACTACAATTAAAGAAATCAACGAAGCTGTGACCTAGATGACTTAATGGGATCTAGGCACATAAGTTCCAGAGGTACTTCATCTACACAAAGCCCAGAGGCTGCTAAATTCCTGACATGCCAATGTTTCCCTTGTGCAAATGCTTGGATTTGCCCTTATCTTATCTGTAATGATATCAGCATCTAATGTCAAAGCTTAGGTGTTGTTACTTAATTAATCATCTTTTGCCTAAACTTGTGCCTGTGAGAACATACATAGTATGATACTGCAGTAAGTTTGGAGCAAAATAGGACATTTTAGTACTTTCATTCAAAAGTAGTGACTAATAGTGTTGAACTTCAATATCAAATAATGATAGGCAATTTTTATCATCATAGTAGGTGACTTCTGAAAGAAATTTTGGGTTTCTTCAGTTCTATCATTTTGGATAAGGTRTCAGTCCACTTTATAGAAGCAGACTTGAATACTTGTCCATAATAACTGCAAGGGGCTTGAAAGCCTTTGTATTGAAGGAAAAAAGCTACCTAGAATACAGAATTAATTGGGTCAGAGAATGACTCTTAGTATGGACATCAGGGGACACAACTAATAGCAGGGTGGTGCAGGTTCTGTTTTCTGTTCCTAAATCAGCATACTTTGTTTACTGTAAGCAGTGAAGAAAATACACAAAAAGACTGAGGAATGCAAATGGAGGTCCCAGTTTCTGCTTCTGTAAGTGAGCTTCATAATTGCTCAGCTAGGAGTAGAGGATGTATATGAGTCAGAGGTTCATTGTGTTCATTGTACAGTGTCACAGGTCTTAAAAGACAAGGGTGTCTCTACCTCTTCTGTGGAAGAGACAGGAACCAGATCTCTCCTCAGGATTAATAAGTAAAACCCAAGCTATCCACATCCTAGGAAAATGCTCTTACCAAAGAAATGAACCTAGTTCTCAATGTATATCTGAAAAGAATCCATGTGACCCTTTTTCAGGGCAGGAAGTCCTTAATGCAGCCTTGATCTGAGATAGGCAACCAGGATTAGGTACTGATAGTCTTGAAAGAAGATGAATTTAAGTCTTCTCTCTAGTGTTTTCTGTGACTAACTTGGAATTTTTTGTGTACTGATTGTTTTGAATTCTATTTTCAGGCACTCCACTCTATGTGTGTTAGGAGTGCAGGCACCTCTCAACTCAGAGCTATGAAATCCTGTGGGCTGCTAGCTTAACGCTCAGCGTTGCAAATGTTTACTTGCTTTCTGGATCTAGTCTTTTTTTGCTGAAAAACATAAAACTAAATGTATTGTGTGTATCAAACAGTTTTTTATAGATTTACCAGCCATTCTTTTATTTCAGTTTTGTTTCAAATGTGGTTTTTTTTTTTTTTTTTCCTTATTCAATGAGAAAGGCATTGGTTTTGCTTAAAAGAGCATGTATTGTATCCCCATGCCCTGCAATTCCATAGTCTGGACCTAGGTTTAAGTGTCCAGTTCTATTTTTTATGACGCTTATGAGGGAGACTGTCAACCCTTTGCCTCTACATATGGACATATGTTTAAGATATTTGGATTGTGGTGAACCATGTCATACACAGAGAAAATCCTCATAGAAAGAAATATGAAGTTAGAGTTATGAAGAGGGCAACTGATAGAATCTGGCACCACAATGCAATTAAAAATCCAAAAAGAAGACATCRCATGCCATTAAGATCATAAGATACATATCACTATTAATGGGGCCTGCATATCACTTTTGATATTTTCTTTCACGGTAATGACTGGTATACTTGACACTCAAATCTCTTGACTGGTTCTATCTCTATTTTTACATACATATATCTTAGGCCTTTTTTTTGTGATTACAATAACCATAGTACATAGACTGTGCTGTCACTGTTTCAGTGTTAGCAGCTGTGGCCACATCTCTGTGATATGCGTTCGTTATTTTGTTTGCTGAGCAGAATGAGGCACACAGACTTAATTATTAACATGGTGGTGTATGTTACTGTTGCAAGGGCAAAATTAGTGTAGTGTTACAGTGCCAATTTTGATGCTGAATAGAGGATTTTTTATCTTGTTGCACTCACAGTTGAGGCCTACCTCTGCTATAGAACTCAAGTGGTACTGTGAGATCTTTTTTCTAAGCTTATATTGCTGTGAACTATTTTATTTTTCAGTGGATCACTAGCTGTTGTTTTGGGGAAGGGCTTTGCACTGGCTGAGATGCCTGGACCCCTTCAAGGGCCATTTAAGGAATTTTGTGTTGTGATATCAGTAAATAAATATACAATGCATGGTATGAATGAAAACAAGATTTAGTGAGGGTGTGCTTGAGACTTCCAAAATAGCTGCAAAACCAAAAAATGTCAATGTATCAGGAAGTTCCACTGAAAGCCTCAATATACWACTGACTATGTAAATAACAACTCTCAGATCCACCTCTGCTCCAAAAATAGTTGTTTTGTTCTGGTAACTGTTTTTTTCTTTTTTCATAATTCAATTTATTTTTGATTACTCTATTTTCCTGCTTTAAAAGTGATGTCTATTAATTTCTTATCACAGGTTCAAAGGTTGTAGAAGGTGAAAGCTGCTAACTTTGTGTGAGGATTTGTTTGGTAAAAACTCTTTGAACTATTATTCTTCAAGCCTGTTTTGTGCAGTAAACAGCTTACAATACAAATTTTGACTGAGAGTCTCCCTGATTATCTCTTACAAGATCATGATCTGATATCCACCAAAGTCAACAGAAATACTGAAAGAGATTTGAACATATATCCTGTACTTCTCTTGTTGAGTACACTGGTTTCTCTTACTTTTTTCTTTCAATACTGTCAACATTTTTCTTCTATTCTTGGTTGTGGAATTAGTTTGTACTCTACAGAGAGACCAGTTTCCCTTTTAAGGGTCTTGAAGGCTTCTTGTAGTGTAGACATGTGTTCATGTTTATTACGTATGTTTGCACAAACAGGTGGTAGCGTGTTTTGTTTGTGTGTTTTTTGCTTCTGATAGAAATATTCCACATCATAATTTTCTCTTTACCTGTTAAAGCTTCGGTAGTCAGGCAGCTCTGGCTTTGCTTCAGGTTTAAAGAGTTTAGGATATAAAGCCTCCAAGAGCTCTGGATCATCTCGAATGGCCTCTATCCAGGGAGACTGATAATACTTTGGCACAGAAGTAGTGTTAAACTTTTCAGGAGGAATTTCTTTCAGTGGTCCAGAGTATCCTACAAGGGGATGAAGCAAACTTGTTATAATAATACATTGTGTTTTCTACTTCCTTACCACCATCCTATGTAAATAGGAAGTTATATATAACCAGTTCACAGTGAGGTAAACTGAACAATTAAATTGAGTGTCTTGCCCGAAGTTATGCAAACAGAAAGCTGGCAGAGGAGTATTTATGGCCTTTTAGATAATCACTCTGAAGTATTTCACCCTTCTATGAGGCTAAGGATAGTTTAYTTAAGCTTCTATTGTCATAAGTATGTGTTTGAAACCAAGGTATATCTGCATAGTCCTTGGGCCGAATAAACAAAAGTATTTTAAAAACAGCATTTTGGCTAACATTAGAATATTTCTATAGTCTTTAGGTGGAATATTTCAAAAGCATTACAAAGAGTTACACTTACAGCCATTACAATTGAGACAAATATATGCTGCCTACAAGGTCAAAAACTTCTTTCATGCCTTAACAGTGGAGTTAGGTGACTTCTGTTTGCATTATTTTTGGCCTGTGGATGCACGGAGTCTCAGCAATTACTAACAGAGTTGCACTGACCTGCAACCTGGATAGCCTGGAAAAGATCTGCACAAAACATGCATTGAATAATTCTAAACAAAGAATGAATTTGTAAAAAGTCTGCTCATGGATAATTCATAAACAGGAAGAAAAGGTATATCACTGAATAAATTAATTAAAATAAATTAGCCTTCTCTAGTCTTTAAACAATACAAATAATACCTTCCTACTTTAAATAAAAACAACAGTATTCTCACAGTTAAGGACTTAAATAATGCAAAACAGCCTATACAGCCAGAGGCAAATTCCCTTCTCAGTTGTCTGTAAAAGACTCTAGCAAAACTTGCAGTGACTTCAGATTTACATTTATGGATAATTAAACTGTATTGGGTAAATTGCAGACCATTGAAAAGTTTACTGCAGATTACAAACTAAGATTTTGTGAAGAAAAAATTAGTATATTAATTTGATTGAAGTTCTGAGAATTTTTTCTCAATATTCAGAAAATCCAGCAGCTTCTTACCTTAACCAAACCAAAAGAGAAGCGGTTTCTGTTGATACATGCTTTAAATTTGGGGGAAAAGTACTGTAAAAATCTTACCTTTGAATGGCGGAACTTGGAAAAGAAGCAGAAGCAATTAATATGCGCTGCCTTCATTTTTGTGGGAGCTTATGATTAATTCTTACTTGATTCAGTTTATGAGTGGAAAATAACTATAGCTCCATCAACAAATTCCTATTAATGATGCTGTTGTATAAAGAGCTCTCTTCTATGCCGTGCAATGAGTATTAACTTTATGCTAGGCCCAARTCCAAAGATATTACCTGGGGCAATGTTTTCAGGATGTGGTGGGCTCCGCGGATCTGGAGTATTAGGCGGTGTCATCGGGGCGTGCTGGGGAATTCCTTCGACACTGAGGCCATCCATTTGAACACTTGGTATGGGTTCACCACGCTGTATCCAAACAGAAATAAACACAACTAAGAGCACAGGCAAGCACAGAGATCCTTAATGCTTCTTTGCTGAGAGTCCAGTTTGTAGACAGGACTGAGACCTAGGATGTGTTGTCCAGAGGCATAATGCCTGCTGTTTGTTACTCTGTTTGCTGGATACTGTTTCTCAGATTTTCTGATTGATCATGGTTTCACAACTTTCACAACTTGTGAAATAGTTTCACAACTTTCTTGCGCTGATCGTGTAAGCAAAAGTGAGTAATTTATCAGTGTTAAGAATGGTATTTCAGGGCAATTTAAAATTCTGAATCACAAGAGTGTGAATGCTTGATTTGAGGGTTATGGGTGTTGAGAACTGGATGAGCAAAACTTCTAAAATTGGTATCAAATACAGTCCATTTGACCTTTTTCTAATTTTATGATCCATGATTGAGGGAAAAATTAACCAACCTGCAGTCTGGTGGAAGCATTTATCCACTCTGCTGCCTAATCTACTCATCACATTATCTACCTGTGTCCACAGGCAGCGTAGCTCACAGCAAGCTGTAGATCTAGTCACCCTGGCAAGGAAACTGATGACGTGTGGCCCTCCGATCACTAGATGCTAGAAACTAGACCTGCCAGTCTTTTACCTGATGGCTAGATAAATCTAGCAGGTTTGAGCAGTTAGAGTTTCAAAGCACTGGTTCTTCAAAGCTTTTCTTCCTCTATCAGTTGAAATTCACCACATTTGTCAGACTGCTTTTGTTTGGGGTTCTCTTTTCCTTTATTTATAAAAGAAATAACAATTCCCATACAGGCCACTTTCTGGAGATTAGTGATAGGCTGTTATTTTCCACCCTCTTAGCAGGTCGTCGGTTCTAAGGAAACATCTAAAAGCTTAATCATTGTTGCTTAAATATAGAATCAGAGTCTCATAAGAAGTCAGTATCTTATTTTAGCCATGACACATGCTCTAAAAGCAATTTAAATACAGCCTGGTTTAGGGTAAGAATTTCTTAAAGTAGTAAAGTAAATAAATACTACTTGTTTAAACTTGAAACAAAGAAAGATCAAGGCAGTGTGTTCTGGACCATCCTAAAGTATGAGAAAGATTATTTTAACTGTGGTGGCCAAAATCATAAAGATGATGAAGATAACATCAATGATGCCTAAACAGGAATTTAAGGGAGGRGAACAGAAGCCAGAGAGGCCTTTTTTCTTCCTTTTACTCATGTGAGAACGTCATGCTGACTGTACAGCATGCATACTCTATATGCTCTTATGGGAAGAATTACACGAGAGGAATTGTTCTCTGACAACTTTGAAGCAAAAGCAGGCTGCAGAAGTTCTAGTGAGACTAATGTTGTGTTCAGAACTTTTTATCTGTGTAGTTTCTACTAAGTAGAGCAAAAGGTAGTGTGTAGCAGCAGATGGAGACACTCCATTTCTATCTGATGCATCCATTTTCCAACTACATTTCCATCCAGAACTGGTAGTTAAAAGCTTAGAATTTTAAGTTTACTGATATTTACAGATTTAAATAGGTCAAACTGTTGCATCTTTCCCACAGACTTTGAAAATTTCAGCTCTTCAATTTCATTTGACAGAAATTATTAATTCTGAGAGACTTACTGACAAACAGCAGACTAAGGTCTATCCTTCAGGTTTCTCTTTTTGTTCAAATAAAGATTAAAGCAAAACCCAACAAGTTAATTCCTCAGTATGTACAGCTGGAGGCTTTCAGGTACAGTTTTTCGAAGGAATGCATTTGGTTACCTTGACTCCAGCTGACTTGAACAGTAGTTAGTGATCTTAGGTGGGAAAAGGATATTCATAGTGTTCTAAATAATAGGCTTAGTTTGAGATGCTCAGTAGATCTATTCATTTTTCGTACAATATTTCTTTTCTGAAAATACAGATTCATAAAACCTTATGTGTGACCCATTTGGATCCTCCTATATGATTTAATTTCTACAGAATGGATAACCAGACAAATGTGAATTAACTGCACCATAGAAAAAGGAAAATAAAATTTTCTCATGTGACACAGGATACTAGAACATAAATTTGTTTTTAGTGTGGCAAGGTAAATAAATATATTTACATTTATGGTCAACAAATCATAAAGAATTCAAGACTGGAAAAAAAAAAAACTTCAGACATTTCAGACATGACACTGTAAGTGTGGAACTTGGTTCAAATCGTCACCTCTCTGACTGTTGTAAGATCCCTCAACGTTGTGATTATCATAGACAACGTAAACCAGAGATGGCACTCTCATGTTCTGCTACCGGAGCCACCTCCTAGGGTGCAGCTGGACAGAAGGTTTCCTTGGAGTGATGAATTACATTGTCAGTGTTTCTGATTATTTACAAGTATATGTGCGCGTGCATTGGTGTTTTTCATCAGTAATACTTGTCACAATCTGAGTAAACTATTTGGTTCTTTGCTGTTCTGTGTAATGAATTACTTATCTCCTAGTTGTACCAACACAAACTTTGGATTACATCACAACAATACATTGTGTCGTCACTATCTATATTATCGTAAATGAATTTTTTTGTTTAAAGAAAAATTAAGTCAAGATCTTTGTTTTATGGATTTTTTTGGAGGTAGCAGAATTCTGTTAAATCCTAACACACCTGTAGCATTCACCTCAAGTTAGTGGTACAAGACTTCTGTGGAAGGAGAATTTCTGTTTCAAAAGAAATATTTTCTAAGTAGATTAATAATGAATAAACTTTGCAACATTTGCTTCTCTTCCTCTTTAAAGCAACTTAAAAGATACTGGGACTCATTCTATTCCTTAATCATGTACTTTAGCATCTGAAGTCATGCAGATGCATAAGTGTAACTGTGAAGCAGAATTTAGTACAATAAGGACTTGAAATTGCCCTGGAATTAAAGGGGGCTACTTATACACTGAATGAGATTGGGCACAAAGTTCATGCTCAGATAATTAAACCGTGCAGCACATTTGAGAGCTAGCTAAAAAATATGAACATTTTTGTCCTTATTTTCAGAGACTGGCATTAAGTTTAAGTGTTTTGCAAAAGCCGTAGATGAGAAAAATGTCAGGTGCATTTAGTTCCTGCCATGAGAATTCCCAAAGTGTCACTTATCCTTTAACCCAATTCCTGAGGAATTAGTTCAAAGAATAATTCTCTGTGAAAGTCTTCATSCTTTATCGCTTTGCTGAAACAATCAGGACAGGAGTGTGTTAGTGCAGCGCTGAGAATAATTTTGCTGCCTGAGTCTCATTTCTAGACCACCAACCTATTTAAAAAAAAAATAAAATTGCTGGCTACAAGAAGCAGATGATTGTTTCATCCAACGTTTGGATATTTAACAGTTAACTTTTAATAGCTAGTTGTTGCGGGATAAATCCTCTGATCATTATTATTAGCCCGAGTCAAAAAGAATGAGAATGATTTGATTCTGAAGCCCTTAAGCATTATGATATTTAGATTTTTGGTTTTTCTATAGGAATCTACAAAGACACAAAGACTCACTTCTTCCTGAGCTACAGGCAGATCATGCACAAAATGTATCACAAACAACAAAGGAATCCCAAGCCAGTCTCACTGTGTTTTATTATAGAGTTATTATAAAATACTTACATTTCTTGGCTTGTTTGCTACATAGTGATAATTTTCATAGGTGTATTTGTCAGATCTCCTCTGACGTCTCTTAAAGAGTCTTGCACCTCTATTGCTGAGAGTTGATAGTTCCTCTACCATAATATCTCTGGGAGTGCTGACCTTTCTTCCAAGGTCTAAGTTGGGTGAGACTGCAACAGAATGGATTAATGCTTGCGTGTTTTCTTAAATCCTTTCTATTGCACACCCTGTGCCTGAAATCCAACAACATATCAATGCATACATATGAAACACATAACATAGCTTCATACAGGGTTAGTGAAATTAGTTRCTCTTCTGAAATGGAGCACAGTATTGAAAACTACAAAACTGATTTTTGAAGATGCTGAGTGTCCCTAATTTATTTCAGTTGAATGCTACTCAGCTGTTCTGAAAATCAGGTCTGTAGTGTCTTGCACACTCTGTCTTAATAGTTAGTAATGCCTTGCATTTGCTGAAATCAGTACCAAAAATCCACCTGCCCTCTGTGTTCCCAGATGAAACCTTTAATTAACTCTGTGTGTCCTGAATTGGACAGAGGAAGAAAGTAGCATTTAAATTTATGTACTTGTTTTTTATTGCTTATGAATGTTCAATGATTCATTCATATTCATTCAGCTTTTTTTGACTTTTTTTTTTAAAAAAAATCCAGAGCATGCTTGTGCTCTACAAAAAGTTTGTGTTTGAAATTCTCTACTAAATAGCAATTTTGAGGCCTTCAGAATAAAGATAAAGGATATGAAAATGAGATACCTAGCAGAGAGTTAAAATATACTTATGGAGATTCTTCCCCTCTTTAAATCAATTTGAACAGTTATGGTCTGTTTTATCTACAAAATRTTTAGAAGTTTGTTTTCGTTAATTTTCTTGGAGAGGAAAGTTGCAAGCAAACTTTCACTGCTTGTGAAAAGCTGCTTCTGTGTTTTTAGTGGAGGAGCTTTGAAAATGAAGTTGCATAGGGAAAGAGAAGATCCATTGAGACTGTAGGTAGAGAACTCTGTGGAAATGAACAAGCTATTTTGTACTAATTTCTTTCTACTTGGAACTTAGTGGACTTTAATAAATGTAGCAAAAATCAGTTGACATAGGAAATAATTTTAAAGAAATTTCCTATTGACACTTAATATTATATTAATTGGGATTGTTCTCAGTTATTCGTGAACTTCAGGAAGAAAAGGAGGAAGGCACAGCATATTTTACACCAGTGGTTTGGTAAGTTTCTTTGATCTGAGTTCAAAGTGACATTCGGTTATTTGCTTGATAAGAAACTCTTCAATTCTTTAGATTTTTTTTTTTAATCTATAGGATTGAAAATTATTGACTTCTTTGCAGTGCATTAAAATTAAATGAGAGAAAACTATTTGTAAAATATTATTTCTTACTTCTAGGATGAGCACACAGAAATTTACAATTAGCATTACAAATTAAGTAACTGCAAAAACCACCTAATGTAAAAATTAATATTGCCAGGAAAAGAAAGAAAAAAAAAAGGTTTTATGTTTATTTTTGGAGTTTCATGTTGAGTAATATGTCTCCTGGTAACTTTATATTGAAAAAAGATTGTGAAATGCTGACATTTTGGAAAATGTGACCAAGATATTTAGGCCCATTAAATATTTGGCCTGAGCTCTATAACCTGTTTCTCACTTAATCAGAACAATTTTGCAAACCCTGGACTATGTCATTGTTGATCCACTTCTGTTGGTACTGATTTCATTTGAATGTTTGCATTAGATTTAATTGGAGCAAGATCAAGCCAGCTATATCATGAGCATGAACATGCACTTCTGGTTTAAAAATAGTATGAGCAAAGAATCCTAACACTCCCCCCTCCCCGTTATTTAAGAGGTAACTACAAAACAAAGAGTACTTAACATGGAAGAAAATGACTCAGCTTGTCCAATGCCATATCAGTGCCAGATAGTGGTGGGTTTTGGGCTCTGTGGTTGAGATAAGGGCACTAGTTATTAGGCTGTAGCCTGAAGTTTTGACCCACAACTTTWTTTTGACACTTTAGTTTCTCAAGATTACTGCAAGGGTATGGCTGTTGGGTGGATTTGTGTTAGTAAGAGGTAAGCAATTTACTCTTCAGATCAGCAACGTCACCTTGTAGAGAAAACTTCACTACCTACAAAGTAGGCAATGTGTAACGCTGTGAGACTGAAGTGGCAAAGTGACTCTGTCCAAACCACTTCTATTTTTCTGGGCTGTGCTGAATGGTGACTATTTTGGGCCTTGCTGTTCACTTGCATAGATACTGTTCCTGTAAAAGTTAATTGAGTGAGGCCACAACGTACTTTGTACCCCCACAGTTGTATACTGCTGTGTATGTAGGCAGCATCCCAGAAGCATAGTTGTGAAGCTCGTTTGAATCCTGTCAACTAGAATATTATCTGCTGTCTAGTTTTATCATGTGTATAGGGATGGTTTCCGTGTCTGTCCAGGAAAGGTGATGAAGAATGAGAAAAGGAAGATATTTAGAGGATGATAAAAAGAACATATTCAAATGCACCAGAAAAAAGAAATCTTAAATGGACCTTATAAATTAATACTGGAGGTTTAGTTCATAGTTTAATCCCTATCTTAACCTTTTAGCTTCATTTCTTTATTTGTTCTTGCCAGGTCTTCTCTGTCCCATGCTTAAAATAATAACAGATTTCATTTAATATTTTTTATTTATATATTTCCTTCTTCATTCACCCTTTAATCCCCCTTTAATCCTCCAGTTTACAGTCTTCTAAATATCTTCATCTGGATTATACATTTAATAATGAATATGAGATAGTAAATGTTGGTCATAGTATCAGAAATAAGGATTTGTTACACTGTTAGAAAAATCATGTGGCTACTGAAGAATACTTTTAAGATATAATGCAGAAATCTGAATGAGATTTAAGTATAATTGAAGTCTAACCTGCCGAAATTCAAAAATTTCTTTAAAACTGTATGTCTAAATATGTGTATGTGTATATGTAACAACTAGGCTCATAAATGTTATGATTAGTCCAAGTCTACCAGTCAAAAAGCAAGGACCTGGGAAGATAGCTACATTCCTCATGTTGACTTAGTATTGCAGGCTCTGTCCTAAAGCATAAGAAGGTTAACAATTAGTGGCCTTTATTGCAGCATTTTATGATAYCTAGAACTTCATTAAAACACAAAGTCATGTCCCACAAACCAGCAGGGAGCTGCTGATTTCCACTTATTACAAACCTAGCCCAGATTTGAGATACTGATAAAGACTTGACAGACACTTATTGAGTGTCTTATCAACCGTTGTTTCTACTGTGAACATCTTTTATAAGGAGTTTCATTTTACTGTTTTCTTGAAACCATTGTAGTAGGAAGGGTTCTGGAATAAAAATGCAAGAAGATTCTGTATGTCTTTTAGCTTGCACATGTGGAGACTGGCACTATGACGAAAAAATATCTGCTATTGCTATTTACTACTGTTAACAGTGGAGAGTCTCACCAGTCTGTGAGACTGAATGGGTGGTATTCTGGTTGGAACAGTACACTTAGTTCTTAGATAATTTTTATTTGCAGGACCTTCATWACTATTAATGGTGCAAAGCCCAGAAAGACAGTAGCTGACCTTTCAGATCTCAGGTTAAATTTACTGAATTAAACTTAAAATGGAGAGAGCTTAATTTTGTGATTCAAAAACTCTACCACATTTCCATAAGAGAATATGTTTCAGATTTCATTCCAAAGAACTCACTCATACCTTGTCTAACTATGACTTTGATTATTTTTATTTCTTCAATATTTTCTCTGAGCTTGTACATCTATAAATTCCCAGCATTACCATTTCATGAAATTCTGTGTATTTTTAAACATTTAAATAACCTAGACATCTAAAGAAGGTGTGAAAATATAACATAYACTTTATCATTGCCCTCAGCGGCCACCATCACAGCACGCCCTGCAGAGTAAGCTGTCCTATCTAGGTGCATGAATCTAAACTTGATAGCAGATCTGATAAGACATAAATAATAAAAGGACTGCTTATGCAAGTCAAATGCCAAGCATTAACACAGATACTCCAGTGACTGCAGGATGGACTGCAGGATAGCCATGGTAAGTTTATTTGTATTGCTATGAATAAAAGGAACATTTACCATGTGAAGTGCCTGATACTAAACAAATGTTGTAAAAGACAGTTTCCCTGCCCTAAAGAGCTTACAGACTAATTGAGACACTTTTATTACTTGGGCCTACAGCACAAAAATCCCAGATCTCTAAAGAGATCAGTAAGAGCAGACTGRTTTGTAAACTGGGTATGTGTTCAGTGGAGAGTGGAAGGAAGGAAAGGGTGTTTGCATAAATTATATCTAGTTGCGGAAATAATTTGCTTGGAGATAATTGAGTGCTTTAGAAGAAAGCTTTTTAAAACATAATTGTTAAACTATTCCTAATATACAACCAGATTCTTTTCTCACTGAGAAAATTTCTYATAAAAAATTTCTTTTGGAAATATTAGAATGAGTAGGTCCAAACATTTGAATTCATAACTTCTTTTTCTAAATTCCTTCTGTCTGTAGTCCTATTCTCCATGGAATTGCCTTGGTCAGTGAGCGAGTACAGTGAGTACATCCCCAAATTCTTGGGAACCAARCACAACAAACAGGATTTTCAGTTTAACTGAAAACTAGAATTTCATGTTTAGTGCTTTAAGAGAGTTGTGTGATTTTCATAAATGCTAAATACTAATGGGGTTCTCTGTGTTCTCAAAGTGACAGGTGACAGTGTCAGGTGCTTAGCACTTTTGAAAGACTGAGCCCTTTATATAGATGTTAAAAAAGGCTTCATGGGGACATAGGATTGGAAGGCTCTCCAAAAGGATCCAGTACCTCCCTAATGAAAGCCAAGCAGATTTGTATTCCCAACTGGGATTGTTGCTTCTAAAATTCTCATACTACAAGCCTGTTTTTAAGAACTTGTTTTTGAAAATGAGTATTCCATTTCAAAAGTATTGCATACAAGATTCATTGGTGCTTGTGCATCATTAGAACTGCCAAATACTAGTAARATTTGTTAGTTCCAAAGATTAATTTTTAGATGGAAGAAGAGAGCTGTAAACAATTGCTTTAAATATTTCTATCATTCATATAAAAAAGCAAGGTGAAGCAGAGCAAAAAAAAGATATGGACAGCTCAGCGTGTTTCTTGTGTGATAGCCTTTTCAAATGGAATGAAGTCATGTTATTAACCCCAAATAATATTCTGAAAGGCTATCCTAGCAGAATGTACATCAGCTGTTAGATTACTTCATTCCTCCACAGCAGTTGTTCATCTGAAAATAACTTTCAAATGAAAAGAGGCAACTACAAAAGGATTAGTTACCATAGGCAGCATGATACTCCCACAAGATTATTTATGGCAGAACACCCAGAAACAAAGCTGAAGAGAATTAAACTCTATGATTAAAAAATAAATATTAGAGGGGCTATAGAATATCAAATATACAGTAAGTTGGTTTTAGCTCTATACCATTTCTGTGTATTTCCTCCATAATGACTGATGCTTGTTGTTTCTTCTCTTTGACCATGGCAGAGTGTGATAACATTGTGATTTTCTGATATGGCTTTCCTTGCTGAAAAAAAAAACATTTTTACATTGTTGAGCTGGCCTGCAGAATTCAGCCAACTTTAATTTCTTATATCATATTCAGAATGGCTGAATAGTGATTTTAGTTCTGATTTAGAAATACTGAGTTTTGAATGGTGCAAAATGCAGAATCATTTCTTTCTTGCTAGGAAGATGATAAGACACTGATGTATAGAAAGTCTCAAGGGACAAACTTTGGCTGTATGAACTCTGCAGCAATATCAGTGGCAGTGGTCTAGGCCTTCTCACATCTGAACATTATATTGAAAGATGTAAAATCTTAGCTAATTTTTAATTAAATACTGTTTTATGAGCTAAAAAATAGTTATATACACACGTTTCTTAATCTGATAAAGAATTTAGGAACTAAATAAGATGCATTGGCTTTGTAAATAAAGTAAGTGCATTGTCTAGGTGAAAAATCAGCATCTTTTTAATTCCAAAGTCAAGAGATTACATAAATGTCTTCTATATGACAGTTTGTAGGACAGACAATGTCAAAATATTTCAGGAACAGGAAACACTTACCCTATTTTTTTGTTGTGYGGAAAAAAGCGATCTCAACTCTTTAGATGAATCTTCAGGAGTTAGTTATGAATGGGGATGACCTGCCTGGTCCAGGATGGTTTCTAGCCTTGTGCTTGGATCTGCATGGTACCTAGTACCGAGGCAAACTGGGGGCTGATCCTCTTCAAAGGGATTGACATCCGGCTGACATCAACTAGTTATATATAGAATCAAGCACTTCAGCCACTCATATCTTCCTGGCAAAAGAGGAGAACAGAAAAGATTCAACTGCACCCACAACAAAGAGAGTTTATATCTCTTTAAGAGCTTATTGGGAGATTTGATCGAAGGCTCTTCTTGTACTTAGACAGATCTCTCCTTATCGCCTCTGAGAATAACAAATTCCGTGGTATAACCAAAAAAGAGACATTTAAAAATAAGGTGTTAAATATATGGATGGACAAGACTATATGAGTTGAGAATGGCATGGTCTAATCCTTTAGTGAAAGATGAAACCATGCTTCAGTAGTGGCTGATGGCTAAAGTTAGTGGCAGATGGCTGATACACAAGTCTGTTCTTAAAAAGAAATGAAAAATTTTGCAGTATTACATGGGTTAAGAGAATAATTTTACAGAACACATTTGCTTCCCTGTGTTTCAAAGTCTCATAATTTTCTTTGTGAAATAGGAACAGAAGCCTTCAGTTATTTGAAATACACTAATATTCTGCATTCCAAGGTATTTTTGCCTCAATTTATTAAACAAATGTGTGATACGTTGGATATATGTAATATGACATGATGTCAAGCACTTCGAGACAAAAAGAAACGGTGGCAGAGGGAAACCATATTCCCATGAGCTCTTGTCTGTTTTACAGCTCAGTAGAAGCTAGGAAAACCTGTTCCTGTATTTCTGGTTTGGTTTTGATTTTGTTCTTGGAGGTTTCTTCTATCAGAATCTGCCTGATAGTGCTATTCATTAATAATTTCTTTTCCTGTTTTCATGCTGTGATCTGACATTAAAAAAGTACCGATGAGCATGGTCAAAGTCTTGGCTTAATCTTATCCATTCAGCTAAAGCCCAAGATTGTTCTCCATCTGTTTGTGTGAGGCCTCCAGCAAGTTCTCTTGCAAAGTCCAGGTAAGATGAGTGTAAGTACCCTAGGACTTCTAAAATAAAAATTTATTCCTTCTATTTCATATACAGTAAGTTAATTAAAAAAGCAGGCTGTGAACTTTTCATTTCTTATGTATTTCCTTAGGTATTTGAGAAGAAAAGTTGTAGTATATGAACAGGAAAATTGAACACRAGGCTGAAGTGAAAAGAGAATAATTTAACACATGTGAAGGATGCTACTACACCTTCTTTTAATCTGAACTGAATGCTACTTTTTCTCATTCCCTGAAAATTTGACTGAGCAAGGCTGTGAGTGGCCTGAACTTACAGGCTTGGATCAGGGGCCTGAACCTCCAGAGAGCCCTTCCAACTTAAATCATTCTATATTTCTGTGATTATGCCACTCATGGGAAGCAACCAGGCTGGTTTTTTTTCGAAGATTGACAGAAACTGGGCTGAGACAATAAGGACTTAAAGATGCATGACATTACAGGTTATTTACAGAATATTTACTTTGCGTACACCCTACGAAAATCAGTGCTGAGGCAAAAACTGGAAAACATCATAAAGGAAATAAAGATMTTTTCTTCCCATAATATAAATGACTATCATAGTTTTCAAACTACCAATAGGAATTTATGAAACCAATTGCATTTCTGTATTTGACAGAATTTGACAGTTTGTGATAGAAGGAGTAAGCAGTAGGCATAAATATTTTGACTTTAATGTTTTGATAACAATACTGTATTTTCTTAAGCAAGTAAAAGGAAAAGCATTCCTTGAATGCCTACACTTTTTCACTCTAGGAATTAGTTCTAGTTCTTAGTTCTGACCAAGCTGTCAAGTGAGATTGAACAAGAGTCTGTGAGGYGGTTCATATTACTCTGTATTTGCTAATAACTTCAGTGATATAGGAGAGAATGTCTACTAAATGTCAGTCTAGGAAAATTTCAAGTGGTCAGTAGGACAGAAATTGAACTTCAAGTTATCTCAAACTGGAAAAACAAAGAAAACAAATTCCATTCAGAAAGACCACATCTAAATGAATTTTAGAACAGTGATATTATAGAGAGAACCTCTTTGGTGTTTTTTAAGTGCAGGTTATGAAACATCTGTCAACAATAGTTTAGCATCTTTCCTGAGAACATGGAAATGAACTGTATGTCCTCTAGATTTCCCTTTCAGCCTTCATTTTTTATAATTCGTGTGAAAATAACTGCCCCTGTGCAACAACAGTCACTATTTAACAATCGCGCCATTTAGCCTCTTATGCTGATGTTTCATGCTTTGACATTTCCTGAGTTATGTGACTTAAGCAGTATCATTTGTTCCACAGAAAAAAACAATGGATGACCCAGCCTGAAAAGTTTATTGACAGATTTTTTTTATCTGTAAATTTTACAATTCAGAAGTGGAACTTTAAACAACTTAACTGACTATTGTAGAATTTGATTTACTACCACCATCTCAAGATTTTGCCCTCAACTGAAATAGAAATAAGTGGGTTATGTCATTGCAAGTGGAAAAGAATAATGTTTAACTGTARTAACTGTAAAACTAGAACTGATCCTGTTGCATGCAACCTTCTTTCATAATGCTTAAGGAAGCTCAGGGCCTCATAAAACATCCTAAGCTGCTAAACCATTTTGAATATGTATACGTGACTAATAATGTGTCCATGGCAATGAATAAAGGTTAAGGAAGGTGGAAGAATTACAGTAACATTCTACATCATAACAAAGTCAAACCCTGCATTTCAATGAAGGGAAATGTTTAGCAAGTGGTAAACTGGGATAATTAAGTCAGCCTGTGAACAAAGAAAACATTTACCTGTCTAAAGGCAGAAGCCTTTAGGTCATTTTCATTTGACTAAGTAACACTTTTCCTTMTAGCAGTGTCTTTTCCAGCTCCTTGTGGCCCCTTTTTTCGTCATGCTGCTTCCTCTGAATTACATAACTGGCCAGAAAGGAAGACCAGTTGCAAAGTGGAGAAAAACTGAACTGCAGTCACCCACTTCTCTGTTTTATTTTTCTCTCTCTTTTTTTTTTTGTCTTCTCTCAAACAAGACAAAATAAAAGCAGTGAAAGTGGTGAATAATGCCTGACTTCTTAATACRTGCTTAAATTCATCCTGAGACTCTGACTACCATATGGGCTTAATTTTATGCTATGAATTTAGATCAATTGGACTATTCAGGGTGGTGGAGTTAGTTTATGTGTCTTATTCAGAATAGGAATGAAAGAGGTTCAGGACTTAGATATGACTGTTAGTAAAAAAGGAAGGCTGTATTTGCTCCATTTCACAGTGAAAAAAAAATTTTAAATTCCTTTGAATCAGCTAATATTTCTGCATTCATGTTTTCTGTTTTTCTGTATATATGTTAGTGTTGTCTTTTTGACAAAAAAAAATCCAAAGATATCATTGTTTTTCCAGTATTTATAGCAAGACATTCCCTGTTTTATTATTCTCATGGATATCATCAAGTTTTTTAAAGAAAATATAGATAGTCTATTTTGTACAATTTAGCTTTGCTGTATTGTAACTAGTAGCAATTTGCATTAAAAGTTTGAAAAATAAAAAAATCTCTTATTTTAAGTGATTTGTCTATAAAATGCTAGAGAAACCAAAGGTGACTATAACTCAAGAGGACCCTGTGGTTTGTCTCCGACTGAAATAAAATAATTCATAATAATGGGCACAAGGAGCACACTATAGTTTGTCAGGCTTCTTTCATGCATGGGATCCTTCTCCATTTAAGATGTGCATTTTAGAAATGTGTATTTCCGTCCTGCAGTGCAAGAGTAGTGCTGGAGCAGAGCTTTCCTGTGCCCTGGAGGCTCCAGCATCACCTTGACTTGTCACTGATATTCAAGTGCGGTATCCGAGCACCACGGATGGATGCTGAGACTGCTCTAGTTTAGCCTGCAAGAACAACAGATTTTGTGTGATTTCTCAAGATTTAGCACTTCTTGSCTCACACTTTCAAGCTTTGTTTCCTGTCACTAAGAGTGAAAAGACTGTCATTTAAAAAAATGAAAAAGAGAAAACTGAAGGCCTGATTTAATCCTATGAGCTAAGACCACAGACACAGGCCTGTACTGTCAAAGACTTAATCTGACCCAGCAGCTGGCCAGGAAGCTTTAATTTCGTACACGCATTTTCTGGAGCTTGCTAGTTAAAAACTCATTCATTTCTGTGGGTGGTCCGCTGAGCTGTGAAGTTGACTTATTGCTTGGATTGTTGTTTTCTTTTTCCCTTTACTCAAAAGGATCCATTTCTTCTCACTGCTTTTAACAAGATCATGGCAGTTTGTCATAATGCTACAAGCATGCATTTGCCTGCATAAGAAGCCTTTACACAGTGAAGCTTCACCTCTGAAATATTGCATGGCAAGTAGAATATTTGTGTATTTCTTTAGCAGCAATGTGTTTGTTTGGCATTAAATCCTTTGCGTGTTGCATTTAGTTCTAATTTTTTTTTTCTTTTCCAGTGAATCCATTTAGATGCCTTCACTCAAARGACATGGGTTCCTGACACTGGTTTATTTAGTGAGCATTAGATGCATGTGCTGAGGTTTTAAGGAAAGCAACATCAATTTAAGGTATATGTTACCTATCCTAGGTTACATTCCCACTCCAAAACAAACAGCTTCAAAGAAATCTTTTTAAACATAGCATTCTGCTGAGGTGTTAATCTGTTTCTATTTGCTGGGAAGAGCCAAACAGCTCAAACTGCTCCAGTATCTTGGGACTTTGGTTTATGAACCTGGGAGGGAACCTAAAGAGGGAAATTTTAGTCTGGCAAGGTCTTTCCTAACTGTGAACTATGTAATAGATTTTAAAGTTCTATTTAAAAGATGTAAATCCAACAGTTTTCTCATTTTTTTATAAGCTCCACTGATTGTGTTAGTCACTGGCACTTCAGATGCACTTGAGACGTATTTCGAGTTTTTTGAAAAGTAAAAGTGATCTTTTACAGAAATCTGAGATTCTTATGAATCCAGGAGCTGAAAACTGAAAAGGATATTTATGAGACTTGGGATTAAATCTTGAAATCTTAATAGCATTGCTTCTCTGGCAAAGTTTCCCAGTTGTAACTCACAGAAAAAGTATATGCCTTCTTCATGCTCATGTAATTCTTCCTTTTCTGTTCAGACAGGCACAATACTGGCACTTWTTCTCAGTGATGCAGCTATCTTTGCTGCGGGAGTTAGGAGTCAGTCACTGAAACACCATCAAAACCATTTGTGATTTAAACAAGCAMGTATACAAATCTAAGTCCCAACAAACCAACCTGTTTGAGAGAAACAAGTGTTTTCTTAGGAAAAAGTTGGCAGGAAGACATCCCTGTTAAAAAAAAATACAAATAAGGTGGAAAAGCTTACTTTGCTACTTCCTTCCCCTCCTACTCCTTAAGAAAGAGAACAGTTATCAACATTTTGACTTGCTTCAAAAACAGGCAGTCTGGCTGGCAGCCATTGGCAGCCCTGCTGTGAAAACATATTTTTGTGGACGATACTTTATGGCAAGCATCACCATACAAGCCAGGAAGTTAACATAGTAACACTTTATAGGAAGTTAACATAGTAACTATGTTGACATATTTCAAAGATTTCAAACTCTGCTTCCTGAAACAAATATATAAAGCCAGAACAGTTCCTTTAAATCTAAAATAAATGAACAGAGGTGGTACATTTAAAAGCAGCCAGCCATAATGCAATGCCATCACGTGCAGCCAACCACTAAAGAAAACAAAAAAGTGTAAAACTACTGCGGCAAAACTAGATTATTATGAACAAAAGGCTGTCACTAGTCTGTATCTAGGTGCCTCTGTTTTTATTTATTACTTTACTGAAACCTGGTGTTTGTTTCAGTTTTTCCCTCCAGTTTTGATCCTGTACAATTTGTCCTCCTGCCTGGAGCCTCTGAATACTACTTCGGCAGACTTGCTGTTTCACTACCAGTGTCAAAATTCCTGTTAGAAGCTCAATTTTCACTTATTACTTACTCTATTTCCTTTCCTCAAGGAGTAAACTTATTGAGATATCTTTTTTATTTACAGTTTTTTTGACTGTGTAAAGGCAGTTGAATTCCCCAGAAAGAGAAACACTGCCCTGCTCTATAATTATGAACTTTATGCAGAGATCATAATTTTCCAAACTAGAATTTTTTTCTTTTGATTTATTAATGTTCCAGACAGATTCTTTTGCCTGCATAAAGAATATAATCTAACATAACTTCTAATGACTGTTTTCACAAGGCCCTACAGTATATCAACACCTATTTCATTATAATCATTAACTGAAAGACGTTTGGCTAGTTTTCCCTAAGGAAAGTAAAAAGTAGTTGTTTTTGTTGTTTTATTATTATTTATATAATAATGACGTGGAGTTCACCTTGTGAGATGCAGAAGATGAAGTGTTAGGTTTAAGTTCTGCCTCTCTGGTTTGAGAGAGAACTTGGGGGAGGAGGGAGAAACGGGGAGCATCTGATACTCTACTGCTGTCCTGTGTCCTTTAGCTACACAGCATCTTTCCAGGCACATCATGCTCTCTGCATCCCCTGGATGGGACTTAGACTGTACCTTTGCTACAGGCTTCATGGACATAGAAGAGTTGTGTTGGTCCCAAGCGCATAGTTTTTCTGGTTGTCCCCTTACTCTTTCTTAGCATGTTTCTAATTCTATAATCACAAGAATGTTTTACTATATATTAAAATAACTTGGAGGAAATCAATTCATGGTTTAAAGCAGCTGAATTCTCAGTAGCAAAGCTGTTCACTTCAGAGAAAGTGGGATGAAATCTGCTTTCAGAAACATGTAGCTTGTTTCAGTAAGTACAGATTGTCCCACATTTCTTTCTCTTTTTCATATCCCAGTGTTATGAAAATTATACTCCCATTAATTGTAATAGCTGCTTATCTTTTCCTGTGAAAATAAATGACCCTTTGCTGCTTCTCCCACACAGGAACATATTTATATCAAAACAAGTGTATACATGATTGGTTCAGAGAAGGGAGTGTCAGCTAATGGGGGCTTTGCTACCACAGAAGTATGAAACCAGGATTTATTTCTGTGCTCAGTGGATTGCAATGCTGTGTGGTAGTGTTAGTTGCCAAATAAGATTTCCCTTTAGCACATGCACAGCTTCTTTAAATGTCGATGGAAACTGCACACGTTCATTAAAGGGAGATCTGCAGTTAAGTCTTAAATATAATATAGAGTCCTACAGCCTATCATATTTACTTCTGAAAGTGCTTTGGTTGGAATAACAGTACTTTTTAAAAAGCATTTATATGACTGGCAAAACCAGCAGACCTCTAAATTCTTTAAGATTGTCATGTCTTTTTCAGAACTGCTTTAAGAAAGCTTTGGGGGCAAAATTTTCAAATCTAAATGTCTAAAATCACATATGCAGTAGCATGTTCAGGCTCCAAAGCCATAGGAGGCTGATTTTTAAACATTATGGTCATATGCATATTACGGATTTTGCATCTCAACACTTCTGGAAAATGAATCCTTTTTATATATATGCTTTGAAAATTGATTTAGTGACTTAATTTATTCAAGACTGTAAATAGATTAGGTTGTTTTTAGATTTCACAACGTGTTTCTAGGTAAATGGACTTGTGAAGCAGATATTACTGGTTACAAAACCACAAACTTTGACAAATATTTTTTTCTTTGACTCCTGGAAAGAGGTGAGTTTCTACAGATTGACATTGGTGGAAGAGTGTGKTTTTTTTTTTTTTTTAATAAATATATGTTACAAAAAGACCAAAGGATTTAGGACAAAATAGGTTAGATTAATTCAGGTGATAAAGCACTTTAAATATATATATATATAAATAAATATATATATATATTTCCTGTTTATCTCTTGAATTTTTCAATGGGAAATGAAATATTTATTTCGTGGTAGAAATTAAGAAATGATCCAGATAAACTTTCTGGTCATCTTCAGTGAGCAGTCCTATGACCAAAGCAAATGGTGTGTCTTTTATGGCTCTGTAACATTTGCGGATGTTACAGGTGTGAAGTGCCAGCTAATATCCATAACTGTCAAGTAAATGCACTTGGGTATATTTTTCAAGCTTTCCAAGACTGTTTCATGGAACAATAAAGTGACTATTTGGTCATTTAGGTGGTGCTTCTAAGGCTGTATGTCTGCCACTGACACTTGTGAGGGGTTTTTCCCAAAATGTTTCTATGTAATTAGGCAGACTCAGTAGAGCAGAGAAGCAAGTTGCTCATTTTACAGAAACAGAAGTGAGATGCTCCATTGTTGGAGCTCTGATCTGGCTGAACTTTTTTCCTTTCCATTTGGTGTTTTCATTGTCAAGGAAGCTTGAGCTTTTCTGACTTGTCACAGTTAATTTTACCAAGGAAAAAAAACATGCCTTTGCCTACTGTTGAAGCTTTTTCTGAGGAGAGACTTCTCTTAGAAAGAAAGACAAATATGAAAAGGATTCAATACATTTTTTTTCATTGTAGCAAAGATGATCAGCTTTCATATCTGGGCTTTATCTTCTGACTCACATTAATTTCTGCTAATTTCTGCACTTGGTTATAGTGGCACAAATATTGAGCAACCATCTTTAGTGTAGTTTGACAAAGTGGCATTGATGATGTTGCTGTTACACTTGGTGAAATTTCCATTGTTGGGATATTTCCTGTGTATTTGATTAGCTTCTGAGTTAACTAGGCTACTTCATGGCTGAAATGTTGTAGGTGCATATTTGAGCAAATGTTCCTGTTGTAAAATTAGGGCAAGGGTACCTAACTGAAGTGATTTCTTTGTTGTTGTGTTGTTAAGACATGTCATGGTTTTACCTTTCAAAAGTTTCAATATTGCTGCCACTAAATTTAGATGGCTCTGCTTGTCAGTGCATAAGCTCAATACACAAGGCTGAATACCTTAACTTTAGCTTAAGCGGGAATAAACTTTAAAACAGTTACACATCATGACTGAAGAATTACTACGATATTTTACTTCCCAAATATATGCTTCAGCTTGATCCTTTCAAAGTGCAAAATGTTGTAGAAGTTTCCATTGTGTAGAGTGTATCTACTATGCAATGGCTATAGGGGTAATTACTAAATTTATGGTTCATCCTCAGCATTTCTTCCATTTTTTCCTTTAGTACTCACTGGAGTCRTGGACACATGATTCCCCAGGGAACAGATTACAATAATAAAACAATAGTAAGTACATATTTTACATATTTCTCAAAGGTGTGAAGTATGTTGGATACTTTTCCAGCTATGAACAATAGCCTTCTGGGTAATTCTTGTTGCACTACTGTGTGCAGATTGTGCCGTGCCCGTTCCACAGCTTTAACTTTATATAAAAAGACAATTATGATTTTGAATAACATAACTCTTAAACTTGGAGAATGAAAGATCCGAATATTGAATATTCAGTGTTTCCACTGCTTGTATCTATTTTGGGAAGGAAAAATCAATTGCGATAAGAAAGCATTTCAGTGATTTGCCATCTCTGCTCCGTTAGRGGCAGTGGATGAATTCCTACACCACTGCTGTCAGCAGTTAACAATGCATTGCTTACCTCTTTCCAGTTGCTCTGGACTTCTCTATATCCTTGTCTTTGCACAGACAGCAGCTAGAGGAAAAGGATTAAAGCAGGGGAAGGAGTGTTAGCTATTGGAGCATCCTATTTTTTTTTCCTAACATTGTGGCTCTTCCTTCTCTCACAAATTTCTTTAGTTAAGAAACATTCCACTACTAATGGGCTTGTTAGATGGTTAACAGAAAACAAAACTCCTGACAACTCATATTTTCCACTTTACAACAGTCCAGCCATGCCACAGATATTTTCCATTCTGAGGCTTAGTATCCTACAGATGTGGAATTAAAACTCCTTACATTATGTGGGAATATATGCTGGAATTGTATATGGGTAGTTTGCCTTACTGAGTAATGCTTCCCATGACTTTTAGCCACACTGAGCCTAGAACAAGCTCACCRTGCCAACACTTTTATAATACAGATAAACTTATATGTAAAATCAGTTAGAAACTGCCAGCATTTACAGATTATTTACTTTTCCAAATTCCCTTTGTTGCTTAGATTGGTGAACTCAAAAGAGCGAGAAACTTCTGAGTGCAAAAGCAGTAAAGCTTACATTGATAAGTCTGAAGCTTCAAGTTCTCAATGTAGTTCTATTCCCCATGAAAAAAATTACACTGCATAAATAAGTCATTGGTGCAGAGTTTAAGACTTTCTTGGATGGATGACCAGAAATGTAAAGTTTATTTCCCCAGAAATTAAAGGCTCCCTTTTGTTTTAACTGTCAGATTTGAGCAGAAGGTGTTATTCTTAAAGTAATTTTGCTTACGAAGGCAGTTTTTTTGATATAGAGAGTTCATAAATAAATACAACAAGGAAAAGTTTTTCCTGAGGAAATATCTACCTTGGTGTTTTGATTTAATATCAATTAATTATTTCTCAAACCTATTTGATTTAGTGAAAGTAGACCTTGGTCTCAGAAAAGAAGATGCGTGAATGAGTGATCTGTTTGGATGTGAATGAGTCTTTTAAGGAAGAYTCATTAATGCTGGGTATGTCGATTTCTACTCATGTTCATTCTATTTCTTTCCAAAAGATTTCTTTTTCCAGGGTATGACATGACTGATTCATTACAGCAGACCTTTTTTCTTTATGTTTTTATTTATGAAAAGGTTCTGACAGTAAATGTATTTATTATAATGTCACCTCTTTAGAGGTCACCTCTTTTTTATTTATTTATTATAATGTCACCTCTTTTCTGTTTAGAACCGGAAGTTAACTGTTAATACAGCTTTGTTGAGAGAAAAGTGGCAAGTTTGGCAAGTTCTGCTCACTCAAAGTTAATTTAATCATGCAACTTCTTGTTAAAGTAATTTCAAGCAGTTTCACAAGAGAAACTCTTATGCCATCTATAGTGGCTTTTTTTTATGTATGTCACATTCTCCTCAGGTAAATGAAACCTACTCCTGCCACAAACATACTGTGTGTTAATGAATATCTGTCTTCATTTGGAGCATTTGAGTATGGCTGTATTATTCTATTTCCTTTAATGCGCAAGTGAAGACCTCAACAACAGCTGAATGGATATTTTATATTACTGTTAAGATAGATATATAGCTGTGATACAGGGAATATAATTCCCTTTTCTAAAAAAAAAAAATCCAACAAAAAATAGTAACAGATATTATCAAGGCCCTCAGAATCTTAATTTTCTAAGGCTGAAGACATTGCCAGTAACAATTTAGCACACTGGCTCAAAGCGAATTTCACAGGTTCTGAATGGTATGGATCATTTTATTGTGGATTTTTTAGAAGTTCGTAAATGAGACTTAAGTGGTGTCATGAGAAAGGACATATGGCAGATACCCATTTATTTCTTCTGTTCTTTCCCTTAACTGATGATTCTACTGCCCTGTGAGGTGAACTCCTATATGCTTTGCTGTGCCTTGCCTTGCATTTTCTGTGGTGGAGGCTGGTAAATTTTGTCTGGCACAGTAGACCATCACTTGCTCCATATCTTGAGTTACTGAATTTGTTTCTTTCAGAGGATTTGGAGCTTCCCAGCTATTGCTTTTCTGAGCTGTAATAATGTAATTATACTGCTTGTTAAGTATGCACTGCTGCTATAAATAGTTGGTGGATTATAGGTGAAGGTAAGAGCCAGGAATGCCTGCATTGAAGTCTGGTCTTACCATTGTTTCAGTAGCCTTGTGCAATTCGCATGATCTTTCATTGTTGTATTTTCTGCATTTGGAAAATATGATACGATGTCTATCCATTGTAGGGCTCTGAGCTCAGGAAAAGTTTGATAAATGTATTTAGTAGTTATAAAATAGTGCCATATGAATACCTCCTATGCATTCTTATTTAGCTCAAGCTATGAAGTTACGTAGTATTTGGCTTCCACTTCTACTGCTGCATATATTTGGACTAGCTGATAATAGTGCTATTTGGTGTCTGGTGTCTGGACTGAACTTCAGTAACCCTTTCCTTCTGTATCTTCTCTACTGGAATCCCAGCCTTAACAGGGAGAGCATATAGTATATTAACTTCATATGGATTGAGTAGCATTGCCCTCTATTGGACAGCACTGAACTTGTTTAAGCACTTATGTCACTGTTATGACTGGAGTGGTGGACTCTGAAAGAAGAAGTAATAAAAATTACTTCAGGAGTTTAACTAATTTAAAAAAAAATGCAGTTTCTATTTGGTGCTTGGGCACTTCTGGATCTTCCCTTTCTACAGCCATTAACACTGGTAGTGAAGACTGGAGCAAATAATTTCAGATATGACTATTTGTGGACCTGACTTAGCAGTTCACTCAGTGCGAATTTTGTGGATCACACATCTGTATCTTCAAGAGCTCAGGAAAGAGAAATATCTAAAGCTATGGGCAATACAACTAAGAAGCACAACTCAAGTTTTGGAAAAAAAATAAAACACATAGTGATATTCTGTAAGCAAGGCTGAAGTGCTTAGTGCAAATGGAGAAAATAGATCAAATTCTCTAGCCAGTTTGCTGTAGATGTACAGGGTTGCATAAGTTCTTCACATTCGTATCTACGACATGTTAGTCAGTTTAACTGTTTCGTAAAAGAAGATGAAAAATAAATTTGTTTTTATTTTGTGACTTGGTCGAAGCATGAAGTAGTAGAAAATGCATTGAGATCACTGTTTACTACCATTGTCTGCTAATAAATGTTAGCTCTGTTCTCTTGCACTTCCCCAGCTGTCATGCTGTCTTTTCTAGACATTGGCTCATATCTTCCAGTGTAGGTTTGTACAGGGCCATGTGCCTGCACAGGGAGCAATGTCAGGTGATCGAGGGTTTGCATTGGTCCCTACGGAGTGGAAAAAATGGAAGCAAAGGAACCTACCATACATAGTCTGGTGTAAATGTTGCTTTCCACTTCTCTGCAACACGGATTTCTTGGAGTTTTCTCTCTCATTCCCTGCCTGTCTCAGATTTTCTCTGGCCTATGAGCATTTGGTGTAGTTGTAGGTGAGTAGTTGTGAACTTAGCCATAGATAATTTTTGTGTTCTCTATCCTCTTTTACACAATAATATGGTTTATGGCAGAGTTGAAAGAGGGAGTATAAAAAATGGCAAAGGTCAGAAGTAAAGCTGATGTTGCCACCGTCTAAATATTATCCATCCAGGCCTCTCTTCAAAACTTTATTTGCATTGCCTTTAATTAGAAGTTAAACTCAGAAGAGTTGCATTTAAATCAAACAATATATATCCAAAACACAACAATATGTGTACAATTCTGCCAAGATAAATAATAGCTTTATTAAAATTCATTAACAGATTGCCTTTTAATGATCCCTTCTTTTGAGTAATGTCTGTATTGCTTTCCAAAAAGTATCTGCTTAAAGCTCAAGACCTTTTTGGTTACTGTAATAGCAACAATCCGCTCTTCACTGTCCTTGGATGGATTATCTGATTTGTTGATGATCTGTGCCACAGGATCATCATACCTCATACTCATACCACTTATACCACATACTCATACCACAGAACCACCCAGTCTGGCCACTGGAAGCCTCCATGAGTTTGGAGTGTCATCCTACATTTCTGGATCTTCCTGGAGCTTCATTACTTGTACCAGATCAAGTCTGGCTAGCTGAGGAGCAAGCTCAAGGGCATGAGCAAAGTTACAGCTTCTGCAGCATAGAGCTATGAACTTCTCTCAAAATTGATAGCACCAGGCATGCTGTAACACGCACAAAAACTCTGCTGTCTAGAGTTGCGTGTAACTTAAGCATATGCTCACCTTAATGGGATCAGAATTGAAATTTCACTTCACATAATAGCTTCAGCCTGTTCATAAAAATTAGTTGTGTGCCAAAGTTCTTGCAGAACTTACCCTGAAGAAATACAAATATATATACAGAAGGAGACAGAAAGACAGACATATATAATCGCTCATTTTTCCAGCACTCTCCATACCAGGATTTTCTTCCATGCAATGAAAACTTTTGTAGCTTTCTTATCCTGTTTTCGATGTTTCTTTGATGTGCTTTTTTTTCTCAGGACTTTACTCAGTAGGCAGATATCTTCATTTCTACCTTGATCCTTGTATTTTATTTTGCTGCTACATGCAAAGCATCTTGGAGTTATAAATGGTTACAGGAAATAAAGAAGCTACAGGAATGATGGAGAACATTTATTTTGAAGCTTTGCCTTAGAAGTGAAATAATACGGAGTAGACAATGTCATGGACACTAGAGGAAGTTCCTTGTTTGTTTCTCATTAAAAAAAAAAAAAAAAGAAGTTACATTAAAGGCTATTTTTTTGCATACATGCATGCAAGTAAATCATTAGAGAGCCTCAATTCAAGCTCTGTTTTGCTATATACATACTATTTAATATTTAATAGGTTACATTCTATTTAATTTGCAATTTATCTCTAGATATTAACTTATTTGAACAAACTTGCAAGTCAGTTTAGATGATTGGTTCTAGTGCCTGACCAAGTACACCAGCTCAGCCCCCATCTCTAATCTCAACTAGTGTGATGGCTCTCTTGTTTGTTGGCTTGCCCTGATCCATGTTACTGTATGTTCTCTGCTCTTAAGAGGTTGAATAAATGCAGGCTTAATAGCCGTTTTCCTGCCCCTGGCAGCTACTCACTGACTCAGGTCAAGCCTTCCAAAAAGAAGGGGAGATTGTCCTTCCTCCACTGCCCACTCCAGTGAAGGCATAAAGTAGTGAGATTAAGTTGCACTAATAATTAGCAGCAACTGGAAGAAATATGAGTTAATATCACAGGTAAACTTTGCCTTTATATAGGCACTTTACCTCCATTTTATCTTACTGTGGCTAAGCCAGACTAATGTGAAAACCAGCACTGGTGCCAGGGAAATAGGGGGAACATATGGCGAGTGACATGAGCAGAGCAACAGTCTTTTACTTTCCAGGGTGGATAGCTGTTAGGTCAGCTTAGCTCTAAAATAAAACGACTCTCCAGTAGCAAGAGAATGGAAACTGCTTCAGAAGCACGGAAGAGGGACTCCTGAGAAGCTGGAGACATAAGGATTCAACTCTAAGGTGACTGAAGGAAATACTTTTTCAAGATACCCAGAAAATCCTGGTTGTGGTGGCCAGAAAGCCTTGAAAGTTACTGTCCTACAGAGCCCGACTGAGGAAAGGGAGTCTTCCTGCCAGGGGATTTGTTTATGCAATTTTTATCTATCTCAAACTGACCTTCGCTGTATAAAACATGCCTAGAAATTGGGTCCACTGCTTACATACACTCTAGCCAACTGTGTACAGAATCCATTAAACTACATTTTTGTGTGGACCTTCTGACTTGTRTTCTTGACTGAATAGTAAGCTGAGGGTCAGCTCAAGCAGTGGGTTTTGTACTTACTATTCCATATCCAGTAGAAAATAGGGATTCAAATAACTTTAGTTAGCAGAATGAGAATCTAGGTCTCCTTCCTGGGCTAATGCTTATATCATTAGTTGCATATATGCTATATAATACCACTTTCTTTGGAAGCCATGTAGTGGAAAAAGCCTGCCCAACTTGATCTGCTACTCTTAAAATGAAAATCAGTACAGAAATGAGAGATGAGGAGATGTAATTAATATTTTCTTCTGCCCAAAGTGACAGCTCCTTGATTAGCAGCCAGGTAACACATACTGTAGGCAACATTGACTCTGTGTTGTGTCTGTGGGGATCCAGGTCCCTGGTGTCAAAAAGCGATGGTCATGGAAAAGCATTGCGGTCATGGAAAAGCATTGCTGAGCAGTTCTGCAGCCATCCCATTGCCAAAAGTATTCAAGCAAAGTCTTCTCAGGGCTTAGATGTGTGAAATCCAAGGAATGCTTTAAAAATGTAGATTGAACAGGCACATCTGTAAGCATTGCCTAAAAAGTTCATGTAGGATCCAGTCTTCACTAAGGTGATGACCACATGTGTGGTCCCTTACATGTTCAGAACGCTAACAGAAAGCACCTGTTTGCAGGTGCTCGGCAGGAATGTTTGGCTGGGTGCCAAAATAAAAATACCCAAAAGCCTTTTTACTAAGTATAGTTAAAAACAAAACTGCTTAACATAGGATAGAATTGAGATTAAGTATTGATATTTCAAAATATAATTCTTTTCTCTCTTTTCTATTCCAGAAAGCAGTAAGTGTATCATATTGAAGTTATTAAATCATTACAGCTATAGACTGCTTATGTGTATAAGCCTTTCTGCCTCATTTAGAAAAAATGATTGGAAATATTGTAGAGATGAGCATATGCTGGCTTTATGTGTGTTCAGAGGCTTTCCAAAAAGTACTGATTTTCTCAGATTAAGCTCAAGCGCAACCATTAATAACAGGAAATGACTGATTAAAACTTAGACGGCTTAGCAAATTAATAATAATATTAAAAAATGGAATTTGTTTCATAACTGCATATTACTGTGTGATTGTTTTTGTTGGGAAATGATCTACATCTATTATCATCTACTATGCATCTGTTATTCTGACTCTGAATGCCATAAGCCTTATTTTCCATTTTTGCCTTGAAAATTCTGCTTGTCTACAGGCTATCTAGTATTGTTTTTTATGCTGTAGAAAACTATTTTTCAACCTGCTAGCATATTTTTTAGTTTATTAATAGAGGAAAAAAATATTTTCAGCTTTAAAATAAATCTTGAGTCCCTTTGCACTATTTAGATAAAATTACCTTCTGATTTTATTTTAAAACTGAAAATTATTTAGTCTTAATATTAAGGGCTTTGTCACCACCGTTGTACTTATACATCTGTGTCATTTATCATATAACTCTCCAGTGTATAGTACAGCACAGTATGCTAATTCTCTGTTATGTTCCATTAATTGATCTTTACCATTCGTTCTTCAGAAATCCACTTGTGTACATGCACACAAACACTCCAGAGGTCACTGGATTTTGAATATAAGCTAATTAAGTGCTTTTTTTAGAGTGGTAATTGTGTAAGTAGCAGCCTTTTTAAAGCATATTGAATGCCATCTCATACTCAGCAGCCACACAACTTCCTTTCAGATTCAAATAATGTATCCTGTGAACAACGCCTAAGCACTGACGTGCAATTTGAGGGAAACCAGATAATGACCTGGAAACATTCAGCTTGCTTTTCTTTACTTAGAATTATTCATTACACCAGTATTTACATTTAATAATTGAGCAGTTTGCCGCACTGTGGTCATTTTAAAAGCTTTTTGGTGTTCATGAATGCATGAGAATATCGAGACTATTTCAAGTCACCCAATATGCATTATCTGGAAGGTGAAACGCGATATAGAAACTGTGACTGTCTGTGTAGTGAGACTTTCAAGCGGTTACAACACACTCAAGAGAGTATGTTAAATTAAACTGTGAATCTGGCTTAGGCTCTCTTTGTTCGTGATCTATTTAAGCAACATACTAGAGAAGAGTAAAAATACTGTATATGACTGGTAGAAGGAAGAATGCTGATTCCTGAAACCTTGTAAGCCCTTTGTAGAGCTAAGCTGTTGAAGTTCTATTGGCAAGTTTAACAGTTCCTGGTTTTACATACATCGATCATTGCTCTTCTCTTGGGGGCCAAATTCTGTTTGCTATACCAATGTAAAAATTGCTTTGTGATTCATTAGGACTATTGAAATAAATAGTGAAAATTTGATTTAGCTTTTCACAGCTATATTGTACATGCTATCCTTTTACCCCCATGAGGTTTTTCACCGAAAATATTTAACAAATGTCGTGAGTGGATTCACAATTTATTCTCGTGTTTGTTGCATTTTCAAATAACACATTTCAATTAGGAATAAACAACAACAGAGTAGATAAAATCTGATCAAATCATCAGGAATTGAATGGAGGTTCATGTGCTTGTCAGTCTGATGATTATAGTAAGCAGATGTAATTTGCAGGTTTTTATGGTGGGATGAAAATGCTCAAATGGTAATAACTGTCCTAACAATATCATTTTACCTGGATAAATTGTACTTCACTGCGTTTTCTTCCTCTGCTTACTCAGTGTGAAAATGATACTCTATTGTATTTGACATGTTGCCATTTGACCTGATGTTGATTTAAGCTTCTGGAAGCTCATATCAGCGGGAGGTCACAGACAGGCAAAGTCAGTGAATCTAAAAATGGTGCAAAAAAAAAAAAGAGGGAGAGATTAAGCTTTATTTGAGTTTAGATTATCTGGAAACAAACAGAAATGAATTTAGAGAAAACAAAATAGTGTTTCTTGTCTGATTGGTAAAATCMTTTTATTAAATGATACAATTTACATCTCTGGCATGCACTCTTAAATAAAGTGTCCTCTGCAGTGAACAAACAGCTTTTAGAAGTGAAAAGCCTTTTATAAAGATAGTATAGTCTTTTGCTCCTAGGTAGAAATGCAGTGTTCAATAGAGAATTGGTTATGTTAAAGCAAACCAAAATGAAAACTAATTATGGACAAGAGTTGTGAACATCATTACCAGTTTTTGCTTATATTGAATTTTCAAATATTCTGCATATTAACAGAGAGATCTGTGAGGGTGAACACAGTTCTAACACAAATAACTTTTTAAAAAAATCACATATTTCCTTGAATTTACTGAGAGATCTGTGCATTCACAAAAAGCAAAATGCAAGAAATACGTGTAATATTTTAAGGGCTCACACACAACAGAAACAGCTATGTGACAGGAAGATGCTTTCAAGTGGAGGAGTGGGATGAAGGTGAAAGATGCAATGTGGTGCTTCATAAATCTTTGTATGCACTAACATTTCAATTAATAATCAGGGTCTGCTACTTCCCTTGTAATTAATACATTGTCTGAATCTGGTTTTAACCTGGTTTCTTAAACAAAGCTGTGTGATCTGTCTGCATGTCTGTCCATCCTCCCATAATAACTTTCTTGGTTTCATGTCTGTATAATGGTGAAATAGATCTCAAAGACAAGCAGTTGCTCATAGGCTTCATAAAAATAAGTAGCTGAGTAGAGAACAGATACAGTTAGCAGTGTAAATGCTGCAGTGTGAAGCCATTTCTTATCACACATGAGAAAATCTGTATGGGAAAGAAAACTAGTAAATCCCCAGCAGTCAGAAAAAAAATTCACTTGCAGAGCACATTAAACACCAAAGTTAATCTATGATAAGATGTGAATCTACAGGAAACTCATTAATTCTTATGTTCTCAGAAATACTGATAAATTCTTTTTTATCTAGACAAGGAAATTGCAAAGGGGTTTTTTTGTTGTTTTGTTTTGTTTTGTTTTGTTTTTCAGGACATTAGCAGAATGTCAGTGATTTTGTCTCAAAGTCTCTGAATCTGCAATTTTTACATTTTTGGTGCATCTTTGTTTTTCAGTGATGTGAAGCCAGCTTAAAGCAGCCCAAATGACAGTAGCACAGTGGCACATCATTATCTGCCTGGTCTGTGTGTTCCACAGATTATCCCTGAAGGATCGCATTTGAAATGGTATATTTACTAGACACTTTCTTGAAACATAGCCAGTCATTGAGAAAGATGTGCCTAAAAAGTGAGGCATTCAGAAAAATTTAATCTAGATTTAAATATTAGAACAGCTCCTGCTGCAGTCAGTGGGAGACTTCTGAATTCACAGAAAGTTCTAATGTGTTAAAATCCTGACCTCCAGGGTATTTATGAAAAATTATGTTCTTAGAGGTTGATCATAAGTATATAGGCACAGGACTATGTTTTCCCGTATTGCTAGGTATTCATAATATTAAATCCTTTTTAATTTCACTTTATACCATATTATATATGGTATCATATGAAAAATTAAAGATATTTTGGGTACCTTAATCAGTAATTTCTTCTGTCATACATAAGACATTAAAATTCATAACTATTTTCTGTGAAAATTCAAAGATACATTCCTGATTCTGTGAATTGAAACAGTTGTACTTGACAAATATGTGATTTACTGCAGACTCATTGATCTAGTTTTGATGTAGTTTAAAACAGAAACCTGGGCTTATATTCGGGAAGTTATTTTATTACAATAAAATGCTGACCTTGGTTCAGGAAAATATTTAAGCATTTCAGAATATCTGTAGTCCTACTGAACTTAATGGCATACACATACTTTACCTTTAATTGAATACTTAAGGCTGTGATAGCGTAGAATTGTAAAACACAGCTGCTAGATCTCAGTTATGCAGATATCAGATGGAACCCTGACATATACTTCCATGGGAATAGGTCTGGATTAAGAGACAGGCCTTTATTGTTAATGGACTATCAATGTCCCATTAATTTCAATAGGAATATTCACAGCCATGTTAAGGAACTCTGAGAAGCGTTATGGAGAAAACTGTATTTTTGCCTTGTGGACAGGAAAATAATGATAATCTTGTTCTTGTAATTTTTCTAAAACATCTTTTCTTCACAAATCCATAATTTGTGAAAGAAATTTGTAAGGTACCATAGCAATGTACTACATCCAGGTGTTCATTTCCATCTTGGTCAAAAGGAAGATTGCTTTTGAGGTCAAAGGGACTTTTGCTTGACTAGAGGATTCATGAGTTCCATGACGGGAACTTCATCATGGTCTTACAGGAAGTTCCGGCTTAACTGGACTTGGGGTATTCCGTTAGAATGGATAATTGTTTGCAGATGAGAAATATTTTGTAAAACAAACAAAAAAAAAAATCTTCTAGCTTTCTTTCTAAACTAACCACTTTACTCAAAGTTGACAACATTTTAAGTAAGACAGTTAACATTTTTTCTACAAAAAAAAATTATTCCTTGTGCTTGGCAGATCTTTGAAGAATGCCCTATTAAAATTAGAGGGGTCCAGAACACTTTTTAAAACTTGGAGTATTCATTTAATTTCTTAATAACATCTAAACTACCCAGTAAGCTTGGAATACATATATTAGCCATGTATTTGTGTTGTTTAAATAAGATGTAAATGCGGAATATCACCAGCCACAATTATTTACTATCTCTACAGATCCATCAAGACAGTCTAATCATAACCAACCACAAAATATTTTCTTCTCATACTAGACTCATACCATATAACACATATCATAAACCTTCTTTCACATATCAGCTTCCACATAGGACAAGTGTTATTCTTTATAAACAACAAACTTGATAAACACAACTCTTTTATGTCTTCCAAACTGGGAATACAAATCGAGAGCCTTCTGCATATTGAGCTACCTAGATACTAAGAATGACTGCCCACCCAGTCAGTTCACTAGGCACTGTAACAGTAAAGGTTCAGCAAGTAGTGCATTTCACAGAGAAACAAAGGCTATTTCAGCCTCTGAGGTTTTTTTATTACAAAATTAACTTTCAATCCAGTTTAAATGCAATCTGAGTACTTTTCTGATCTCTTTTGTATTTCAAGCATCATGGTGCTGATCTCTAATACCCTTCTTCCTATTGTGTTCAGTCTAACTGATTAGTTAAAAAGTATCAAACTTCACCAAAGCTCTCTTGAAATCCKTCTGCAATACGTGACTGAAATTAGCATGCATCTACATGTTGGAGATGTTCAGGTACTGTAACCATAAACATATTTTAAATGTTTCCATAGCAAAATTATGAATTAATGAATTTACTTAGTTTTTTTTTTTAAAAAAAAAAATACATGATAAAGAAAACATATGCCCAGTAAACCAGTGCTACAAAATGCTGCACTTGTTGGAACTTTCTCATGTCTGGTTATATCCCATACCTTGAATCCCAGCTGTCAAATATATCCAGAGCACCTACAAGATCCTGTAAAAAACTACTTGCTTTTAAAATGCCCAGATTTTACATTCTTTTCATATTCACAAAAAGCGTTTGTGCTGTCTGCAACTATATCCAGTCTAGGCGTTTGTGTTGATCACTTTTTTTGACCCATTCTCACATACGCACACCCAAAACCTTACAGTTTTGCTCTTTAGAAAACGGGAAAACCTTCGATTATGAGTAAAACCACATCCATTTCAGGGTGTGAGCCTGCAGTCCTGTGAAAACTGTGCTCTGTTCSATATTACCTCATCATTTCTTCAGTTCAGAGATGGTCAGGCCAGCAAGACACTTTCCTTATCCAACTCAGATCTAATATTTGTAAAGCTGGATGAAGGGAAAAATTGCCAGGTCTTTTTCTCATTCATGTTGAATGCATCCATGCCTTGGGCTGTGGAATCTGCTGTTCACAAGTAATAGTCAGACCGGGAATCCATGGACATCGTATCAGGATCTGTTCTGGGCTGTTGGCTGAAGTAAGCATACTGCGGCTGAGAGCCACCAGCACTTGGAGCAGACACGATGCCTTTGTGGGGCGATACAATAGTACCTGACTGCTTTCCCCCAAGTAAGGCTGCACTGCCACTTGGGACTGGAGGCTCAGCAACAGCTCTCTGTTGCCATTCATCTGATGGCTCAGGAAACGTTTTCCTGCGAGCTGCTGATACTACATTAGCTGCAATAGATTCTTCAATATTCTGAGGTGCAAAAGCTTCATCCACTAGGCCAAGAGGGGATTTAGCTGCTGCTTCCCAGGGAGTGGGTCTCTTGCCAGGCCTGTCAGCCGCTGGGCCTGGTTTGCTAAAGAAGTCGGGAGCAGGCTGAAAGGTAAGAGGAGATGTAGGGGATATGGCTCGAGAAATGACTGGAGAAGGTCTCCCAGGAAGTGATAATGAGCGTCCACTGCTTCTTCCCTAGAAAAAGCAAATTGGCAAATATAACCGCAGTCATTAATCAGCAAGGATGGAAGTCAGTTTTTCACACTTTGAAACTGGAACAACAAACCCTGAAACCATATGTGCATATGACAACTTGGCAATCCCTTTTTTTAGCTACTGGTACTGTTACTTTTTAATGCTTGAATTTAGTGGAAAGAAAGAGGAGATATTGTAAAGGAGGAACAGAAAGAAACAGGTACAAACACAGAAAGAACTAATTTTTTAAGGAAATTAAATAGACCAATGAAAGATTTCCATTAACTGAAAAGGTACAATTATGTTAGCAACCTTATAGGTTTACTTATAGGTTTATCTCTTCTGTGGAACTAGTATGCCTGGTTTTGAAAAGACCATTCTTAATAATGAAAAAGGAAGTCATGTTACAACAGTTCTATGTTTGTTTACAAGATTCTGTCCAACATTCAGGCACAGGCTGAATTTATTTGATTACAGGCTGTGTCTAGGACATCTGCCTAAGAACGTATTTTTGGAAATCTCCTTTAAGAAAGGCATTTCTAACTCTAAAATTATTAGACTTACCCTGAGTGAGAAGGGAAGAAAAATGAACACAAACATTTAAAAATGTCATTTACTTAATGCCCTTATAGGACAGTACTTAACCTGGCTTCTTTAAAAGGGGTTGCCCTCAAAATTTCAGAACATTCTGACCCATTTATAGGAGCAATCCTTTCATATTTGACAAATCCTAATCTTCTTAGTAATGCAGCACTTTGAAACAGAAACTCTGTTCATGAAAGGGTTTACCCACAACAGTCCTCATCTGGCAGTATAAGAAACAAATACAGCCTTCYACCATGACAAATATGTTCCTTGTGTTAGAGAAATTATATTTATCTACTGCATAGTCTCTATATGCCTCTATATCCATTGATTCGTACCTAGAGGTTTAAGATTTGCCTTTAACTCTGAAATCTTAGATGAAACTCAGATCTCAGTTACCCAAGATTTGTGAAAGTTTCATTCCAAAAACATTGGCCTTATGTTATTTTTTTTCTAATTAGTTTCCAAAAATGTAAAAATTGTCACAAGAGCCACATACCAGGATGATGTTTGATCAGACAAACTTTAGTTTGTCTGGCAATGATTTACATAAAAATACATGTTTTATAGGCTTTTCTATCACAACAGCTTGAAGCGCTTAAGAAAACTTTATAACCTCTACTTCACATGGACTTTTAAATTATATTTTGCTATCATCCTTGTATGTGGAAGCCAGAAATTCAGAAAGAGAGAACCTACTGGTTTCATGATTTCCAGTGCATTTGGTGGTGGTAAGTCCAAATCTATTTAAAATGTCTAAATAAAACACAAAAGCTACATAGTAAGAGTTTTGATCAATTCATAGCTAATGGTTTGTAACAGTACTCTTAGCTGTGGATGCCTGTTTCCAGCTTGCAATTCCAGAGCAGAAACTGCTCACCTATATGCATATGCATATAGAAAGTCTAGATAAGGTTCTTCTATTCAGCAGAAAGACTTCATTTTGGGCGATATTGCTCAGCTGAATTTTCAGAGTCTTTACTTAAACAGTGAATTCATCAAACATTAAACATACTGATCAGATCATCACATGGAGGATGTGGGTCCCATCTGTATGCTGTGAGACATCAACATATAAAAGCAAAAAACGACCCATTTGGATAGTGTGTGAACAAAAGAGAATAAAGAAGGATTTGGCCTGTAGATACATGATGTACTGCCAAGAGGACTTCCTCCATGTATTTTTTTTCTTGTCTGAAAAATAAAAGCCCAGATAAAAGATCGTGATTGGGGTCAATCTGGCATATTACAAGTTCATTTCTTACTTTTTAATATAGTTTATTTAAACTGTTAGCAAAAAATAAATTTTGAAAGTTGCAAACTCTAATATATAAAAATAGAAATATTTTCTATAAAAAATTAATTTTAATAATCTGAGATGTGAAACTACTTAGAAGATAAGATTGCACAGAGAGACAAAAAAGTTGTTCAAAGAGGTAGCCAACCTATATTAGCTGTTCTTAGGAGGGCTCTAGATTGTTGTTTGTGCTGAATAGGTGGAAAAAAATCTTCTATTTAATGGAGATTTCAGTTCTAAGAGAAGAGATCCAAGCTGAGTCAGTACTTTGTAGGATTCCAGAAAGGAGATGCAAATGGAAATTATTCTGTTGAAAGAACTGGTGTATAAAAGACCTGATATTTTAAGATTGTCAGATGAAGATACTGTATTTAGCCTATCAAGTTTAGAGAAAAGGACTGGAGACCACGTGTCACCAAGTGGCAAAGAAATCTTTTTATACTATCACTGATAAAATAGGAATTAATGTTCTTTGTCAGAGCTTGATCTGAGAATGATGAGTTATTAAATGTATTTCACTACTCTGTTTAGCAAAATGGGCCATTCTACTATGTTACGACGATGGACTCTTGTAAAATCAGAAGYAGAATATAAAAAAAAAAAATATTCACATTGTAGTGAGTTTTGTTTCTTTTGGTACAGGTGACATGTCAGGTTGAGCAGAAAATGAAAATCATAATGGAAAACGAGATGCTACTCTATGATGCTAGATACTATTTTAGAGATAGCTTTGTTATCTTCAAAGTGAAGAAAGGATATTGGCAAAGAAGGGCTAAAATGTCCCCTGACCTTAAAGAAAAACCCACTGTATGAATCAATCTATACTGTTAAAAAGACGGGCACAGAGCTTTGGCAAACAGATTTGGGGTGAGGGAAAAGGGTAATTTTTACTGTCTTGAGAACCTCATGTCCTTAATTTGAAGACCTGTTTATACCTTAAGTTGTATCAATCTACAGAACTTGTGATGTTATCTGAATTGTTAGTGCAGTCTGTAAGAGTTCTAGATAAGGTAAAATCTCAAGTAATGATAATTTGGAGGACATTATATTGTTTGGCTTGCTCCCTATTTAAAAAAAAAAAAAAAAAAAAAAAGCTTTGGATATGGAAGATTTAGGACTTCAGAGAGACTATCATGGACAAAATGAGTATGTGAGAATCCAAATAATTCATACTGTCCCATGAGATGAATTTTATTTCATTACGTAAGTATGACTTGGCTCTGAGTGTGATTAACCTACGATCAGTTTAAAGAAAAAGTCTGTGACAGACTTTTYCAGTGAAGACCCCCAGATATCCTGGAACAAGTGTAGCAATTTGTCTGGCGAGTGAGAGACAGTGCCAGTTTATTTTGAAAAAGCTATTTCTTTAGGATTTGGTAAATATACTCCTTTTCTACCTCAGAGACCCCAAATCAGAATGTTTCTTTCAGGTTGTATCCATTTTGTCAAACTGCTCTTTGCATTTGTCACTGCTTTCCAGTATCATGTATGTATTTTTTTTTTAAAAACTGATCACCTTTCACATATTCGTGTATATTTCTAGACTACTATTACTTTGCCTTAATAGCTGTCATCTGAGAGGCTTCTTTAATCTATCAGGAAGATTATTATTTAATATTATTAATTAAATAATCTGATTAATTATTATTTCATAATTATTATTAAATGATATCTCATGTTCTTGTCCTGGGGACAGTGTTATTGGGTGCTAAGCATCCCATTTGGAGACTTTGATATTTCAGTAAGATCTATATCACTGAAGATAGTGAGTGGTTATTTTGTTCTGGAGAGTCATTCAACCCACATCCAAATCAGAGACACAGTCTCACTGCAACTCTGTCAAACTGTAGTACTGTCATTCGGATAATCTCTACTTTCACGAAGGAAGGACTGATGAATAAGTTTATAACTAAATACTGTATTTCTGGATTGGGAGATGACAAATTCTGTGAGGGAAAGGGATGAAGTACTCAGACTAACTAGAAAGATTCTGAAGAAATTTCAGGAATAAAAGAGTTCTCTGCTTTTTGAGGTCATGCTTGCCTCCAAGTGTTCTTAATTACCCTTCTGAATGTTGAGTCTGGTTTTTGATAGGGAGGAAAAAGTAGGGCAGTAGTTTCTGAAGGAAGAGGATCTTGAAGGAAGAGCTGACTGAATTCTCCACATTTCTCAAAGAGAAACAGCCAACTATACTGAAGGTAGGGAGAAGAGAGTTTGAAAACCTACTCAAGATATCCAAAAAGATAAAGATGTTTTGGGCTAAAGAGAGCCTTAGTTATTTGGAATTACGGTCTACCTAAAATAAATACCAATTATTATTATCTGCACAACAGAGTAAAACTTTTGGTCAAACTTTGAGCAATTATAACTCTTTGGATTTGGGAATTTAGTCTCCAAATCTACTCAATGCCAAAATTGTTATGATAGTACCTATTGTAATAGAGGTAATCTTGTAGCAACCTATATAGCAAATTTTTGTACATTTGGCTGAATAATTGTATAGGCATTGTACAGTGACATGCTTCTACAATAATTTGCTTAGATACATTTAGATCCTTAGAATATTTCTCTCTAACCCAGATTTATTTTGAAAATGAGTAATCTTTGGCTTCAGAATGTAAAATCTCTACACTTTTTTTTCATGTTCTGTGGTAAGCTATAAGCACTTGTAGAAAAGCATAATTTTGCTCAAATGTACATATGTCTTAAATATAGAAACTAATGGATGGATGATTAATGACTGTTTTCATCAATTCTTGTCATTGGTGGAGGCATTCCTTGTATGAAAGCTTGAACATTCCTGAATTGAAGAGAGATACATATTTGACATTTATATAATGATATCTGTCAGCAGAAAACACCCCTCTGAACTGACAGTAAAATTTGGAATTTATGCAGGATTTAGTCTCTAGAATTATCRTTCACTTACTGGAAAGCAGCAGCCAGGACTTGTGGTACTCTCTATTATTCGCCCTGTATATTTTATTCTTGGGGATAGCTCTTGATAGACATGTACAGGACGCACAAGTCCCATGTTGTCAGTGAGACAGTAAAAATATAAAGTGCAAATGCAGAATATCTATTCTACCTTTTGTCTCCCTTGAGCTATAAGAAGGTAGATAGGAGACTAGAGCTCTTCCATTCTTCCTTCCATCAATCAAGGGAGAAGGAAGTGTGATGTGCTGTAAGAATTACTGAATTATCACAGATTGTATTACTTTAATCTTATTGTAAAATATTCATTACAGTACTTTATCAACATCCAAGGTGTTTTTATGCTGCAAAACAATAACATCACACAATGTATAATTTGTGTTTTCCATTGCCCTGAGCTTTTTCAAAAGAAAAAAGCTTTTCTACAATAGCTTTTGAAGAGGAAGCAAATTCTTAAGCAACAAGGTAAGAAAAGACAGTTCAGATCTGTCAGTCACAATCATATAGAATCCAAACAACTGCTGCTGTCTGCCCAGGCATCTAGATGAAGAGTTTTAGGTTAACACACATTTTAAAAATGCAAGTTATTTATGAACTGATCAGTGAAGCAAATATTTATTGTACTACAAGCAACTTTGATATTTATAAATTGTATATTAATATAAACTAAAACAAATGTAGTATTACTCCCCAAAGAAACTATTTCAGTATATAAGTGATTGTAAACACAGTACTTACAAAAGATATGTGTATCCATATATTTTGTCTATACATAAGTAGAAAGTGAATGTGTATGAATTTGTACGTTTGATTGAAGTTAGTTTAGCTCTCTCAATTACTATGTCTAGAAAATTGTTACTTAGAATTCACTGCTATTTCAATTTTCTCAATAATTATGAAAAGCTGAAAACCAGAAGTGTAATATTTAGTTTTATGAAATAGTGCACATTTTTAAAGGAAAAAATTACAAAGACTTTTTTTTTCCTTTTACAGACTAAATGGGAATGCAAAATACTGTGTAGTGAAATCATTTCACAACAATTCTGTTTTTGTCTCTCAACTGATGTCTCATTTCCTTATTAACTAAAACTCTTTGTACACTTACATACTGAAACTCCCTTTTCACCAGTTAAGCACACATAGGTTAAATTTTCAAAAATTTCAAGAAATCTATTTTCAAAAGCAGCTTAGACATTTAGCAATCCATATGTCATTGAAAATTCCTGCAACAGTCTGCCATCTGATTAAGTCATTTGAAAAAAATTATTTTAATTTCTAATTTTTGTTTTAATTTTTTTTTTTGGTGCTGGTCTTTATCCCATATGAAGGCATTATCAAATCTCAACGCTAGCATCTTGCTAAAGAGGACAAAGAGTGAATGGAAACAGTTGTACTATTGCAAAAAAATTCACTGTGTCTTCGTAAGAAAGGTTRGTAATGTATTTCTTGTTTTGCTTCCTAATGTTAGGAGATACAGATCAAGACATTGAAAGATAGTAGAAGATAGTAAGTAATACTTGATTTTAATAGTTACAGTTATGCCTCTTTCAATTCTCTCCTTTCCATTTTTTTTAAGGTGTTTTAAACTATCAAAGAATAATGTAAAGATATGTTAGGATAATCTTAAGGTGACTTTTTTCATCTCAAACCATTTACAACTTGAACTTTATTTAATGGAAAACCAATATGTCTCTAATAGCTCTGGAAGTAGTGCTATAGATATTTTACAGAAAGTAATGTGACTACTAAAAAATTGAAAGAAAAGTGAATTTTTTTTTTTAAATCTAGAAATAATTTAAAGAAGGCAAATTGAAACTGCTAAAATTGGAATGTGGTATATTGGTGAATGGGGATATGATGTTAAAAATAGGCTTTCACTTCTGCAGAACGCTTGTGGCATGCACAGAGAAGAAACGTAAAAGTGCTGGTAGCCACTTGTAAAGTAATTACCGACTTAACTCAGTCTTTTCTATGCTAGTAAAATAAAGTTAATGCTTGGTATTACCATTTAATCTTTATCCACATCTGATTAGCTTAATTTGAAACAACTACAAGTATAGTAAGTATATGGCTAAAGATTTTTTTGGACACAGGGAGCTATGAATATTTAGGCAGAATATTTGCTGCCACCTTCTGGCGTTTAATATTATACAGCTTAGAAGAAGGCGTTGTGAAATGAACACGGGCCTATATGTGATTAAATATTTTAAAAATAAACACAAAGCTAGTCCTAATTTCTGATCTTCTGTTCTGCATGAACAAAATAATTTAAAAATAATTAATATCAAGGAAAGGAGATGAGCTAACGATCTTTCTCTAAAATCAAAGAAAGTAAATACTGAATATATTGTAATGGGTGAAACAAGTTGCATTATTTTTGCTGAACATTTCCAAACTGTAAGTTTGGTTTTTTTAACTAAATTATTCAAATTGTCAATCTTGGCTTTTTTTTTTTTTTTAAAAAAATTTATTTATTTCATCCGAAATGTCCCAACCATTTCAGGTCATTTTAAACAAATGAATCCCAAGATTTCAACCATTTCAAAAACCAGAGTAAGGAAAAACACATAGCAAATCCAACAAAAAACATAGCATCCTTTTCCTTGGAAAATGTTATCACTTCATGCTTTAGAATGCATTTGAAACTGATCTTCACATCTGAAGTGTCTCATATTTCTATGCAGACTTGCCTATGTATATTCACATTGAGAGCCTTTTAGAACCTATAGCTAATGTAGATTCAGTAGAAACACTATGCTCAACAGGAACACCGTACAATTTACCCTCCTTTACTTTCCATACCTACCTGAATTACAGGCTGTGCAACCTCTCACGAGCTGGACAAATCGCAAACCCAAGTGGCTTTCTAGCATGGGGTCAGGACATGAGGCTGCACCATCACTGAGGAGGACAGAGAAGCACYGAAGAGCACTTCGGCCCCTTCACAGAGTCACAGGCATCTTGGCTGTGCCCAGATGGGGAAGCTCGCTTTGAAGAGTGTGGTAGAAACAGGCAATAAAAGAACAGGGAAATGACTGGACAAAGAAGAACTAGGAGGTACTATAATTTGATATGAAAGGAAAAATTGTATAGAAGACTCTTGGATAGTGGTGAGAGTAGGACCTGATGGACAAGGTTCCTGAGCTTGGAGAGAAGCTTGAGAAATGGGAAATTGACTTGTGTAGCTGGCAAAGAAATTATGAAATGATGGGGGCATGATGAATATTTAGSGGAAAGACCTGTGCCCACTAGAGGCTCCAGAGCTCCTGAGAAATTTGTCTTCCAGAAGAAAGGGATTTTTTCCTCCTCAAGCTTACCACTGTAAGAAAAGCTGTGAAACTCCATTGGAAACCTGTGGCATCCTCCCCCTGCCTATTCACTGATGGGAAGTAAACGTGAACATGCTGCCAGTTACTGTGCTAGCTCAAATGGCAGTTGTCTGTGGTGATAATATTCTTGGATTTGTTTTGTTCTTCTGGAAAACCCTTGGGACTTGCACACACATAAAGTTACCTTGAAGCATTTTAAGTAAATTTGGGAAGCTGAGTATTGAAAATTTTGGAAATGCAAACACTGTTGCCCAGTGCATGTGCATTTTAATTAAATTGCAGGACCTCTGCCCCACCCAGTGCAGAGACAGGGCTTCATTTAGAAAATATTAGAATTATATAGTAAAGAAGCATGTTATACAGAAGACACTTGCACTGGTTGGATTTCACACCTTGTCATTGAGGTTTCCCTTTATGGACTCCCAGCTGGAGTCTGCAGTCTCTATACACCCACAGACTGGCGTTAAGGGGAAGCATAGTTTGATATAATAACTACTGTTGGACTCCAAAGATCCTAAGTGCCTCAAATTGGACAGCCAGGTCTACTGAGTGTCCTAACATTAGTGCCTCACTCTTTGTGCTTAATTTGTCTATTTGTAAAATGCTGTAGTGAAAAAAATGAGTTAATGCTTCTGAATCACTTGGATACTAAGAAGAAAAACATGAAGAAATAAATAATTCTACATGGACAGCATGCTTCAAAGAGTGTACATTAAATAAGGAGTAGTACCACACATGGCACAATGTTAAAACAACACAGTGAAGAGCTTTACCTCAGACAAGAAACATTCTGTGCCTGAATGAGTCAGGAATCCTACGGAAAAAATTGTCAGGTGTTCACGTGATTATCTGATATTGTCATGTCTGAGGGGGATGTATGTGTGTRTTTGTGTGTGTGTTGCTTGCCTAAATAGTGTGCCTATAGCAGTAACAAGTCCATCGAGAGTCTGTATCAAAGCACCTCTCTGAAAGTTATCTTAGGCTGAGAAGAGTTTTTCATTTTGTCTGTCTACCTGTAGTACTGATGGCTRTGCAACAGAATGCAGTGGTAATATAAAAACACATCACCCTAAGAAGTTTATGTAGATGCTTCTCATTTGGAGGAATCATTGGATTTTTTTCTTTTTTTTAAATAACATGTACATTTGTGTATGTTTCTAAATTTAGGAATATATGTTTTATTCCTAGAATTAATGTACACTGAAATTAAAAGCAGTTTGTCAAGGAAACAGAAATTGATTTTTTCTGCTGAAAGTGAGAAGTGCACAGAGTGACAGGAGATATGGCTAGCACACCTGTCTCATGCAAGGAAGTCAAGACTCCTTCCAACATAGCATTTCACAGAGCTTCTGATTTGTCCATATTTTTAATTATTTGGTAGAAAAAATAGAGTGCTTCCTGTAGTAAGTGTCCAACCTGAAAAGCACTTGGTAAATATAGCTCCAGAGTTATTCCAGCTCCTCCCTTACTGTGTGATTCCATGCAAGGGTAATATTGACTATAGGGTAAGAACAGTCATTGTGATGTGTGCTGTGAAATTGCAGCAGTGGGTACCAAGTGTACTATGAAATTACCAGGCTTACATATTTTCCCCAAAGCCTACCAGCAAGTGAGTAAACTCAGAGCTTCTGTATCCACAGTTTTTAAGATCTTGTCATCAGGTTTCTTCTGTGCATAGCATTTCTATTTAAAGCTGAGTAGAATCATTACAAAATAACACCATGCCAAGCTGTGCAGTTAAGGTTTGCGTTTGCCATGCCAAACTGCCAGTGTCATCAGAGGAATGCTGGGTGCTTAACCTCAGGCAAAGTGGGCTCTGTCATGTTTTGTAAAGAAGGGATATTGAAGAGTGGATCTGTTTCTAAAAAAACACTTTCTTCTTTTGTTATTCCTAAACTTAGGGTATCCCTGGAAAAAGGGAGAAAAAGAGAAAAAAGGAGATTTCGCAAGTTGTTAGTTGCAAACAGTGCTGCTGTTTGACTGGTATTTTCCCTACCTCGAGGAGTACAGAGGATTCTCCGCAGAGAGGCTGGAGCAGCAGAACGTGTTGGTAAGGCTGGTCCTTTGTTGGGGTGTTGTCCTGGTTACTTGGTAAACAGATGCTCCTGCCAGCTCACATCATCTATTATCAGATTGCCCTTATAATTGCTTCCCAGTGCTGCTGAACACTTTTCTATACTCCCTTTTTTCAGGATTCACTTTAGCATTTTCAAGAACTGTCATGTGTAGGAACTATCTTTGATAATCTATCTGTATATTAATGGACTCTCAAAGCTATATGCTACTGACAGGGCCTCCTGGTTTTTTTTATGATTTTTTTTTTTTTTCTGGTTATGAGTATTCCAGTTCCTTCACAATACCTTCTTCTAAACAGTAGAGTAATCATGCTCCATGATGTGAGTACTCAGTTATTCAAGGAGAATTTAGCAAAATTCAACAAAAGGGATGGAAATCAGCCAGCTATCTTTGTGCAGAACAATTAAGCCCATCTAGTTGATTGTTTTCTCTTGTACTTGCAGGGTTTCATGATCCTTTGATGGATATTTTATCCTGTGCAGTCTCTGATTTTGTTCTGAAGCTTTCTCCCCACTGCTTGGCTTCCTCCAATTGGAGTAGCTTTGTCTCTGAAAACTACTGCTCTGCCGCTTAACACTAACTCTTCTATCTGGACCACATATCACCCCCTCAGTCCTAATTTTTGGAGGCTGCTGGTACTGCAACATATCAATACTTACTTGTTTCAAATGCTCCTGTGAATGAATTCTGAATATTCATTTTAGGGTGAGTAATAACCATACTGCCAAAAGGAAAATAAACTCATTGCTGCATGATTGCAGTGGTGACAGCAAAAGAGAACACAGCAGTTTTAGCTCTGATCTTGCATTCTTGTTTCCTGAATGCAAGTTAAAATAAAGATAGGTGTACTTTGTGTCAATGCATGCAGACTTTGAACGAGAGAATCTTCCTTTTTTTGGCTTATCTCAATATTACATCGACCTGACCTCAAATAAAATGACTTTTCTGTGTGCCTAGCAGTGAAACAGACATTCTCTATGGTAAGGGGATTGTGACTATATCAGAGTAAGTACTCTTGATTTAGGTATTTGTATTACAGAGTCGCCATCCGCTGGCCTGGTGCTTTTGGAACACGTCAGCTTACAGTACCTGGATATTGTCAGGTGTCTTAGGACATAGACAAAATGATGCCTGGTGTGCAGAAAGCAAGACAATGAGTCTCACTTGTAAAAGATGGTAATGTTTACTCTATAAATGTTGCTGTAGAAAAAARGATCATTGAAATATCTGTTTGTTTCATAGTATATTATCTTTTGATGAGCAGGAACATGGTAAGAGTCTGGCTCCCCTAGAGAAGGGGAGAGAAGTTGTTCAAGAACTACGATTTGACTCTAATTTTTGCAACAGAACTTTTAACTTTCTAAAAGCTACTGTTCTTCAAAACAGAAGATTTCAATTCAAGCTTTTTAATGAGAGATATATAACTGAATGTGAAAATGAAAATATGCAACCCTTTATTGAGGTAGCTGTTTTCATGGAAAGGCTTTCTAGAGTGTGAGATCCAAATTGCTGCAATATAATACCTATACTGTACTATAATTAAATGTGCTAAAAATAACATAAAGCACTTAACTTACATAGCTTTTTAATGTGAACATAACTGCGGTAGTACTATTAGAAGTGGAGAAATTTTCAATTTAAACATGCTCACATAGTAAGCAAAACCAGTGTGACTCCATGGTCTCTTCATATTATATTAAAGTAATTTTAATAGGTTTTTTTTTTAGAAAACTATTTAGAAAAGTTGGTTTCTCTTTCAAAATAAAATTTCAGATGCTCCTCTTTACATTAAGAGTTCGTTTTCTTGGCATTTCTTCTATGCCTCACATCACCTGCAGCTTTTCATTTGGACCCATAACAACTTTCCTCTAAATACCTGCTTCACAAAAGATTACACTTTGCAGAAAACTGTTAATTAGGCTAGTTTTCTTCTGCAATATTAATAAAAATTGCTGACTTACCTTATTAGTAACTTGAGCCTTGAAGCCAAGTCAGATCCAAATACTATGCTAGGCAGAAGGATGTATTTATACAAAATTGGATTCAGACTTGCATAGGGTTTTCAAATCATCCTTCCTGAGTTAGGAGCACTAGTGATACATGTAAAGCACATGTAGGGCTTTTGGAACACCTTGTTTTCATTGCTATAGGCCATACAAAATGCTAATATTTGAACAACAGCAAGAAATCCAAATATGAGGAAAATATTTGTATTCAGCTGGGTTTCATTTCTCTATTTCTTTCTTTCTTTCTTTCTTTCTTTCTTTCTTTCTTTCTTTCTTTCTTTCTTTCTTTCTTTCTTTCTTTCTTTCTTTCTTTCTTTCTTTCTTTNTTTCTTTCTTTCTTTCTTTCTTTCTTTCTTTCTTTCTTTCTTTCTTTCTTTCTTTCTTTCTTTCTTTCTTTCTTTCTTTCTTTCTTTCTTTCTTTCTCTTTATTGTAGCTGCAGATATACTTATGTTGAAGTTAACTAAATAAACTATTGTTTTTTGCTGAAAATTAAAGAAATAGAATCTTCAGTGACCTTTAAACTGACAGTTAGGCATTCCTGTCTTTGAAGTATATTTAGTCTAGGTAAATGGTGCAGTAAACTGAAATGTTCAGTTTCAATCCACAGCTCTCCTGTAGTTCCTACCGTGTTGAATTTTGGTTTTCTGGAGAGGTGATTTCCTTTGGAATTAATATAAAGCCCAGCTTTACCCCGTGTTCCCTCTGCTGACGTTTAGAATAATAATGCCCATTATCTTACTTGGCGAAAGTAAATGTAGGCTTATATATGTTAGAAGCTAAACTGCAGTAATCTGCATATTTCACACCGAGCACTAAACAGCAAGTGAAGTCTTGCAAAAGTTACTGACTGAGCTGATGGCCATAAAATGCAAATTACTGTATCTCAGTAATAGTTACATACATTAACATCAACATTTGTGGTAAAAGTACAAAACTACTAAAAAATTCAATAGGAAAGAATTATTTGTGGGCAAGAAGGTGCAAACAAGTCTAGACATGTGATTATAATTTACAAATGTACTTTACAGGAGAAGACTGTAAATAAAAACATTGAAGCTAGTAGGAGGCTATCTGAAAGTGATTGTATCTATCTATATCTATCTAGCAGCACTGCCTTAATCTTTGGTTTAACTTATTCCAAGCAGATACTAGTATTTTGAATTTGTACCTAAAATAGTTTAAGCACTTTAAAGTAAGACTTTTAATGGAGAGCAAGGGAGGAAGGAAAGAGTTTTCATAGTAATAAGACTGAATAGTTCCCATAAAATTTACAGACTGTCAATCTGTACATATAAATGAAACAGAAAAACCAAAAAAAAAAAAAAAAAGACAGAGAAGAAAGGAACAAGTTTAATAGTAGAAGAAAAATACAGCATAGTAACAGTGAAAAATAGATGGAAAGGAGATGGAGATCTCCAGAGGATTAAAATATTGCTCTTTCCTATTTCTAGTCATAGGCAATGTAATTCTTTCTTGAGCTTTCCAGGCTATTTTTCTTTCTAAAAATTTCTACCAATCTCCTATATTTAAGATGGATCACTTGGTCATTTTCTTTTAGTGCAGTCAGGATCCCAGTTCAAAAGCCAAGGAGAAAATGGTATTCTGAATGTCCAAAACTCAAAGGACTGGCTTTATTAGGCTTTATAATGGCTTAATAAGGCTTTGATTCCAATCTGGTTTTTACATGTACAACCGAATGTATTATTTTCAGATTTGATTGCAGATATGAGTTACCATCACAGGACTAAACTACAGAGGTTTTGCTCATACTGGGGAATATTTTAGTCGTGAAGATCTATTGAAATCATATGCACCAGTATGATATAAAAGATCCATAATCTGGTCCATAGCTAGTTGTCTCATACTTTAAAAAATTGTATCAGAAGATTCTGCCACCTTCATTCACAGTGATGCTTTAATCTTTTAGCATAGCACCTGGGATGGATTCTGATACTGTTAGCTGTGTGAAACAAGACTCTGTTTCAGAACTAGCACCAGTGATGTTAACAGGACTGCTCACTGAATAACATACTAAGCTATTCAAATGTAGCCCCTTGATTTCAGCAAGACTGTGTATCGCAGTATTATTCAATAGAATTCAAGATCCCATACTTGTAAGAATTTTCTACAGTAGCAGTATTTCAATACTTAATCCCCAATGCCACAATTATATTGGGTTAAATAATATAATATAGTACAAAATGTGAAAGTATAAGACCAGAGTAAAATGATTAAAAGTGAAAGAAGCACTGTAAAGCCCAAGGTGAAAATAAGAAAACGTGTATGAGAGACCAATAGGAAAACAAGATAATAATTCTGATACAGTGTTATATACTGATTTCTGGGGGACATACTACTCTGTTGCAAAGATCCTACTCTCAATGCATGTATTCTTTCTGTTTTTTGTCACTGTGCTTTCATGAGAAAGTATTGCATTTCATTGCAGCTGCAAAACTCAGCTCACCTTTCTGACYGTCCAATAGTTTTGGTTTACTGGCTTCTATAATTTACTTGCCAGAGTCAAAGCAAGTCAATGCACTTGGGATATCAAATTTAGTTAAAAATTTCCCCAAAATGGGAAATCTTTAACAACTTTTCCAGGTGCTTTTTTTCAGCTATTTTAAGTTACTGTTTTCTAAAACACTCTRGCATCTCTTATAGCACGTTCTCTGTGAAATCACAGAGGCAATTTATGATTTTGGATCAGAGCTGATCCACATAACTTACAAATTAATCCCCTGACTGATCAATCAGATTCCTGCATAATGACCTTTGTGCCAGAACAGATTGTCACTGAGTTCACTGGGACTCTGTGCGGACCCAAAGGTCTGTCCACCTAATATCCCACTAGTAATCAGTCAGAGTCTAATATTATATCTACTTAATGCTATGTAAGTAAACATATTACTATTAATATTATTTAATAAGGCTTTTTTTAAAAAATAGATTGTCCTCACATCTCTAGGTTATTATAATATGATTTGGGGTGTGAAGGAGAAAGAAAACTCTTTTCTAATAGTTTGACATACCAAGAATACTGCTTACTGTCATTTTTGCTGTAGTCTTAAAGCAAAAAAAAGCCAAGTGTCCTGCTTACTTAATACAATTGTACCTATCCATTTCAGGATGTTATATGTATAAAGCATGTGATGATATGCATAAATGTGCTAAAATTTATATCTATTTTGATTCCTTAAAAAAGTTTAAGTATTTTGGACCCAGATTTTAGGTGATAATCTGAAGTTATTAAGTAAGCGAAGGACTACTATTGGCACTCTTGGTGTGCCAGGTTACCACTGCAAAAAATTAATTGCAAGCAAAGTGGACACTGAGTTGCAGCTGCAAGGTTTACTCTTCAATAATCGACGGCTTCCACACCTGTGCAGGGACGCCAACTTTCTTTGCAGAAAATTTTGGCCTCGGAGCAGTAAACAAAGAGGACGTGATGGTTTCTGGCTTAGAAAATGCAGAGTATCCTGTAGGTGAAAATGATTCATTTACTGGGGTAGAGGCATTCGACTGGAACGAAGGTTGTGAACCGTAGGCTGGTACGGAGTACACTGAAGATGCCCGGACATTAGTAGGAGAGCCAGCACTGAGTGGTCTTAATGGTAGACTTTGTTTTGAAGCAGATGGCTTTGATGCCTGCTTAATCCCTAGGCTTTCCTTAGTACTAGATGGAGGTTGAAAAGTAAATAAAGACACATCAAGTTGGTAAGGCTGATGCTTCATAACATCCAAGGCATTGAGAACCTTCTTAGGTTTTCTTTTAGTATTTTTGGTAGCAGTAGCAGATATAGAGGAAGGCTTGGTAGCAGCAGGAGGATAAGATGGGCAGAGGATGGGGTTGTAAGCAACAGGCGGTGGTGCTCGAACGTTAGATGAGTATTTCCAAGAAGCTGGTAAAGATGGAGTTGGGGATGGGGCTCGTGCCATATTTGCTTGCACAGTCTCTGAATCTACCACGTACTTCTCCATTCGAGACTGCCTTCTGGCAAATAACTGTGCTCCTTTTCCACTCATAGCTGGTGGTATCTCAACGGTCTGCTTCTTTCCTCCAGCACTTGGTGTGGTTGGTGTTGCCTTAGGTGTATTGCTTGGACTTGCTATGGTTGCCTGAGGCCCTTTAAAAGGACCAGCTAGGTTAAGAGTACTTGGAGGATGTGCTGGAGGAGAATGGGGATACTGTGGGGATTTGAGTGGTGCAGGATATGCTGCCTGAGGTGAGACTGGAGCTGGGAATGAAGGAGCCTTGATAGAAGCTACAACTGGAGGTGACCAAACTGGTGAAACTGGGGTACCAGCAGTAGGAGAGACCTTGACTGAGGGCTTTGGAGCAACAGGAGGAGGTGTCTTTTGTTTAGATGATTGAGTCTGCATGAAATTGCAAGCTTCTGCTCCCAAACTGAGGTAGTCTTCTTCAGGTCCTGACTCAAAGCCAGCTCCAGTACCTCGTTTGCCTTCCGCATTGTGTACAAGGGATAATAGGGCAGGATTAGGACTGACTTTGGGTGATTCTTTGAAAGTGAACATTGGTTTCGTGGTGCTTCTTCTCTTTGCCTCTTGCAGTATCCCCGTTCGTTTGGCTGGCACTGCAATCCGTTCGTCTCGAGTTGCTATGTGTTCGGTTGGCTCTGTGGAGGACCACGGGACTGATGGGGCCCTGTTGGCTATGGGAGCGGAGACTGGCCTGTACAAAACCTCAGGAGGTGGGCTGACAGAGGCGTAGGGAGGGGGTGCCGGTAGGTCTGAAAGAGGACTAACTATATTTCTTGTGGGTGAAAATGGTGCAGCAGCTCTGTTCTGGACCCCAGAAGGGAAGGGTTTAGCTGTTTTATTCAGAGAAGCAGCTTTTTGAATTTCAGAGCTCTGAAAAGAGAAAGCTGAGTCTGGTGCCAACCCAAAGCCATTCTGTTGTACCATTTTGCTATGATTCTGACTCACATCTAGGTAGCTCTTGCTCACAGAGGTCTGCTTGCTTGACATTTCTTCCTCTTTTGTCTGATAGGCTGAACAGCTCACTTTCTGGAAGCTTTCTGACATGCTGGCTTCCCTCCGTTCCTCAGCATGCACGGTGCGTGCCTTCATCTCCTCTTGCTCAGCAGTAATCTGATCCATCCTCTGCCGCCTCTTGGCAAACATGAGGACCCCTTTACCTGTGGTCTCTGGAAGCGTCTGCATCTCGTCTCCACTTTTTGTCTTCTTTTCGACTTCAAGTAGACCACTGTCCCAGTCAAATGTCACAATCTTGCCGTCTTTGTCAATGTCAGAGAAGAAATCTTCATCTATTTCTGACTCACTTGTTGCAAGCAAACTCACTTCAAAAGTGTTTTCTTTGTCCCCCTCTTCACCTTCACCTTCTTCCCCTTCGTCTTCGTAACGTTCTAGCTCCCCAGTACCGTAGCTGACCAGAGTATATTTCCTCGCTCTTTGGCGACGCTTCTTGAACATCAACACCCCCTTGGAATTGGGATTGGGAGCTGCTGTCAGCAGCAATGCAATACTTTTACATTTGGATTTGGCTTCTTTGACCTGCTTTTCTGATAGGCTCTCACTTCGTCGGAGTCCTGTGGAAAGAATCAAAGTGTACGTTTAATAGAATGCAGCCCAGAGAAATACCAAGAACATTAAAACAAGTAGTTCTGCATCTGTCTATAGTGAAATTTACCCACTGTGCCCTTCCCACATATTAAGATATTTATTTTCCTGTGCATGTGGAAATCACTAAAGTTTTTCCCACACTAACAGCTGTGGTATGAATTCCATACCCAGCATTCCTCCTTTAGAATCACACCCATAGAAGTTTATAGGCTACATTGCTTTCTTTAGGACTTTCTTAGTTCAACAGGCATGTTATGTGTGTCAGTCTTAACTATTTCTAGCTTTCTGGATTTCTGTTCTCATTAGTCATCTCAGCAGCAACAGCTGCACGGTATTTTCTCATTTATTTCCTTTCTGTGCTATGGCATTTAGCAAGTGTTTGACCACAGCTCCTATGGCAGAGATTCCCAGCCAGCAAGGCTCATGAGTACTTAACATTTGAGAGCAGTGAAACTGGGTGTATCCTGTATGGAAATGGAAGTGGGTTCTGTCATTTATTTTCATGTATTTTCTTTACTCAGAGGCATTATAAAATGGGTATAGATGATAAAAATATGTACACTTATAGGTATTAGCTACATAAAAGAAAGCATACATTCACAAAATCTTACAGAGAAAATATTAGCATGAAGATAGAAAGCACCCTTGAAAGCAGTGAGGGTTTGACTGTGGTGATCATTGAAATCAGGTTGCAGCCCTTTAACAAACATGTCTTTCTTGAAACATGTCCCAAAATTGTATAGGATATAACATTTCCAGAATATTTATTTAAAACATGTGGCAAGAATGAAAACCTGTTTAAGAACTGGATAGAGGAGGCTCTGCTAACTCCTCAAGGATATTCACTAGCATGCATCAATAGTACATGTTTTTAAAAATGTAGATTATTTGTTCTCATAAAGGCATGTGGAACAGGAGTAGATGCATCTGCAAAGCTGCTAAACAGACTGTGCAGCAGCACCACTGCTGCTTTATTATGTGATATGGAGCATATGCCTTGTGGACGATACTAATCAGCTGTTGCTTCCACCACTGTCACTCACAAATGACAGCCCTGCTAGATTCTTTGTGAAAAAAACCTGATCTTTAAAGCGGTCCCTGCCTAAGTTCTGTGCTTCCAATTAATTAAGTTCTTCAGCTTCCAATTAATTTCAAAAGAAAAAACTGCTTCTGATATATGAAAATAAAGCAGTAATTCAGTAATTTGGTTATTATCAGTTTCTTTTGCTGGYGTAAGTAAAACAAGCTTATTAAAGAAAGCCATGTGATATATTTTCTATTAATGATCCCGTTAGCCATGTCAGAAGATGGAGCCTGATACTTCTCCTATTAAAGACAATTGGAGTTTTGCCATTATGCCAGATGACAGCATAGCTGGACCAGTGGCTCTCGCAAGAACCTATAAAATAGATAAGAACATGGTGCCCACACCAGCAATTTGTAATATTTTATTTCAGGACGGCCAAATCAAGTTCTTTGTCAGGCCAAATGCTTGCAGGAATCACTGCGGACATTCCCCTAAAGATCTATCTTTAGCATTAGAGTGACTGCAAACAGAAATGATCTCCCTTCATTACACAAGTCCCATGCTTTCCAACAAGACACTTGCATCAGCAGTGAGTGTTTTTCTAGGAAAGATATTGAGCAAGTATCACTGCTTTTCTGTGGAAAGGAAAAATTGAAACATTTCACTTTGCTAGTGTACTTTTTAACTCATTTGCATAGGTATTTAGTCAATAGATAGTAAAGGTGACAGGAAAAATGTTTCCTGCTCAGGTAAATATAATTTGATTACTATCCACAGAGTAAATTTCTGCTAAAAAGATCTAAGACCTGTAATAAATATTCTAGTCCATTTTAGACTTCTGTCGCATTTTAATCTTTAATTTTACAATAAACATGCATTATATGCTGCATGCAAATTATTTCCTTATGCTTGGCATATTCCCCTATGCTTGACATATTTCTAATGTTTAGATGTGATTTTACAAATACTTCCATAAAAAACAAACATCTTAAAGTTTAAATCTATGATCTCTATGGATAATCACTAGCCAATAGTTAGAAGGGGTTGAGAGTGTCATATTTGAGATGAAAAAAAGGTAAAATGAATGTTCGACATGAAAGAATAGTTTATCTATGTTCATTCTGTACACAGTTGCCTTTTTAGACAAGTAGCACATGTAATCCTCTAAGAAAGGCAGCCACAGTCCCACAGTTGCTTCTAACTTCACAGCCAAAATGTGAGGCATGTTCAGTCTTCTGCTTTGCTCCATTTAATATGCCATAAATATGTGGATTACATGCAGACACTTAAGCATAAGTAACTGCGTAATCCACTTGCCAATAAGGTACAAATGGTTTTCATGCTAAAAATATGCTTACAGAGGAATTAGCAATGGGTTAGCAGGCTAATTCCAACACTACATATTAAATAGTTTACTGCTACAGTATATCATTGCACACATTCAAGTACCTTTGCCATACTGCTACTAAATCCCTAGAAAAGATTCTTAACATTGTTGGGAAAGAACAACCAATAGAAAGATCCCAGCTGAATATGATAATAAATAAACAAAATATATAATTTCTTGATATGTACACTCAAGTAATACTAGATTCAATTGCATTTTCAGTTTACTTTCATGTAAACTTCTTAGAAAGATTTTGAGGTTGACATCTGGGTAAGGGAGTCAGAAGAAATAATAAGTTCACTTTACAGTCTAGAGAAGATTTAAAAAACTGAAAGGATCATATAACAGTTATACATATGCTAGCGTCTGTCAAAGTCTCTCCTGCAGGCAACATTCAGCATTTCTACTAGCCTTTTTTATTATCAGCTATTAAGAGAAGTAGCATGATTCTGAAGATGCAAATGAGAACACAAAGATTTTCTTATAAAAGGAGAAAAACAGAATTCACTGAGACATGTGCAAGTAACTTGCATTTTTTTGTTAATATTCTACAAATTACCTCCCAATGAACATTGAATGACTAGCAGAATTCAGGCTTTTTAAGAGAGAGAAGTAATTTTCAGTGGATAAAATAATGAGTTAACATTTCAAAGTGGAAGTCTACTAAGCAAAGTTATTCAACATTGTTAATGCATGGTTATACTCTTGGCCAGTCACCATGAGCATTATATTACTCCAGAAAACTATATGAAGCAAAAATAGAATCATCTTTGAAAAGAGAGGGAAGCATTAGAAAACTGCAGAAAGAACTCTTTAAAGTCTTTTTCTAATGCAGTCTATATTCTGCAGTGATGTTCCAAGTTACAGAAGGTACCCTCAGGCAGGGCAAATGATTTAGATTGAACATACTTACTTGCGTGCCTTGCTCTGTGCTTGAGAGGTCTGCTGTGATCCCTTTCCGAGTTCTGGTCGTCTTCTCCCTGCTCTGTGCCTTCTGATGAGATTGCAAAGGAGAGGAGGGAAGGAGGTGCTTCTGACTGCCCTCCTTCCACTTGAGAATCAACACACCCCCTTTCAGCTAGAGACCTGGATGCTTCCTTCTCCCTGTCTGAACAGTCTAGGATCACCTCCACCCTGGGGAGAGATGGGGCTGCACCTTGGATCGTCTTGATCTCTTTGCCACTAGAAACCTGGACTACTTTGCTTGACCACTGGATGTTGCCCTCTTTCACACCCAGGGGAATTGCAATTACAGGGCTAGTCTCATCCTGTTTTACACTGGGTCCTCTTTCTGAAGGGATGCATTTTTCTGCCCCTAAGGGAGTCACAGCAGGAGCACTCTGGCCCTTGTGCCGGTCATGTGAGAGGGACAACTGCAGCTCAACCATAGTGCCTGGCCTTCTTTCTTCTGTCTTCCCTCTGAGAGCAGCCTCATCTGTCACCAGTACTTTGGAGGTTCCTATCACTTTAGGAGTAATTCTGTGGCTCTGTGTGGTCTCTTGTTTCATTTCAGAAAATTTTATATTGCTTTTTTCTGCTCCCTGGTGAGTCTCACTGTATATCTCTGTGATGCAGAATTCTGTATGGGGTGTCTCTTTGGCTGTGTTAATTTGCAGTGAAGTGCTCTCCCTATAGTCCTCATTTTTTATGTTATCGTGCTTTCCATTTTCTCTTTCAGTGCTCAAGGCTTCATTTATTCCACTGGAGGATCTGCACATACATAAACAAGTAATTCAAGAAAGTAAGCTGCTGTAAGTACAGCAATTGTGAGTACAATTACAAAAGTGATTTCTGTATAGCATATTTTTCCCCTAAAATTAATCATAGTGTCTGCTAGCAGGTCCATTTAAGTAGCAGAATTTTCCAATTACATGGAAGTCTTATATTAAAATATCTTTGTATCCTCCACAATCCTTTAAATTAATGATGCAGTAAGAGGGAAATTCTGTTACTTCTGTGGCATATTTACTATATTCTACTACCATCTTTCTGCAGTCTCAACTTACATCATTACAAATGTCAGTATGGCTTCGCAGACACATTTCTGTTTTAGTGCTGCCAGACAAATACTGCTGAGATTCCTAGGATAATACTTCTTCATATTTCACATGTGCACGTGAAAATCAATTTCATATGACATTAGAATAGGCATTCATTTTTGGCTTTGTGGCTGCTGCAACTGTTTTAGGTACTATCATCACACATTGCAAATCTCTAAGGAATAGGAAATTACTGAACAGGGAGGTAAATAAATAAGGAGGAGGCAAATAAATGTTTAAAGTGCACATTCAGAGAATTCCTTTGTGGGTCATCATCCTTATGTATCATGAAATATTAAAAAATTCTGTGTCCATTCTGGTGAAAAAGGGTAGTGAATGAACCCATACACTACTTCCTAGTTGGTAAAAAAAACCCCATTTTTCTAACTGGTAGATGTTACTATGACTACCTGAAGCCTGCTAAAGCTCAGCTGCCTTTTTTGAGCTATTAATTCCCCTAGCCCAATTAATTAGACTATTTTATTGGTGCTATGACTCTGTATATATCCTTTAGCTTCCCTTTTCATTACTCTGGGCAAAAGCAACAACTGTCAATTCCAGGAGAAACCCTCTCTTAAGACAGCAACATATTATTAAACTAGAAAGCAAAACATTTTTTTAATTTCAAGGAAACAGTAGATGCCCTCAAAAAAGTTTATAGGAAATTCTGAAATCACAAGCAGGCCCCAGATACTCCAAACTTTTAAACTCTCTACAAAGAACATCTGGAAGAAGCAACAGAGAAAATAAATCTGTTAGTGTACTGAAGAAGCTTCAATAAGACTTGCATTTATAGCTATGCAGCATACTGATTGTAGCAGCCTGGATCTGCCCCAAATAGCACAGAATGTATAACATCCATTAAACCACATATGGGGCAATACGAAGGTCAGACAGATTTTAATTTAGGGAGATCTTTGTGAGTGCTGCTGGATTCCATCATATTATGCTATTTGAATGATCAGTTGCACTGCTTCTAAGTACAGATAAATTACAGGAATCCATAAACATTTCCTTGTAGGATATGAGACTGAGGGCAGGGCCAGATGAATCTTAGCCTTTATTGGTAGCTGAGTGATTGTGTGTATGTGTGAGAGAGAAAGATTTCCACCTTAAAAGGCCCTTGATACTTATGGATCTACTTCTACTCTATATAGACATAAATGTGTGTCCATGAGTCAAGAAGTAGAGTACTGGGTCTGATCTCTTTTTTGTCATTTATGATTCTGTTTTGTCAAATTATTATTTTTGTTTCAGGTCTTTCTAGCTCGCTGCAGGAACAATACCCCTGGTGCAATTCCAAGAAGGAAGAAAAACTCATGAAGTCAGCACAAAGGGGTTTGTCTGTCTCAGAGTCATGTTTTACACCCTACATGGAGCATTTCATTTTGGTATGCGTTGAGCGCACTCCCTTCTTCCTCTTAGATTTTTTTTTCATTGTTGTTGTTCTAGCAGTGGCCTGGGACCTCCTACACTGATGTGCAAAGGGCAGGCTAGCATTTCTGTCCCCACTCTCAGTGTTTCCTGGATACTTCTGTTCATAATTAGTTAGGAAGATCAGATGCCCCCCCCAAAGTGGCATCTGGAGAGTTGTTCTGCAAGGTATATTCTTCCTCTCATCCTGCAAACAAAAGATTTTATGACAGCTTCTGGTCACTAACTGACTGTGTTCTACAGGGGATCAGAGAAACTTTCTGTAAAAGAAAAGGGTGATTTGCTACTCATTACTTTCAAAAGAGAAGTGATTTCCTGAGAAATCTTTCCAGAGATAGTTGCGAGAGGGCCATTACCTATGAACAAGCCTAGGAGAGATGCCAGAAAGAAGGTGGCAGGGGAGAAAAAGCATTTCGGTTTATGTACCCTGGAAGGTACTCACAGTAGGGACAGGGTGTTAGGGAAGGATAGCTCATGAGAAGTTTAGAGATTATCCTGGTAAATTCCTGTGGAACATTTTAATTCCTTTCAAAACAAGCCAGTTGTTATGCAACCATAATTTTCTTAAAATTTCTAACAGACTAAGGGTTTCATTACATAAAACACTATTATGAGGTCTAAGCATTCTGATTTAATTTGATTTTCAGGACATGTCTTGCTGGTTACCACACATTCAAGTAGGAGCAATTCAGTCAATATAAAATATGCTGTCACTTTCAACCAGAGCATAATGTGGCCTTCAGTTCAACTGAAATATCACTTAAAGAGCAGCAACAGGAAGTAGTGAAAGCAAATAGTTATGTGTATGGCTACAAAGAATGTGGCAGTCAGCCCCAAAAATCATTTTTAAAAGTGCAGTTGTAGTAGTCATGTCAAGAAACATATAAGACTGCAGATACCACATAAGAAACACTCAAATAATACCCTGCTGAAACCGTGGTGCAAAAGGCCAAAATCCTCAGCCATCACCATTCCTTTGGTGTCGTTATATTAGTCAACTGCTCATCTTGAGACAACATGCACACACAGGGCATGCAGATAATGTCAATTTTAAATAAAAGGAATAATCTGTTGGAGCCTCTTTTCTCGAAGGCAGGTAACAGCTTCAAACTACTGGACACATCAGTTGCAGAACACAGGAATTTCACTTGCTGTTTCCAAAGTCCCTGCAAGCACAGAAGAATGCCTTTTTTTTTGCACCAGGGTCCTTCCAGAGCCCTTTCAGCCTTTCCACTGACACTGTCCTGTTAACTGTTGGGAGGAGGGATGAGTCCTGACCCCTTCTGTTCTGCAACTGCTGTCTGTGGGAGAGCAAACAGGGGGAACTGCAGTAGCTCAGGAGAGAGCTGTTATTTCCTTCCACAGAATGAGAAAGTCTGTCAAGGCAATTCAGAGTTCATCTTGTCTGAATCACAAAGTTTGGAGAGAACATGCTTTTGGAAAATTATTCTTGTTTTGGCTCCGCTTAGCTATTAATGATTATAAACTCCAGGTCAGCATATATTACACTGATCACAGTTACAAAACAGTGGACTGACGTGTGCAATGAGCAATAGTGCTGACTTGGTCCTAAATTTACATGAAGGTTCTCTGCTGTAAGAAATGGGAAGCATTTTTAAAGGAAAATGTACTCACTGTTGCTATCACATAAATGGAGAGGCTGAGACTCAGAGAGTTTTAAGTGACTTGCCCCACCTCATCTTGCAAGGTGATAACAGATACAGAAATAGAATTCATGGTTTCCAGACCCACTCTCACTTCTGACTGGTAACACATTCTGCCACCCAAGAAAGCCATTTGCCATGTCATCGTCAGGGTATATCCATGCAACACACTTTCTCCATCTATATAGTCTGTGCTTTTTGTAAGCCTCACTTCCCTATCTACAGAGAATAACAACACTTCACTACTTCAAAAGGATGGAAGGAATAATTAAACATACAACTGTAGTACTCAGATATCATGCTAGTCAATACCTTGTAAGTATCTTGGATGCTTAATAATACATAAAATTGTTACATTTGGAGACTGTACCTTTAGTACTGTGCCTGTACTGTGCAATTTGAATTAGGAATTAATTCCTTTATATCAAATACTCTGATTTCTCTCCCTTTTTTATACAGGGATGCAGACTGCTGATCTTACCGACTTGAACAAGAGAACTTTCAGCAAAAAGCTCACAGTATAGATCTGCAAATAAGGGCATTCAACACCCACATTTTCTACACAATTTACTGAACAGAATTACACTAAAGCATTTTGAGCACTCCTGTACCTCTTGATAAGCATCTGCAGGACATCAGTCAAGCTTTCCATTAGAACGATAACTTCAGCATAGGTTAAGTCCCCGCAGGGTTTGCCGTTGATAGACACCACCTCATCCCCCTCACATAGTCCAGCCTTAGCAGCTTTGCTCTTGTTTCGAACCTACAGTGAATCAAAAACAAATTCAAATTGCACAAGTTAGTGTTCATTTGAAAACAATGGCAAATATGGTCAATATTGATTAGTTCCAAAGTCATAGTAATACAAAACGAAACAAAAAAAGTTGAGAATACTGTTCTGATCAGTAATAACAAATAAAAAAGATCTGCTATACTGAGCTTGTTGTAAGCTAGACTTCGTACAAGCTGGCAATGTTTTTAGAAAAGGGAGGCATGGAAGTTTGGTACAACAATCATTTGATCAAAGTTTAGCAGAATGGCAAAAAAACTCTCATTTGCTTTTCCCACAAGTTACCAGAGTTGTAATCTAAGCTAAGAATTTAAAAGAAGAGTGTATAAAGTTATTCTCTGGATAGAATGTCATACCTGCATGCTGTTAGAGCTGTGTATTACAGACTTCTGATGTACTGGACATTTTTCCTTAGATGCCCAATTGTAGAGGTGGGTGCCAAACTATAAACATCTGAATAGCTAGAGGTCCCAAATCCACGGTAAGTAATTTAAATGAATGCCTTTATTAAAATTAGTACATGCCTGCTGTGGTTTAAGGCCCCACTTTAAGTACTTGTTCAAGAAACTATGCAGCTTTATTTTTGCTGTTCTAGATCTTTTTCCACTGAAAGCACACTGTGACTTACCATATCCATTGTATAACAAACTCTAGGCAGCTTTAATGCCACTCAAGGTATGGCGTACAGTTGACTGCTATTTTTAAAGTACATATTTGGCAAACAGCATGTTATATTAACCAGTATGCTTGCAGGAGTCTATTTTAGAACTACACATACACTTAGAAGGGTCGTCCTTGGGTTCCTTGCTCAGAATCTTCTACTTATCGGAGAACTTTTGCCTTATATCCAATTGGTAAGGGTAGTACATAATCCTTATTAATCTCATTTTATGTAAATTTATTATATAAGTAGTACTTTTCTACCACTTTCACAGCAGCAGTGACAGTTATCACTGTCTCCAGCAGACTTCTGATATATGCTGGACTGAAGGTGCAGTAGTCTCACTGACTTAGAGAATTACTCTTTTAATCATTCTAAAGGGCCACTGAACCATACCTTGGAGGTATTTCTGCAGGCAATTTAGGAAAATTTCTTGGAGTATGAATGGTATGTGGAATAATAAAGAATGAGATGGCAAATGTTTTTAGTATGCGGCCATTTATCTTTGTTTTTTCAATTTGTGAAAACCCATATGTCATATTATAGCTTTCTGAGCAATGAAGAAACAGAGACCTTGTGCGTACAGAAGCCAGTTACTACCTTGAAGAAGACTTAACATTTACAAATATGGAGTGGTATTCTGTTCTGTTTATCTTCCCTTAGGCAAGAGAATAAACATCCTTGTACTTCAAGAAGAAAGGACGGTTTAGACAGGGTTTAGAATATTCTGCTTCATATGTGAGCTAGAATTTGGGTTTAATTTTTATTGCTGTTTTTGAAATAGGAGGGTATGCCATTGAAACTGCACAAAGCATTTTAGGCCCAAATGCGAGTATTTGATATGGATGSTAGTAACAAGTTAGCCTTTTTTAAAATGTGTAAACAGTATTATACAACATGTGTACTCTGAAACTGTGTAATGTGAAACCTAGGATGTGAGAGGAGCTCTTGTTTCTGTTTATTAAGTGTCTGAGAACTTGAGGTCAGTTCTGTCATAGCTTATGATTATAACTGTCTCCGGAGAACAACTGTTACCCATTCCATAAGCTTTTTATCACCAAAAAAAAGCTTTTTTTTTTTCTTTTTTTTTTATTGTACAATGGTAATAGGTCTACATGACTTGCTGGCCAGCTCAGCCACTTTTGTCAGTTTGTTATCAGCCTCCTTGGCAATACTGGAAGAAGACAGTCAYGGACATTGCATTTCTCTCTCACGTTCCTGAGCCTGAAGCTATAGTCAGGGTCCACTGGCACAGTTGCACGAGGAGGCTCCTACTGTATTGCTCCAACATAACCTGCTCTGCTTAGCAAGAGCTGCTGTGATGCCCTGCAAGTGACCAAAAGCTGACAAATTATGAGATATTTAGACCTTTGTAGAAAAACTCAGGCCTGTGTGACTAGTTGGTCATGCTTGAAAGGAATTGCTGTAAAGCAATTACTGTAAAGCACCACACTCTCTTCCCTGGCAGCATTGCAGTACATATGCACATGCTGCCAAACCTTCTATCAGTACTATATACACCTAGAATTATTCATAAATCAAACCTCTAAAATGATTTTGCCATCACATGAACACACTGTACATCCTGAATCTATTAATGGTTCTTCTGACTGTGTTGTTTTTTTTCCAGCTTCCCTCAGATGTATCTGTGTGGCCCCAGTTTGAACACAGACCATGTAAAATCACTGCAGCAATATCCACTCTGGGGCAAAGAGGAGAGAGCACTGACAAAAGGCAAAATGAGCAAGGGGCAACTAATGACTGCCAGGTGAGGCACAGGTTTCTCGGAGTGCAGAAATAAACCATTATCATTTGTACTGCTCTAGTCGTAGGAATATCACAGGTCACACTCAGCAATATATAGATTGACCTTCCAGGCAAGCTTGGTTTTGTTCTGGTTTTGTTTATTTCTCTGCATAGAAACTCCGCAAAAGCAAAAATATCTTTTACTCGTGTAAGCCAAAATATTTAATTGCTGGAAAAAAAATCACTGGAAGCGAGATCTTCTTGAGAAAATAATTGTTTAACAGGCAGTTTTCTCTCAAAGGAAGTTTTGGCAGAAAGCCTTTGATCACTACACTGGGAAACGAAAGCTACCTGTGTTAGCACAAGAATAATATGGTGACAAAGTGAAAAAAATTGTATCACTTTTTCAGGAACTTAAAGCAAGACACATACAGACATAAAGCAGCTGTTTGTGTTGCATTATGCTGCGGCCTGGGCTTTCTCTGTAACATGTGTCTCCTGTCTTCTTTGAGCTGAAGTTTTCTGTGGGAGAAAAAATATTCTTTCCTCTACAGTTTCTGAATGGGATCTTACTACTAGGAAAATATGTACTCTTTGTATTTTCTTTTGTTTCCTTCTTTTTTTTTTTCTTTTTTTTTTTCCATTGCTGGTAACTCTGATACAGCACAGTTAAGCTGAGCCTGTAGCATTTGTGCTGAACCTGCCTGCATGCCAGCTGCTCCCGGGGAACATTCTAGCACTTCAATCCATGKTCCCTAGTGCTGCCTCTCTTGCTCTCCTGCTCCCCTTTCAGTTAGGGTTCTTAGACACTGGTTCGTATGTCTCATCCTTCTTCTAATCACAACATTTTTAATGATAGATCAATTGAAATATTTGCTCTAAGTTCCAAAAAGTTTAAGGCAATCACTGCAYGTGGTATACGGGCATTGCAGCAGGGTTCACCTTTCTTAGTCAATGTTGCACATTCTGCTCATAAGAAACCTCAGTTTTCTGAATGTTTAGCAGTAGTGAAGTATATAAGTAGTAGTAGTACCTCAATCTGACAACAGTCTTAGTGTTATTCTGATCCATTTGGTATCTCTTTTTAGGCCACCCTCTTGCTAGAGGGTTTCCCAAACAATGCTGAATTGCCCAGACAATGTACCCGAGGTATCTTATTTCCTTTCTGTTCCTGACTGCTGCAAAGGGAATTGCTYGTGGACCTTGAACTTTCTGTTAGAAGAAATACTTGGTACTGCTTTCAAGAGTCAACTGCTGAGCAATTTCTCATATTCACAGAGAAGTTCATTTGCAGGCAAAGGTGCTTTGTGAAAAACCCCACCTCAAAACCCCTGAGAAGGACCARCCCCACTCCTCCTCACAACTATGCCACCCATCCTGGCAGCCCCAAAAGCCCTGCACAGCACAAGGCTGCCAGGTGCCTGAAGGAGGCCTCCCACCCCCTGCACCTTGTCACTGATTGCCAGCAGCTGCTGCAGCAGGGCCAGGGGCTTGCTGGAAGAGATTTTAAAGACTGCTGGAAAAGGGGTGGGGTGTAAAGAAGGTTTTGTTTTTGTGTGTGTTTTTTTTTTTCCCTTCTCCCCCTTTCCTCCTCCTCCTTCTTATTTTCTTTTTTTCCTTTTTTCCTCCCCCCTTTTCTCTTCCCCCCCCCCTGCTCAGGTTGGTGTAGTGTGAGAGTACTAGGGGGAGTTAATTCTTCTCTTTTGTGGAGAAGGACCTGGGGGGCATGGTGCTGATTATGAGGCCATCTGAGGTACAGTGCAAGTGTCTGTCCTGTGATGCACTGGTGAGAGTTTGTGTCCTGGGGGCACAGCAATGTGGGGGAGCCATACTAGCCCATACTACCATGGCATGGTAAGTTACTGTGGGTCTGTGGTAACTTTTGGGTGCTGTTCGGGTAGCTGTGGGTGCCCGTGGTGATTTTAGTTGGTCTTTTCTTTAATGAAAGATGGATAAATTGAGAGAATATGCTGTGGCCGTACCCATATTAATGTCGAGTAAAGAAGGGTTTTTATAAAGAAAACTAGTGTTGAGGGCCTAACTTTTATGCTGTATGTGTTTGCTTTAGGGTGGCTCTACTCTCTTTCTGTGACCTGAGGGCCCCTGGCTGTGTAGGCTCTATTAGGTGTGGTCCTTTGCTGCATTGCTATTGTCTGGCTTATGACTGAGTAGCTGTTAGTGACTTTTTGGCAATGAGTGAGTTTCTAAAGAAAGTTTCCCTCTCCCCATAAAACATATGATCCTTATACCAGTTTGAAGGAGGAATATGCAACGAAGTAGAAAGTAGAGATGAAACTTCCTGCTCGTGTCTATGTTTTGTTTCATACTTGCAAGTATCAGTTTTGTCTGTGTGTACTGATACTGTTTCTGATGAATGGAGGTATCTTGTGAGAGAAGTGACTGCCATTAAGAGCTTTATTCCTCCAGAAATACCAATTCTTTTACTGTTGGGAATGTMTAGGTCTAAAGTTAGAACAGAATGTCTAGTTTTGAGATAGTAACTCGTCTACTGTGTGTTCAGGGAGATGGAAAGAGCCAGAGATAACAGGTCTAAAGATATGATAAGAGCATACTTTCTATTTTKGGGAAAGCAGACTAGAAGATGGGGCTAGCAATGCAGACAAAGACATTCTCTTTGTTCTTACCACTATTGGAACAGCTAGGCTTTGATTCACTCCTAGCAAATGACACCTTCCCTAAAAGAAACAGTTTAACACCAACAAACTTTTGCATTCTGAGATCAGATCTTGTATTTCTGTATTTGAAATATTTTCCATGTGCAGCCTTGTGGATATGTTCCAATTTGAACAGAAGGGTAAACTTAAAGTTAAGGGGATAATATTCCAGAGCAGTAAATGAATTGATGGGAGTATGAACTAGTCTTGACAGTAACATAACATATAGAACTGAGAAATCTATTTCAGTCCTGAAGAGGTTCAAAATCAAAGAAGAAAACTTGCCTGCTGCTCACTGACAAAGTGGCAAGTGGTTTTGCTGCTCATGCAAGTAGCAAAACTGAGCTCCATGTCCCAAAGTACAACATGGACAAGCTTTTAACTTTCAYGGTGCTGTTAGCTGCTGTGACAAATTTAGTCAGCTAACTTGTTTCATTTAAATATATTTTGAGACTGACATATAAATAAGCTAATACAAYTGATATTTTGATAGCATTGCCTCACATTTTCCAGAAACTAGTTCTCGTTAATTGTTTAGCTGCGTGTTCATCATAAACTTCAGGATGAGAGATCAAAGATCAGTGTTCCCTGTACACAGTATTTWAAAAAATGGCACTTCCTGTCTTCTATTATAAATCCTACAGCAAAGACAGAGCTAGCAAATGCATTTAAATGTTATAAAGTTATCTGCTGCTGTAACAGAATTAATAATAAGCAGTGCTCTATTATGAGCAGGAAGCAGATGTACAGAGTAGCCAGTTGTTAGCATATTAGTGCTTTTATTAGTATGAAATCGGAGAATTAAAAATGAAATGCCAAATGAACRGGAGTTAGATATAATTCATTATAAATTATAGGTGTAGGACCTTGTGTTACAGTGTTTATACACATAGGATTCCTCACACAAGTGAAAAACAGCCTTTAGTTGGCAAGCCTTTGTTTTTAGATGCAAAACCCTGTACAGTAAGTTAAGCCCGTCTGATAACAGGACTGGGTCTTCTAGTGAACTTCGCAGATCTTTTAAGTAGCTCAAACTCCAGCCCGCTAAAAACAAAATCCCACGTGCCAACTCGCAACTTAGTGTTCTGGATTGCTCCAGGCAGGTGTGGCAGGGTGTGAAATATTTCATAGTCTACATAGTCTAATCCGTGATGATGACACTGTGACAAACTGACAAACTCAGCTGCCCACTGCCGTTTTTAATCACAGTTACAATGAACGTCTATATGTATTTCCATGTTGAYGCTTTATTGCCTCTCCCCAAACTTGGCCTTCTATCAGTAGATATTTTTTCAATGTGATTGTTACCACTTACAAATGAAAGCTTATCAAAGATTGAAACCATTCAGTTGCAACTCATTACTCTTACATTACTCCATTACAGTGGGATTTTCAGATAACGAATGTAGTTTGTAGCTTCTGATTTGAAGTATTGACTTMAAGCTCCTCAGAAAATTATTAAAATTCAGAAAAAAACTCAAAAATAACCAAATTCTGAAATAAGCTATCCATACATTGCAGATACTGTTAGTTCCTTAGTGAATATTAACAAAGTACAAGGATTAAAAATTAAATTAAAAAGGATTTAATTTTCAGTGCTTATGTTTGGTCAGCTATGTCTGAGCAAACTATCAATATCCAACTTCAAATCAAGACCTTTGGAAATAGAGATATTCAGTCTGTATTTCCTGATACACTAAAGAAATCAAYACCTTTCCTGGAATAACTACATTAAGGATCTTTTGGCCTATGTCCTGATTGGAAAGCTGAACTATGAATGCAATTGATAAACTGAATATTTCAAGCATTGGAGGACCTGAAGAAACAAGAGGAGAAAAAAATAGACTAGCTGTTTAAACTGTTAACAAATCTGGGCTTCTTGAAGTTAGTATGAACTCATGTGTTGCTAATGTATTAGCATGTGCTACAGATCCTTGTCCTCCCAAAAGCATGCTAGATACTAAAGCTGGATTGCTGTTTTCAGATGTTGTAAATTGGCCAGTTGCCTATGCTTTGCCTTTTTGTTTAAGTCATGGTCCTGTGACGTGGAACGTATGTAGAGTTTGCATAGTAAGACTRTTAAAATACTTGTTAATTAACTGAAGTGAGCAAAAATACTTCTAAGCTCTTATTAATACTGTTTCTCAGAGGAAGCTTTGAATAATGAAGTGTCTGGGTTTGCAAAACAGTCATAGAAATATTCCTCGTCACTCCCCCACCCCCAACTCCCCCAATAGAGAGTTATTGATCCTGGAAGTCTTGGGAGTTCAGCATGATTGTTTCTGTTTCAGGCCATCGGGGAAAACTTCCAAACATGCCCACTTATGTAGAGATGCCTTTCATGACTGTCTGAAGTTAATTATCTTCCTATAGTGTGCTTTAGAATGAGAAAGTAAAACAGTAGAGAGTTCAAAGAAGAAAAGAGTTGGTTTGTTGAGACACATTTTTCTATTTCTTTCTGTTCTTAGTTTCTGACGTAGTACTTCCGTTGCTGGATTAAATCTTTCCAAGTCTTTCCAAGGGATGAGGAGGTTGCAGTTTGAGTTCATGGGAGTGCTGCTACTGATTATCAAGATCATCACTAGAGCAGTTCCACAATGGTATAATGTCATACTAGTTGGGCTCAAAACATGCACTGTAGGAGACTGATGCATTAAGTTGAAGGTACTAGAACACCTAGCTGCCAAAAAGGGGTTCTGGGTTTGCTTGCTAACCAACMGCTAAAGCAAAGCTTTAATCCAAGTTTCCTCATGTAAAGGTTCACAGGACATTCTGGTAGAACCTGATTATTGATTTACTTGTTATTTAACTCTGTTCCAACTCAGTCTTCTAGTTGCACTCTGTGCAAAAATAAACTTTTAAGTACAATGGTTCATTTTGGTAACTGTTATCTCTTCTTGTAATACAAGAATACTGTACATAAAGGTTCAGTTCYTTTCTTGGTGTATTTGGCAAGTTCAGAAGAACCAGTTTCTCTGGTACAACTTCTTAGATATAATGTCTTGGGGAAGCTAAAGAACATGTTATACTACTCAGATATTGACAAAGTACTTGTGCTGTGTGGAACAGATTGATCTCAGTGAAAAGAAAAGCTTACTCAAATTCCCAAAAGCTTTGCTTAATGTACTAGTGTATCATCTTGCTAGTGCTTGCCTTTCTCTGGCAGAAATCCAAAGCAGCTAGCAACTGAAGAAGGGATGAGATAATGACCTCAGAAATACTGATCTGGTATGCTGGCAGCACAACAAATTCCCCTAGTAAGCTCTGGTACCGCACTTCAGTCTTACTCATTTTGCACAGAACTCAGTGCATAGCCTGGCTATGGATTACCTCTTACCTTTTTTTTATTAAATCATGAGTTTTTTGGGTATGCATCTCCCTTTCTCCTCCCTCCCTTTTATTTCTGTGCAGGGAGCAGTAATTGAATGGTTATTGCTTCTTTAGGATTTGGATAATAAAGCAGTGTTATTGAGTGCTTTAGTATACCAGTAGCGTGAAGAGCTTTTTCACTATGGTCTAACTTGAGCCTGGGAGAAAAGAAATTCTATGATGGTTAGGGCTAATAGAAAATAATATGGCCTATATGGATCAGAAATAGTCTATATTAGCTACTACTAAGTAGTTATTGGCAGCATTGAAAGTTCTACAATAGGTGGAGTTTGGGTAAGTATATCCTAGCCTAATCTTGGTCTGAACTCATCATGGATACATACAGTATCCATACAGTACTGCTGGGCGTTGGCACTGTTTATGTAGTCTAGACGATGGACTTGAAACCATGTCTAATAGAAAAAGTACTGCTCTTTTGCTACCTGAAGTGCCATCAAGAAGCAAGTAAATGAAAGGTAAAAAGCACCACTTCCACCTTAAAAAAGATACCTCCTAGGGGTACTAGAATATTAATTAATACTAGAATGCATACACTCTTTCAATGAGAACAGCCTTTGTAGCTTAGATATGTGACTGATGGGGAAAGAAGACAAAATATGTGAGAAGCAACTAAAATATAAAGCAGCTTCAGAGCYGGAAGTCTTTTGTTTTAAAAGGCAGACTTGTGTATGTGTTAGACTGGATCCTTTTCTTGTTTCACTGTAATTGAGATGGAAGGAAGAAAAAATGGCTGTATATTTCCTGTCTGTGTAAATGAGAAATGCATGAAAGAAGTGTATTCTTAGTTGCATCTGTTAAGTCTGTATCACATCATGCAGTACTACAATACCAAAACACATGAACTTGCTGCAGAACTAAAAGGGGGATGGCTGTATGAGGAAGATCCTAAACAGGCATGCCTGAACGCTGCCAGCAACTGCCGTCCTCGAGGAAGAGGAGTTGCAGTCCCTTGGAGGCAAATGGAAAAAGAAGGAGGCAGCGACTGAGTGTGGAGTGCTGGAGTCAGGGAAATAGCCCAGCTGCTGAAATATATTCGTATGGCTTCAACTGTAAACCGGAACAAAGTGAATATACCCTGTTAAATATTTAGGAATGAGCTGGTTTAAATTTCTCAGGCAAAAATTTGCATTCATTTATTGTGAACTGGATATTAAGGTCTTAATAGCCCTTGCTTTACCTGCTACCCTGACCTTCAGCGAGGTTGGAGTTGTCTGGGGGTTTGTCTCATGAGAAGAGAGGCTGGCTTGTGAGCTCCAGCTGCAGCTAGCTTTCCTCCATCTCAAATACATAAACCAAGCTACATGATCTAAGATTAACTGATTACTGAGAAACAGCTAATGAATGAGGTTTGAGGCAGATTTTCAAATTCCAGATGGGCCTRGTTATAGAGCACATGTAGCTTTTAGACTAGCTTAGATAATTCATGGTAAATTAATGGATAAGACATAGCCAGGATGTTTTCCTAGCAGGAGACYTTTGGCAGAGACCTGAGCAATATTAGAATATATATTATGCCAGGAGCGTCCTTGGGAGCCTCAGAGTGCTTTCTGCATCTTCTTTGCTGTGGTAAGGAAGGCAGGCAGTTTCCTAATCTGAATGGCATAGTGCTTTGGTGTGCTTCACACTGATCCATACTGGCCTGGGGTATAGATTAAAATACTGGATTGAAGGAGGGGAAGGTGACATCCAGCTTGTCTATAAGGACAAAATGAGACTAAATTTGTGTCATTAGTAATGTTAATATGCTTGGCTAGGTGAGATTGACACTCTTGTCAGCCCTATTTATTTCCATGGTAGTGTTTGTAGTAACAGATGAGTAATCTGCTTTGCTTTCTCTACTTACATTTTAGAACTGTTCAGTCTCAGCCTGCAGTTGTGCAGTCAGGAGACAACTGGGCCAGTCACTGGATGTATTACTTGTATGTGCAGTGGCAGTGCTGGAAATCTTTGCTCAATTTTGGATATTGGGAGAGGTGAGGAGGGAGAGTGGGTTCTCATCACAAATCCAGGCAAGAGTGCACATTTAATCAGTAGTGCAGAACTAGTCCARTGACTAGTCAAATCCTTATTCAGTGTCCCAAGTTCGTTCCCAGAAATGGTATTGCTTATGACAATCCCCTAACGTTATGTCATGTATTTTCAAATATACAAACATGGCATGTGGTCATCTGCCCCAAAAGGAATAGCAAAGGCAGCATTAAAAAAAAACAGATGTGTTCTTATAGGTTTCTGTTTCACTGGAGGCTGTGGCTATCACTGTCATTGATATCAAGGTTATACTGAAATGTGTGCTCAGTGATGTATTTCTTGCTACTTGCCTCACCGGCTAGGCAGCAATTCAGTCAACACCAGAAGGATTATGACGAGGTAACAAGTTCTGCTTCACTTCCAATGAAGAGAGCTGCATCTCAGTGTTTAAGAGCCTTCTGTTTRTATAGTGCTCAATTCAGTAGGGCCAGATCTCTAATTCCAAGGCAGGGGGTCTGCTCTGGGGACTTCACTAGGACAAGTGACTTGGATTATTCAAAGAAATACGGTAACATAAGCAGCTGGTGAATACATCTGGATAATATACTTTAAACAAGTATAATATTGTACAGGAATACAGTGGTGAATGCCTGCTCTTAAAAGGAAAACACAGAGTTCCAAGTCACTGGAGAAATGTGGATCAAACATGAGCTTCACCCCAGCGGAGAGCTTGGTACACGGACTGAGGTCCAACTGCTGTTGTTTGTGGTCATCTTTAGCTGGACTGTTCAGTTAAATAACCACTAGTTTAGACTGCATAAAGTCATCCTCTGTGAAAGCCAGTAGCTTTATTTGCAAGGATTTCACATTAAACTTCACAATAGTGTTCTCATGAGCTATTTTTCTCACTCTTTACAGTAATTCAGACTTCAGCATTTCTACTTCCCTTAAAAAGGTGTACTGTCAAATATTGTTATTTCCTATCTTGCTATTTTACCCAAATTTCACTAAGATGTCATGTTTCTCTACTTCTCTCATCTTCACATATTTGCCAATTATACTTTTTCCATTAAATACTCTAATGGCTCTAGTTGCCAACTATACTTTTTCCATTAAATACTCTAATGGCTCTAGTTGCCAACTATACTTTTTCCATTAAATACTCTAATGGCTCTAGCCGTGCCATGGTTTTTCAGACAAAACTTTTTAGGGCTTGCTTCAAGATAAAACAGCAACAAACCTCAAGATCTAGGTATCAGTCTTCCAATTTACTTTGCATCACCCTCAGTTATGGTGTGATATTTTCAAACAGACTTTCAGAACTGAAGTAAGTAAAGGCTGAACAGTCTTAGAAGAGAGCCTTAAAGTCTGGGCTGAATATTACACGGATGCTGGTAGAGGTGCCCATAGGTGCCCTGTGGCATTGTCTGCCTGCTGTACTGGAGAGCTCCTTTTTTTGTGACTCGTCAGAGGGTTTGGGCATCCCTCTGCCTCCGATCTCTCTCATAGCTCAGAGAGAGCTGGCCGGGAAGCAGCAGTGGTGGCTTGGAAGGTGGACAGACACTCATTGTGTACATGCCTACGAGGAGAGATCAGTGCCATGCTTCTGCTCCTCTCTCCCAGCAGAGAAGATGAGGTTTCTGTTCTGATGCTGGAAGCTCTCATGAAGGAACAAGCAACAGATGGAGATCTGGAAAAGCTCTCTCTGAAGTTTCCAGGGAACTAGGAGACAATTATTCTCACTACATACTTTACTACTTGCCTTATGACATCTCTGAGAAGGTTATTTAGTCCTGTGKTTTTAATTAAGTAATTAAAGCCAGTAACATGACATGGAAACAACAGTCTAAGCCTGAAAAGAATTAGATCTCAGATAATGTTCAGAATTTACCTGGATTTAGTCTGATGCAGCTTTAAAAAGATCATAACTGAACTATTCTAAATCCCTACAAGTAAACAAAATAATCATAATATGAATTGATGTAAGCATGCCCATACTGCCTGCTGCAAAGTATTACTTTGAAACTCAGTCAGCTGGGAAACCTTTCTTGTGATCCTTGAACACATTTGTCACTTTGTTTCATAGGATTGATCTGGAGATTAATATTCATGAATCACTTTTTAATTATTAATACACTATGTAAGGCTCTATATCAGAATTTCATTATGGGACCAATAAAAAAATTTCAGTGTCTTGAAAGCAGAACGTTAAAACCAGAAGTAGAACTGGAGACTGAAGGATCAAGTAGACTAGATTCATGCACTTTAGGATTTTAAGGTCAGTACTCGCTTGTAGTTGTAGATGTAGGAAGAACAACACTTTCAACTTCACGTTAAATATGCTACCAAGAAAATRCAATAGAAGAGTAACATTTTTAACATGACAAGTATTTAGTTGGGAATAATAATGAGAGAGATCTGAGCAAATACTGTTTTATGTGAACTGTAAGTGCAGAAGCCAAACCAGGCTTCTTACTCTCATGTCTGTTGGCCACCTGTGGCTATTGTCTTAGCAAAGTCGTGTCTGAGCAAGCCTCATGGAGGTGCTGAGCTCTGTTTAATGTTCACGGGTTTAGTTGTCTGAAGAATTGGACCTTTTAGTAGCCTCCAGTTCAGGCGTGCTGGCAGAGTTTTTGACTTTTTCTGTATCTGACCCCAATAAAATTTGGTAGTAAGCACCTTTGAGAACTGAACTAGGTGGATTTGGTCCCCTTCTATTCATATGCATTCCTAAGTGGAATGTGTTTCTGACAATTGGTAAAACTGCTGTGCCAGCGCACCAGACTTATTTGTTTTTTATCATCTGCTCTTCTGGCTTCGGTGCATGTGCTGGGCTTAAGTCAAAGGTATCTTGCCCAATTGGGCAGCCAGGGAAAGGCTGGCAGTTGTGTACAAGGGTGGGGGAGAAGAAAGGCTGTTATTTTTGCAGAGCTATAAATCCAGCACCTTTTGCAAATGCTACTTTTTTTGTTGTTTGTTTTGTTTTTGTTTCTAGGAAGCTATTGCTGCAATAGCAGTGGCTGCTAAGTGAGCAGTGGCTCACTTAGTCAAACCTCAGGGCAGGTCATGCATTTTGCACATTTGTGAGACACTTCTAAAGGAATTAGAATGCACTTTCCAAAACTTCAGTTTGAAATGCAACAGTTTCCATGCTGCCTGGCACTTCAATGTCAAAGAGACTGCTATTTTTAGACAGAGATTCCTCTCAAAGAGCTATATAAGGCTATGCTGGGGAGATCATTATTTGTGGGCTGTTTCTTTTAGTAATAATATATGAGAGTTTCTTTTATTCCAGAGAACAAAGATATGATTCTTCTGTATAAATCTGAGAAACACAAGGATCCCAATTCTAGTTGTTTTCTTGTTTTGGTTTTAGGAGAGAGGGAACTAACATCAGAATTACAGATCTAGCTTTGGATTTTGAATGTGGATCGGTACGAATGTGGATTTTTCTTAAGCTTTTTAAACAATTGCTTTAGTCATTAGAAGTGTGAGAGAAGGTTCTTTATCAAAGCTGATGATGCAAGGCTGAAGGGATGGTTCCAAGTATAGTGTGCTGACAAAAGGCAACTTGCTGTGCAAACAGGTAGCAACACTGCATGAAGGAGGGCAATAGAACAAATTACTTTCATATCTAAAGCAATCAAAGATAAAATAGGCTAAAAATAGTAGTTACTGTCAATGGCAGAAGAAAACTGCAGTATCTGAACTACTGACTCTTCGCATGGTTTGCTACAGAACTTTTTCTCTTCCCTCATATAGAATCATCTGGCATACACATAAAATTAATCAGTAATTTTGTATAAATAGACATGGAAAGTTATCAATATAATTGATTAAAACTGGATTCTCAATTAACTTCTTGGTGTTATTTCTACTGCTCTTTTAAGAAAATGTTTTAGATTCCAGGGAATAATTAGTCTATAGTCTATAAAAAGAGGGAGCTTTTCAGTTTGGTAGAGCTCTCTCAGAGGCAGTCCAGGTAACCAGACTGATTTTGCCTTGGTTTTATAGCTTTGTTATTCCATTGTCTTGCTAGTTATGACAGAATCTGTTCAGCTTCAGGTGTATAAAGTTATGAAGATYAAGACGACCTGAGCCAGGGATAAAAACAGCAATTGGAAGCGGTGTCCAGTTTCTTTGTGCCCCAGTTATCAAGGTAAAAGAGCAGTCGTGGCATGCTGAGGACAGSATAAGGCAGCGCTAGCTGGTGGCAAGGAAGTACAGACAAGAGTTACTGAGTAGCCTGAACTAGAGGAATTCCTTTGCCCACTCAATGCACTGAACTACAAAGGGCAGGAGAAGCAAGGCTGCTGCTTTGGCATTTGCTACTTGGAAGAAATGTTAATATTGATAGTGAAGGGCTTTTACAGCCCTTAGTATACACTCACTTTTAATAGTGACCAAGGACTAAAATGCATCAAAAGCAACTGAATTTTATTAGGAAAATAGTACTCCCACCAAACTACTGTGTATACAGGTACCTCTGCAGTCTGTCTGCTGATATCAGCTTTTTTACTAAATATAAGCTTTTCAATATTGGGCAGGAACATAAGAATTGGATGGCACTACTTTATATGTGTGTATATATTTAGTCTAAGTGTAGGGGCTGTATCTAATAAAAATAAATCAGAGATCAATTAGCTAAAGTGAAGGTAAATTTTAGTAAGTCTTCGCTTTTTATTAAATAAAGCAACAGTGCCCCTTAGTGGCAGAGTTTTGGACCACTCGATAAAGTCAAGCACGCAAGCTTAAGTGCTAGCGATTTTTTTTGAAGTGCAATTATATTAGGACCATATAGTATTGCTTTGTAGTCGTGAATATAGTATAATAATCTCCAGGTAGTTACAGTAACTGATAAATAATATTCTTGTTGAATTTAAGGAACCGGGTCATGGCTGCAGTATGGTTTTGTAGGAGTCCTGTTGTGGTGGCATGTTCATTCTTAGGGTAGTTTGGCAAAACCAGTTTCTCATCCCTCCCAATCTGTCTAGAAGCTCTACTTTGAGCTGAAACTTTCTTCTTGCTCTTATGAAGTGCCTTTATACCTTTCACTCACTGAGAAAACACCCAAGGAATCTTTCCACTGCAATGCCTTCTTCCTTCCTAAATGTCATCTGTGCTGCTGGCTTACTTTGCGGCAAAGCCATGTTCCTAATTTGATCTACTTCCCAGCTGTCTCAGACAGGAATCCCAGGCTCCCTCTCTCCAGTTCCTGAAAAATTTCCTTCTGCAACTAAACAAATCTCTACAGTCTTCCTAATGAGTGGTTGCTTAAGATTGTAAGGATTCCTTTAACTCTTGTGAACTACGTGTTCTGGGGATAGTGAACGTTGTACRTTACTAAAAAGTAGTTATTTTATGTTAGAGAAGGTATTAGTTAAAGTATTGTGTATCTGRTCTGTCAGATATCTTAGTGTATAGCTGTTTGTATATTTGCGTGTTCTGCACTGCTAAATAAATAAAAATTTCYACTTGATTGATGCTGATTTATTAACTATAACATTCTTGCGCAGTGTTTCCACTTTTAAAATATAAATACAAATGCAGTAATATCATTCAGATACCCCTTCCAAATTAGTAATAAAGGGCTATAATATAATTTATTTGGGCCAAAGAAAGTGAAGTCTTAATTGAGTGCTAAATTCTCTTCTTGTTAGCTTTACAGCAAGATATATGCAACTGCATCACTCAAAAGCTTCTTTTCCTGCCTAAACTGAATATGATGGAGAGAAAGTTGAAGCAGAGATGAAAATCAAGAGGGCAAATCTCTTATTATTACTTCAGCCCTGAACCTTCAGTTATCACTGATCAACCTTCTAAAATGGTGAGTGCAAGCCTTGCAAAATACCCATATGATCATTCAAATGGGGCTTATTTTTCAACTTTATTTGGAAATACTTTTTTTTCAACTGTAAAAAATTACTGAATAACATTGGAGACTGCAATTTTCCTCACTTATTCTTATGACTGTTTTTCATGTGCCTCTGTGTAATGCTTTTTTTGGTGTTTAATGTTTTCCAGTCATGTAAACAATAACATACTATGCAAATTAAAAGGAAATAAATCTTTTAAAGACGTGGCAAGGGAAGTGGAAACCTAAGCTCCTGCTCTTTAAGACTCTGAAGACACAATATCTTACTGAAATGCAGATGTAATATAGAAATAAGATTAAGCAATGCCATTGCACTGTAAACAAATACCATTAATCTGTAAGTTGTGATTGTACAGTGACTTCACCAGGGCTCCTCTGAATAGCTGATGGCTAAGGCTGCAGCATGATATGCATACAGTTACCAAAAACAGCTGCATCTTTTTATGGAAACCTGAATTTAGTTAAGGATATTTTTTGTTCGAAAAGCTCCTAGTGAACAAAACATTTATAAAAAAAATTAATAGTCTAGAAGTGATTTTAAGTATGTTCTAGAACACATCTGGTGTAATGCTTGTTTTGAGAGTCCAAAACAAGTAAAATAAAATGGATAACAGGAATAAAGCTGAAGGAAAATATTAAAACTTTTTTTTTTAATATTGGAGAGCTTCCAGGTTTGGAAAATGCAACTGTACAGGCAATGTTTGCCATTACTCCCACTMTTCTAGTCTCTAGAAATGAGATCAGATGAGCTTTTTAAAAGGAGTTTAATATATCATCTTCAGCCAGTCGTGCACATCTGGTTGTCCAGGAAAGCAAAGTTTAAAACTTCTTTCGGTCTTTCTAATTTAGCTAGTTCCAGTAACAAGAAAAACTGCCCAGGAAAAATGTAATTTATTTATATAAAAGAGGATGGGTTTTCTATTCTGAGACTTGTGTTAGAAAACATTCAAGTGTGTCAGCAGAAATGGCTAGATACTGCCTGTTTGGCAGAATCCTTGGAGTAGGGAATATCATCTATTGAGAGGGGAAAAAAAAAAAAAAACCCTTCAGTGCAAAGCACTTACTGAGAGTTATTATTTGGCTGATGTTAGCTGCATCTCTCCTCACCATTGGTTCCTCTTGGCTGTAGACTCCAAAATACTTTCAGCTGCAGTGTGACTCTACTTGTCCATCAAACATAGCTTGATGTGCACTATTCATCATAAAGCTGTCATTTAGATATTAGCAATGTGCAACTGTGCCATAGGAATAAGCATGGCATTGSCACTGGGTGCTGTCATGGGTAAGGCGGGGAGTACACTTGATGCTTTCACCTTCATTCTTTCACATCGAAAGTGCTTAGATATCAAAGGAGTCATTCAGATCTCAACCATACTAAAAAATACCCTTATATAAAACATAATTCAAAAGTAATTTAAGCACTTAAAGTCTGGCTTTATGTATTGTGCTGAGCATTACCAGAGGGCCTGAATAACTTTTGAGCAAGCTAATGCTGAACCCCACCACCATGTTTTTAATACCTGTATTAACAATAAACCTCAGCTTAATTGGCCTACAAAAGGCCAAGACTTCAGTGAATTCACTTCAGTGAATTTTAAGACTTTGTCCAGCCTGGGTCAGTCCAAACACTACCCTAAGTCTTGCCTTCAAATGTGACTTTCACATTACCCCAGGTCTCATTGTGCCTAACCTCAGYTGTTTGCTGTGTTGATGTCAACATCTAGCTAGTTACTGTGATACCTGTATTGTCAAAGAAGAGTGAAGGATTACTTTATCCTTGAGTAAATATCAAATCATTGTATGTTCTAGACCTTCTATTACTATGAGATTTTACTATGAGGTGGGGTTTTGAATGCCTGTAAATCCCTGGATATTCAGAGACCCTTGACTCTCAGCCTCTTGACAGTTAAAATGTTGACTCTGTTGTTTCCAAGCACACAAAGTTGTCTAAAATATGTTTTCCTGCTGTGTAGAAAGAGGATATCTTCCTTTGATGAAACAATACCAAACATCTGCATTCTAATGCCATGTTATTTTAGCAGAAAGCTTTTTGCTAGCAGAAAGTCTAATTCTCCACAAGGAGCAGGTGAGATTTTCTTAAGGGGCTTTCTGGTGGGCATTCACAGCTGGCTTCCTAACAGAAGGCTTCTTAACAGAATTTTACCCCAACTGCTGCGCCCTAAACTGYGCTGCTGCATCCTTTGCTCTCCTGGGGCAGCGGAGGCCAGGGAATGAACTCCCTGGGAACATAAAACATCTAACCATAGGAAGGAGGTTATTCGTTCCTTACAACCATATTTCCCAGTCAGGAATATCCCATATAGGGCTCACAGAAAAGAAGTTACAGTTCCGAATTTGTAGCATGCGAATTGAGTTGGCATTTCTGTTTTTACTTACTAGGACCAATGCAGAGCTGTTAGATTTGCTCTGCAATTAGATGACTTAGGTGGCCAAGTTCTTGCAATCCTGCATAGGTATGCTGGAACCATCCTGTTGATATTAAGTAGTTTTCTTCATATCTTGCAAATTAGAAAAGGAATGAGGCAGAGATAAAAAGATGAGGTCAAAATTAAAACTTAAGGAAAACAGTTAAAAAAACTTTTTATATGCTTCATGAAAATATTTCTTTTTTTCCTGCCCTCAAACTACTGAGTTTTAAAACTCAATTTTCCACAGAAGCACTGTCTTTTTGGGACRTATTTAAGAAGCTCTATTAAAAGCCATCCTAAAATAAATTTTGAGGAAGGCATATCYGTATTCTAAAACACTCATAGTGCACAGTAAAATAATTCTTTCTTGTTCAGACAGTACCATTTTTGTATGTCTTCATATGATTTTTGTGTTCCTCTAAAAAACTATATTCATGACCATGTAAACCTGGCTGAGGTAAATGTTCCTATGGAGCAGGACAGGAATTCATCCTTTTGTGTGTATATGTGTCTGTGGCCATTGGGTGTGGGGAAATTACTTTCCTATCGGGGCACTGTGACACAGTCCAGTGTCCTCAGGGCACTGTGACACAGGGAAATAAGAATTTTCCACCCAATCTCATTAGTAAGAAAAAAACATCTTGGAATTGAAAGCTGGCTGTTATCATTAAGGATAGGTCTCCTGTGAGTCCTTCTCCTTACATAAAGCATATCCCATTTTATTGCAGCAAGAATTCATCTTTAATTAGAAAACTGCTAAAGTTGAGCTCAAAGAAATCAGGGAAGAGTTTTTATTATAGGCCTTTGAAGTAATTCATTGTTTGTCTTGATGTACTTTTCAAGTTTAAATTGTCTAGAAAACACAAACTGAAATTATATAATTAATTTGGGTTATGCAAATTGTTCCATATGAGAAAGAAAGAATTTAATAAAACAAGAGGAGTATCTTGCTGATATCAGTTCYGCTGTAAGGGCTCTGGAGGACATAGTGTGTTCCTAAGCTAAAGATGTGAAGGATGGGATTGGAGGGTTTGTTTCTTTTCCTCTTTTCTTTTTCCTTAGGGGAGGAGAAACATGATCTTGGGCTTGGACAGCCCAATCTGTGGAACAGAGGAGGTAATTATTCGTCTTTGTTTGGCACTGAGAGCACTTTGTCAAGTTCAAAAAGTTGTGGGCAGATTGGCTGGAGTCCAAAGGAGAGCAGCAAGTATGCTAAAAGAAAGCGTGACCTATGAGAAAGCACTGGAGGAATTCAGTGTTATTCAGTTTGTTTGTATTTCTCTCTTTCTCTCTCTCTCTTTCTCTCTCTCTCTCTCTCTCTCTCTCTCTCCCTTCCTCCCTCCCTCCCTATGGGAGGGAGCACATAACCTTTTTGCAGGAGATGACTGTGGAGACAGTGCAGTTACTTCTTCCTGTCCAGGGGCTAAGATAAACTTATCAGGGAAAAAAAAGCTTTTCTTATGAAATATTTAAGAATGGTGAAAGAATGTTCTGTAATCTCCTTTGCTGGTAGTTATTGGAGGAGTTTCCATAAATGTCTGTAGCAATGGCCTAGGCTTATTTAATCCTCTGGGGAAGAAGTCGGTTTTCAGTGGTTGATAAGTGAATTTTTCTTGTAGCTGTAGGTTCTAAATCATGATGACTGCAACAGATCACTGCTGCTCTATTTGCTTCACTGCAGGAGTGAATTCCGAGTGAGGAGTCTATTCTGTACTAGAAGAGATTCTGTGTACATTTTACAAAGATAACTACACCTGCATTAACAAATTTGAGTGACTACAATGAGGTCTAATTCTTAAAAATAAACAAAAATCAGTAAATAGAATTGCATAACGCCTGTGATTTGCATCAGAATYGTTTATCTGTACTCTGGCAAATTATTTCAAATCACTCTTGCTATTGCGAATGCAATAACCTGTTCAAGTATGGCTAAGATGAGTTAAGTAACAGAATGATTTAATGAACAAGCACTTCATTTCTACCCAATTCATATCCAACAATCTGGAATGAGTTTGATCTGAGTCTAATCCCCTACAAATGCTTCTTCATTTTGCATCTAGAGAATATTTCAGCATTATATATCGTTATTGTAGCAGCCCCACACTAAGAGCATATCAAGACTGAAATATTGGGGAGAAAGTACAAAAAACTTTGGCAAATATCTTGTTGTTAAACTAGYGATATATCAAGATGCGAGAAGAAATCAGAATGCTTCCTAGTGTGGGTTTCTGAAGGTCAGTAATTATCTCATTTAGCACTGCTATTCACTGATTAATGGGTCTTCATCTTCTCTGAGAAGCACTATACCACAATAAGAACACTGACTTTCCATATAGATTGTTTGATAGCAGAGTAACATGAGATTTATTTTCTAAAAGAATATGGATGTTTGTAGGTGGCTTGTATCTGCATAACCTGTAACTTCAACTCTCAGCAATAAGTTTTGATAGGTTACGTGCCTGCCCTACAAGTTCACGCAGATGTGCGTGGGTTCTGAGATACTACYGTTCTTTCCTTGAGGTTAGGTATAGCTAGTATAGAGATCAAAATTTCTTCTTACTCTRTACTCTAGGTTTTAATTACACCTTATCTCTGTTTTATTCCTGATAGCAACAGATAAAAGCCTATGCATTTAGAAAAAAACCCACCCTATTTAACAGGACAGGAGAGCATTTATTACACACAGGACAAATTATTGCATGCAATTTCAATGTTTACTCGTAATCCTACTGGATATTCATTATTAAAATGTCTTCTCAAAATCCTTTGAAATAAACTGGAGGGAACTTGTGTTATTTAGATTGCTAGTAGAGCTGGTTTAACTGTCAGTTGTAATTACAAAGGTGAGCAGTTTCAAAAGTGATGTATAAGCACTGAAGCTACTAGCAACTTGAGGGAAGGAGGAAATGCACACACACAGCTTCACCACAAACCCACTACAAGTAGTAGAGTAGAAATTCAGTTTCCTGGCCAATTTTCCTAGTGTTTATTTTTGCCTTTCTAGTCAATTTTCTATTGGACATGATGGTAGCTTCAGTATTCAATGACAGTATCTCCAGAAGGTCCTAAGGAAGAAAGAAGGTCTATTACTATTAGAGAGGTCTCAGTCCTGCTTGTATTACTCTGAGTTCTTGCTTCTCTTGTGGGATATTGTAACAGAGGGAATACCTGGAAGCATACTAGGCTGTATGGATTGCATATTATTCATAAAACTCTTCTGCGCAAATTCTGAAGAAGGTAAGGAAATAATTGACTAAGGAGAACCCACTCTAGGCACTGGAAACAGTTATTCCTAACTGTTCCTGTTGAAAATCTCATCAGACTCAACACTCTTGTATGACTAAATCTCTGCTCCTAACTTTTTTTCTCTAACTATATTTTTTATACAGGGAAACCACTTGTTCTATGCATAGGTCTGCAGTTTCTACCATGGTTCTCCCTAGAGCTTTTTTTAGAGTTTTTTTTTTTTTTTTTCTTCACTGCAGAGGAGAATTTAAAGGAATAGTAAAAGATGTCTTTCTGTTGAAAATAGGGAAGATGAAGTTAATGGCATTGTGTGTGTGCTTTTCAGAAACTAAGCCTATTCCTCCATGTGCAAGCCTTATATACAACGGTGTATCCTGCCCTTGCAGAAACTCTGTGCATGTATAAGTAAACGAGGGCAATGTCATAAAGGCAATCACCTTATCCAAGATTAAATAAACTGTTATGCAAATACTTTTTCATAGAAAATACAARGAGTGTTCAGTTATAAGTTATTTCAAAGTTCAATGGAAATATGAAAAGATATGAGAGTGAATTCTTCAGGTTCTAAACTGAGGAATAAGAAAAATCATTCCATTTTTGTTTGGAACAAAATTTGCTATTTCATAGAATCATAGAATGGCTAGGGTTGGAAGGGACCTGTAGAGGTCATCTAGTCCAACCCCCCTGCACACGCAGGGTCCCCTAGAGCATGTGGCACAGGGTGATGTCCAGGCGGGTTTTGAAGATCTCCAGAGAAGGAGACTCYACCACCTCTCTGGGCARCCTGTTCCAGTGCTCTGTCACCCTCACTGTTAAGAAATTCTTTCTCAAGTTCCTGTGGAACTTTTGGTGCCTCAATTTGTGGCTGTTTCCTCTAGTTCTATCACTGGCCACCACTGAGAAGAGGCCAGCCCCCTCCTCCTCACTCCCTGTCTTGAGATATTTATATACATTGATCAGATCCCCTCTGTCTTCTCTTCTCCAGGCTGAAGAGGCCCAGCTCTCTCAGCCTTTSCTCATAGGGCAGATGTTCCAGRCCCCTAATCATCTTTGTGGCCCTGCACTGGACTCTCTCTAGCAGCTCCACATCCYTCTTGCACTGGGGAGCCCAGAACTGCACACAGTACTYGAGGTGYGGCCTCACCAGGGCTGAGTAGAGGGGCAGAATCACCTCCCTCGACCTGCTGGAGACGCTCTGCTTAATGCACCCCAAGATCCCATTGGCCCCCTGGGCACACTGCTGCCTCATGTTCAACTTGTCATCCACCATGACGCCCAGGCCCCTCTCTGCGGGGCTGCTCTCCAGGAGATCGGTCCCCTGCCTGTAGGTGTGTCTAGGGTTATTCCTCCCCAGGTGCAGGACCCTACAATTGCCCTTGTTGAACTTCATGAGGTTACTTACCGCCCAGTTGTCCAGTCTGTCCATGTCCTTCTGGATGGCAGCGCAGCCCTCGGGGCTATCAGCTATTCCTCCCAGTTTGGTATCATCAGCAAACTTGCTGAGGGAGCACTCCATCCCTTCATCCAGGTCGTTAATGAATAAATTGAACAGGACCGGACCAAGGACTGACCCCTGAGGGACACCACTAACCACAGGCCTCCAGCTGGACTTGGCACTGCTGATTACTACTCTCTGGGYCCTGTCATTTAGCCAGTTCCTAATCCACCTCACTGTCCACTCATCTAACCCACTCTTCTGGAGCTTGCCCAGGGATGGTGTGAGGGATGGTGTCAAAAGCCTTACTGAAGTCCAGATAGATGACATCCACCGCTCTGCCCTCATCTATCCATCTAGTCACCCCATCGTAGAAGGCTATCAGGTTAGTCAAGCATGATCTCCCCTTGGTGAACCCATGCTGGCTATTCCTGAGCACCTTCTTCTCCTCCACGTGCCTGGAAACAGCAGCCAGGATGACCTGCTCCATCACCTTCCCAGGGACAGAGGTCAGGCTCACCGGCCTGTAGTTGCCCAGGTCCTCCTTCTTGCCTTTGAACTTCATTCTTGCCCACTACCACATTCAAATAGGGTGAAGTGAAAACTTCCCAATATCTGTGTTTCTAAGATTTTTCTTGCAATAAATCACTCCCAGTAAAAAGCACCTGATTCTCAGGAAAGTGAATTATGGAAGGAATCAGAAATTAAATGACATCTTAGAGCAGGGCTATATCTCAGTGTTAACAAATTGGTCCTGTATTTCCTTCGGAACTCTGCTATTCCAAGCTAGTTATGCAAACAACCTAGACAACAGTTAAATTTCCCAGTATGAAAGTTTTTAAAGCAGCGTGCTGGGAAAAGAGGCTCTGAAAACCACTATCGTTGTATAAGTCTACGCCCTTGGAACTGTGATGAATTAAAAATGACATCATTCTAATTTTAGTAGAGTTTTAAGTAGGATGGTGAGAACCCAGAAGGGGCTAGGAAGAGAAAAGTTTGTAGTGGATCTTTTTGTTTTAGATTTTTAAAAACTTTTTGCTCAGAGGAACCTTAAATTAGATGAGTATTAATTAGGATATTGGCACACATACYATGATCTCTTCTGCAAATATGGAGATCATCAAAGAAGGTCAAAAGCCGAGTTATGCTCTTCTCTTTCTTGGTATGGGCTGAAATTTTGAGTTGGCAGTGCGACCTTAGCAATCATACGTCTTCTAAGTGTGGTTTCCTTGCCTGGTATATATTCCTTTATTGCACGTTGTACCCAATAGGTGAATGAGACATCCTGTTCCCTCATCAGATGGTTATTTAACAGTGGCAGAACATRAAGGGCAAGAAGCTGGGTTTGCCCTGTAGAGCTAGAAAGAGCATGGCTGTTTGTACATGGAAGCAGTATACAAAGCAGAAACCCAGAAAAGCACATGGAAAAAGGAATATCTTTTCATTTACCAAGGCAATCAGTCAGCCATATACAGGAAAATGCTCTTTTGCTCAGGTGTTGTTTGTGGGAGCAAACATTCCCCTTGTTTTCAAATTTAAGCATCTCTAGCTATATAATGTTGAATCAGCAACATTTCTTTTGCTGAAAAGTAGTGTCAACCCTACAGCAAAATGTTCTCTGTCTTTCCTCCTGTTTAGCTGAAATGAGCGGGCCTGCTCTGCAAGCATAGAGTTCAATGTTTCCAAAAGCTAAAGGTCASCCTGAACTCTCACAGCCTGCTTACTGTACTAGAGCCAAGTAAGGAATGCTTTGGAGAGCATTATCTCAAAATGTCAACATAAAGTCACTTCAATCCCATGCATCTGATGCCCTGTATCTTTTTATATATATAAAATTATAAATAAAAATATGTGAATACATACACAAAGGATATTGATGAATCCCCTCCTATCACAAGATTTCTAAATCTAACACAAGAAGCAGGTCATTTTACCAATTCTTCCCTGCTCCATCAAAGTATGTGAACCTATAGCATCTGTGGTAGCTGTTTCAAACGAGTTGTTTTTTTATTTAAAGTTACTTTTTTTTCCTTCTTCAAGCTAGATTTTGCTCTCCATTCTTTTGTGATGTACTCATAAAGTAAGTAGATAATTAGGTATTCCACTCTAAAGTGAGAGTGAATGGTCTTAGCACCTGTCCTGTGTTCTGTTATTAGGGAACACACCAAGAGCCTCAAAGAGGGCACTGAGCCTGACGACAAAGATGCCTGTTGACTTCCCTTTGCCTGCTTATGACTGCTTAAAACTACTAGGGAAAATTTCTGTCTAATGCAAGTGTGTGTAAGTACACATGTGTGATGGTTTCTGACGACTACAGTTATTGCAGAAAAAGCAAATACTTCCAGCTAACCTGCTTACAGTTGGACTCTGCCAAAACTAGCTGTAGAAATAGATACTGCTTCCTATCAGTTATTTATATTCTGCTGTGAGAGAGTGGGACTTGCTGTTTGYTGTACATAATATTCTTCACAGTAAGGTGAAAATGTTTGTATTAACAAAAGAAGAAACGTCCCTTCATTAGGAAAAGGTACTGAATGCATCACGTGAGTGTTTGGACAATGTTTAGTGAAGTCGTAAATTCAACAAGAAAAAGCAGGACAGCAGGAAACTGTTGTCTCAGTATGCTGCAAACAAATAGGATTCAGTTTGTTTGGAAGCCTTGTTCCTAAGGGTCCAGTAAAACTAAACAGAATGAAATGAGTGTATAAATCATGTCAAGAGTTACGGTATGTTGGGAAACTTCAACAGCATTGTGTACAGATGACCTCCTTAGCTCCTTAGTATTAGGGTTTGTTTTTGTGATTTTCTTCTCCATGTAAATCAGATGTAAACAAAGAGACTTGCAAATTGCGGAAAGGCTAGTGGGGGGAAAATGAGACTGCCATATACAGCGACCTCTCATTCAAATCAGGGATGCATGAAATACATTTTCAAATTTTTATGAAAGCTTCTATTTCAATAATTTTCTAAATAGAGAGCTGTAATTAACATTAGTTGTTGCCTGYATTTTCATATGCAAGTGACTGCCCTTTTGGTATCTGGTAGCATTAGAAATAGCACTGCTGTAAGTTCCTCTGAAATTATTCTTCCAGATTTTGTGCTCAGCAGTTCTCAAAAGTCTGARTGCTCAAGGAACTCTTGAGGCTTAGCTGAAGCTTCAGGCCTTTGAGTTTGGCATCATTGCTTATGATAAACTTGTGATTAGGAAGTAAAACCTTCTGGCCCCGATTTGTGGTGGACTGTTTACATGTAGATCTGCAGTGGCTAAGGTTCAACCAGACTTCAGACTGCCATACAGCTGGCACAGTACTAGTTGTCTCTGATATAAAATCACTGGACTTTATAGGGATTACTTTTTGTGTAAGATGAAGGCAATCTTTTTGTTATGCTCCATTGTCATTCCAAAGACTCCATTCCTGCTGCTCCTACTTTTTTCTCTGATGGCATTCACAGATACCTTCATGTGCTTAGAAAGGCTACCCATTACCACTTTAATATTGTTATAACCATTTTTAACCACACATCACTTTGCTGCTAGAAAGTCTTTCACTCAGTTCTATCTTCCTGTTTTCTTGCTGTTTGTCTTTTGTGGAGGTATGYTCATATTCTTGTTGTTTGTTTTAGCATTTAACAGTAGATCATATTATATGATCTCAGTTTCTTTAAATTTTAACCTATTTTTCCCACAATCAAACAAAAAAAATGCATGTCTTGATATGGCCTGGATAGGAGAAAATGATTGGCTTATTTACCAGGTCTCCTGGATACATGGTTTGTTCTAGCTTGGGCAAGGTCTATATTACAAAACATGGCTACATGGGGCTAGAAATTTTGACTGGAAGAAAAAGTTACCTTGCTGGACTGGAGGTAACCTTTTATATACATGCCCATGTAAAAAAAAAATACAGAATGAATTTGAATAAGTTTTGAATGAAATTTGAAAAGTGTTTCACTTGGTTCTACAAAAAAAAAAATGAAGGAGGAAAAAGGAAAATCTCTAGTTTCTAGAAACTGAGCTTAAGTACTTTTAGTTTTTTTTGTAAATGGTTGTGCTACTTAAGCTACCTAGTGTGAGTCTGCTGTGGCTATTTAGCATTCCTTCAGGTGAGCTTCACAGGAACACTTGTTTCCCACAGAAAGTGGAACCACAATTTTAAAAACAGCATTAAGTAGCTTTCTCATTTTAAAAGTTTCTTTTAATTCCTTTTTTTCTCTAGAAATTTAGGAATCATTCAAGCACAGTTACTAGCTCTTTATACTGATGGAAAGTTGGTAAGATTGAATTCTTTTCCCGGAATTGTAGTGAGTTCATGTCTCAATTTAATGTACCAGAAGTATTTTTGCAGCTAGAATTTGAACTATGAGAGGATCAACTGACTTTATACGGTGTACTGTAATCATAGTGACAGCATTATGCTTAGTAGTTTTTATGTGATGAATTTGCTTTGAGTCTTGTGGGTAATTAACACTTAAAGCTTGATAACATAGATGATGAAACATTGCAGTAGAGCTTCTGATTTATCAATATAAAGAAAAATAAATCTGTCTTCATCTTCTCCTTTGAAGAAGAGGATTTTGTGCCCGACATCTTTCTTGCAAAGGGAGTTAGGTCTAGCCATAGAAGTTACCTCAGTAATTATTGCATCTAATCATCAGTTGGTATCTACTCTGAAAGTCAGAAAAGTACCTGTGTTATTTGGTACTTGCATCACTTTTCTAGCTAAAAGCCAGAAAAAAATAGGTGTAATGCACAAAATATTACATGTTAAAGGATCATTTGCACATTATTTTGTATGTTTTATACTCAATCTGGCCCCTTCTTGAAAGTACTAATTAATCAACAGTGATAATTAGAACAGTGATAATCTGGTGAAACTTAAGTACTAGGTAGCCTTTCTGATTTGTTTTTTTCTTTTTTTCAGAATGAGGAAAGGTAGATAGAGATGAGGATATGAAAAGTAAAGCTTAGATTATTCATTATTAATCAATTACCATGAATAGCCCGTTGGACTAAGACATCTTTAGTGGGGTTTCAAAAACTTGAATTAATACTAGGCCTGTATTTGATCAGGGCAACCACTTTAAAAAGCAGAAAAAAGAGAATTTAAATGGGAACCACAAAACTATAATCACTAGACGTCTTAAACTCTTAATAAAGTGTGTGTGAAAGCTTGTTAGAGCAAAAATGGGCCAAAGCAGCAAGATTTCTTCTGATCTCTAATCTCTAAAGTAGAAAGAAGCCAGTAGTGGTGAAGGTAACGATCATCTAAAGGGAAAGAGAACTCGAAAACGTGATCTGGTTTTGGAGTCMTTTATGTGACTTTCAGCACATAGTATCAGTAGGTTAATGTGGCTAGGGCTGTTACTTGCTCCTTGTTGAACAATCCTATATATTTTCTTTGATCTTGTTTTAAAATGGGTAATAAATCCAGATAAGTTCCTGTTTAATGAGTGCAGTGTTGCTAGTGGTGGCAGTCGTGTGCTGCTTTATCTGCAGGGGTTTTTTTTCCCTTTTTGTTATGAAGCCTCCAAGTGTCCCCAGAGATCTTTGTGGTTTTGGCCTTGCATTCTCMTTTTTTTTCTTTTTCTCCTTTCTAGCCAGCTAGTTTTAGGAGAGGCAAGAATAGCCACTGACTAGATTGTATGATTTCATCCCTTTATAACCCCAGAGAGATAATACCTCTGAAGAGTAAGTAAATGGGAGCGCGCTTCACATGGGAAAAGGACTGCTTTGCACTTAGGAGGAATGTGACCAGTAACTGCTCTTGCTGGCACCATATATATTTGATGTTGTGGGAGAGCACAAAAAGTTTTCTACTTTTACCAAGACAACACAGAGAGGTTTCTTCTTGTTTAATTCTGTAGGCATAGTAGGGCAAAACTTAGCACAGGCCTCATACTGTCTGTCTTATATAGTGGTCTCATATGTGAAGGAAGGAAGAGAAAGAGCACAATGGACTTTCTTTGATAATGAGGTTGTCATTCTCTTTACAAATGCTAGATTTTTCCCATTTTTTCAAAAAATAACAATTTCATTACAAAGAAAGACAGTGTTTTATGGATAGAACAAACCTCTGTACAAAAGGGCAATTTCTTAAAGAAATAAATATGTCCCACCTTGTACTTCCTTCCTGATCTTTTTAACACAGCATGTAGCGTTTCACAGTTTTCACATGTTTTGGAGTTAAAATTGTGATACAGAGACAATATATGAGAAAATGCGATAAAGATAAGTTAGTCTTGGTCTTAGCAAAGGGTTTTTCATGTGTTTGAGGAAAGTAGATGATATCACTAATGCATGGTTACAAAGATGAACTTTTTTCGTATGGCTTAAATCAAATCTGGGATGTCTGGAATTAAGGATCATCACCCTGGGAGGCACCTTAAGAAGAATTGCTTTTTCAAATAAAGCCATTGCTGACATGAGTGTGGACTGAAAGTTATGCTTTGTTAGAAACCAGGCATAACAACCAAGCCAAACAAAACCAGCAAGAAAACCCACATATCAACAGAATATCTCAATTTGTATTTTACAATAATTTATAGTACTTTAAAGAAGGATCTCTGAGGAAAAATGTCTCATCTCTGTCTCATCTGAGGAAAAAAAGAAATTTACCTGTTCAAGCATATCTAATATGTTGAATAGTAATGATTTCCAACAGTTTTATAGCTAAGCCTTACTTGAAAAAAATGGCAAGGCTTTTTCTGCCATATGCTTATCCTGCTCCCATAGCCTGCCACAGACTTGTACWTTTCCAAGAAGAGCATTCAAGGGTAAGAGTGCAGTATGACCAAGAAGGCCCTCTGTGACAGTTCTAGCAAGCTCTGCGGTATCTGGCACCTTCTGGAAATAGGGTGGTGGTTTTACAAGGACAGCAGCAACTTCCCTCGGTGATTGTGAGGGAAGCAGTGCAGCTAGCAGGTCTTCATAGGGAAACTTCCATGTACTTTCTGTGCTGTGTCCTTGTGAGTTTAAATGCAAGTTTTAACACAAGAATTAGAACCTTCAGCTTTTCAATTGGATGTCTAAACTCAGTAATACTGGAAACTTCTGTCTGCAAAGGTATTTGCCAAGAGACTGCTTTAATACTCTCTACATGGTTCTTCTCAAAGACAAATGGTCAAGTGGCATCTTTGACGGCGTCCTGATGCTGCACTTGGAACAAAGTCTATTATTATTTTGGATTAGCTTGCAGTTATGTTATGAAGCCCAAACAAAGCAATCTAAACAAAAAATTTCCTAAATAGGGCAAGATGGCTACATTTCTTAATGCTGTAGAGTTCAATGTGCAGCAGATTGCCAGGATGTGAGTATATTTTTGTTTGTACTGCTCTTTGCCAAGACTAGTTAAACACTGAAGCATACCGTAATTGGGTATTTCTAGTTGTGAAATACCATAGGTAATTTTCTCTGGGAATTGGCTACTTTACTTCTGTGTTTTATATGAACTTTTTCAAAGATGTTTGGTTGATGGTGGTTTGGATGTGTAAGACTTAAGTTAATCCCATGAAATCTTTTATGTGTATACACTGCTGTTCTGTGACTTGAACGGTTAAGGAGTATATGTACTGTGCTGTAAAAATGCTTGCATGACTGTTTCTGAAGCTATTCTGGGCAGTGGTCATGGGGGAGGGGGAAAGTAATGTTAGAACTGTTCTAGAAAAGCCTTAAGTTTGTGAAAATAAATAAATAAATAAATAAATGGGCATTTCTTCAAAGCTATCTCGACTGTACAGATGTGTTGTTATACAATCCAAGCAGTTCTCTTAGACCCCCCACCTGCTGGCTGAAGTAAATTTATTCAGCTGCATAAATGAAAAAATGTCATACTGAGCATCTTTGAAGGCTTGTGAACCAAGTTAATCTACTGTCATTATCATTTATATCTTCTTGTGCAGACATTATTTGTAGCAAAGCAAATACACTACACTTCAAATACTGTCCTTCTGTGTTCAATAACACCATCTCAAATAGTACTTTAGTTTTCATCACCTACTTTCTCATCTTACTACAGAACACTCTTCCACATATGTTTTTATGGTTCTTTTCCTAAAAGAAAGATGTGTAAATCCCTATAAGATGTTTAAATTCCTTTAAAAAACAAAGAAGAGTGTATATTCCGGTTGGGATGAAAAAGTGGACATGGTAAAAATTGCCAAGAAAAAGATCTGTACTTTACACTGTATGTGGAAGGACATAGAAAAACGATCAAAAACACAAGGGGAGATGAGCAAAAGTAGAATAGAAATGCAGTTTAGAAGGTAGGTGGGCCTAAGCAATGTCACATATGRTAAAAGGTAGGATAGATTATTTAAGAATAGAGGCTGTATGCTCATGTTTCTCTGTATGCAGAAGGAAATACAAGCAGCATGCTACATCTGTTCAAATCTGTGAAGGATTTGATGAGGCTCTGAGCAGAAAATGTGGTCAGAACTGATCCACTTTCTATTTCAGCTGTGATGAAAGACAGGCTTACAGTTAATGAATGTTAATTGGAATCACACACTCATAATTTTTTACCAAAAAAAAAAAAAAAAAAGGCATTGGCAGTTTAGGTCCTGACTTGAAATGCTAATACGAGGCTCCTTTTGATTCCTAAGTCATCCTACCCCTCATCAGCTGTAATCTCTATGTGGTGTAACAGTCACTGAAAACAGCTCTTCTGCTGGAACTACTTGTCACTTTCACAGGAAAGTTAAGCACSTTTCTAGAAAAAAAATCGCTAGAACACTACTGGGCCAAAGCTAGGAACTTTCTCTTAGAATCAAAAACCCTCAAAATCCATGTGCAGAATTTTACAGATGTCTGACCCGTGTTGTGAAGTCCAGTATGACTCTAAATAGGAAATTTGAATATAAGTTCTAACTTTTTTTGTTTGGGATCCATCTTTAATRCTTGGGAAGTATGCAGTTGACCAGATACTTTATATGTCCCTGTCACACATGTTCTGTTCATAAGACTGTTCTGTGTCTAAGTTAATGCAGTTACACAATAGGATTTGAAACTAATCATGCTGTGTCTTGCACTTTAAATTCTTAATGTTTCACAGGAGTGTCTGTATCTTGTATTCGCACTGCCAGAAAATGAATTAGATTGCCATTTGGCACTTCTGCTGCTGGCAAGAATTCAGTATTTGCTGGCACCAATGGTCATAACCGAAAAAGGTACTACTATATACTACAAAAGCAAAAAAATCTTACAAGCATTTTCCATTTCTCCTGATGACTGCAAAAAAAAAAAAAAAGGCAAGGATAAGAACATATTAAACTGTAAGCATGGAAGTTTTCCTCTAGAATAATTAGCTCTGAGGTATCGTTCATAATCATTGGTTTAAATCCCAGTGTTCAGACTGGTTCAGTGTTCAGACCTTTCTTTAGGAGTGCACATTTGAAATGGATTGTTTAAGAGCACAGTTAGATTAATTTGAGCCAGCAGAAATAGGACACCAGTACTGTGTTTTTATGCATACTGAAATACATAGTCTAAGTCTTCAAAATACAACAAGTTGGAGCTCTGATGATGCTTTGTCCAACTTCCACATCCTCAGCTCCTAGCAACACAAGTAATCCATAGGAGCACCTCAACTGTTGATGGGAGCACAAAGAGAAGGTAAAGGRAATACTACTTCCCTTTCTCTTAAAGAAATATAAACTAAACTATTAGCCTTTAGCATACAGACTTTGAGAGTTCTGCTCTGCAAATATTTGTCATTTTGAACCCCTGAAGAAAAAGGGAATTCATGTAGAAATTCCAAAAAAAACAGTTTGAGGAAACTTTATTTTTTCTAGACTTTCTTTGGAATATTTTTTTCCAGATGCAAAATTTATTTTCTACAAAAAACTATCTTTTTAAATACATTTTTGTTTGTTTCAATTAACTAGGCATGTTTTCATTATTCATTTTTAAGCATATATTATGGTATGAAAATACCACCCTAAAACAAAGATGCTTTTGAAACAACACTGAGAGCCTATGGTGTCTCTTTAGGATGTTGTTATTCTTCAGCACTTATGACCTAGAAATCTCAAAAGTGAATGTCAAACATTCACTTGACAGTATATTTTTTTCCAATGACATTTTTACTTGAACATAACTATTTACTAAGTTTACTGTCAAACAAAAGTCTAAGCAGGAAATCTGCATGAAATGCACAGGATGTTTCTGTTTAAGAAAATCTCTCCATTGAATCAATGAGTAACAATTTAGGGGAAAATATTCTGGTGTATATGAAAGCATTAGCAGACTGTTGGGTTGCATTTCCTTGATTAGGTTTGTAATAGCCAATAGTTAGCCTGGGATATTTTKAAATCTAGAGTCTTTCTTCTAAATGGCAGTGTCCCCTCTGAGGAGGTCCAGCAGGAGAGCAGAAGAGGAAAGAAAGAATATGTCTCCCTTAACTCCTGAAGCAACCATATCTAAAAGAGGCCTTTGAAGAACAGACTGTTTCATTCTGCAGTAGTGTTTTCATTGCTATTGCAGCACTTGGGTGAGGAGAAGCTCCCTGCCCCTGTATGAATTTATGCAAATGTCCACTGCTGTGTGCACACTTCTTCAATAACTGATGCTTCAGGGAACACCAGAATATGCCTCAGACTGTAAGTGATGAATGCAGCAAATATTTTCGTGATACATGTGCAGTAAAGGCAAATAAAAATCTTAAATATAAATGCCTTTGTGTTGGGCTAACAAATAATCATTTTTGCATAGAGAGCAATCATAAATACTTAAGCAGAGTATTCTTTGGACTGCATAGTAAGAAAGTATTTTATCATGAACTGACTTATCCTGTGTAATCCTGTTTCTTTAGGATGGCCTGTGGCTTTAAGGCAAAATAATATCTTCCAGTATATTGTGTTTCCTTACAGATGGTTTCTACAGAATCTTGGCAGCCTTGCTGTGTGATTAGCATGGTTGCCCTCCTAATCTCACACACTTTAAAAAGACAAACCATTCTCCTACAAGAGTTATTACGGCCTCTTCAGCAAATTCTTAACTAGGTTGACTATCACAATAAATACAGTATCCTGACCCTTTTGCTTGCAGTTTAGATAAAAACATTGTAACACTTAACTATTTAAAGAGAGGAATATGTAGTTCAACTCTGAACTTGAACTGTATTTGTACTATGTACAAACTTCTCTTGCTTCAGTAGCAATAGGCAGATAACTAGGRACAAACTTAAAAATCTACATTTCTCCATGCCTAGAATGGAATTCTTGCTACACAGTCAGCATACTCTGAACCTCACCCAGCTATTGCATCTTGAAAATATGCACACCAGCCAGCATGCCCTTTTTCTCTGCATGTTTGTTGATAAAACCTGAATTAAAATTCAGCTAACTTGGTGAAACACAGGCTTCCCTCCCTTTTGTAAATGGAGGTGAAGTACTTGAGTGCTGCTGCACAAAATGAAGCAGAATCTTGAGCAATATGTTCAGGATTCTTGTGGAGATTCAATCTCATATACAAAATTGTTAAATGTTACCATTGTATCCTTAAGTCATCAGGAAAGAAAGTAATGCAAGGACTAAAACAATATTTACTTGTAGCTTTTGTGGACTCTAATGAATGCAGCATAGCTGCTTATGTAGTTAATATAGCTTCATGTGAAATAATTTTTCTGTTTGGGACCAGGTTGACTTACTGTGTTACGGTTTGAGGAGCTGAAGCACGTGGGCTGCAGTACTGAAGTTACGTTATCTGTGCACAGCTAAGCAAGTGATGCTTCCTGCCTTAGTTGTGTGTGCTTTCAACTGTGATCTGAACCAGTGGCTGTAGGAGCTCTTCCAGGGCAGAACAGCATAAAGTTAATGTAAAGTTTGCTTGCGAAAAGATTTCTGACATGGGGATAGAACTGAAAATAGAAGTAAATGTTGCATTCTTTCCTGACTTTTTTTTTTTCCTTCCTTTTAACCTTCCTTTTAAATTACCTATGGAAATCTACCGCAATCTCTTTAAATCTCTTTAAAACTACCCTTATCATGCTCAGTACAGAATGTAATTGGGTTCTGTTTTATTAAAATCCTATTTGAACTTCTTGCACTGTAACTATTCTTCTCAAATGAGTCATACAATAACCATTCCCAGTTTGTAGCCAGTTCTCCAAAGAAGTAGAAGAAAAAAGAAACAACTTCCTTTTAAGGGAATGAGACCTGTTTGTAATGATAAACCTCTTTCTGTTTCTATTTGAAGACATTCTCCATAACCTAGAATTGATAGCTATAAAACCACTACCTACTTTATTTGGATTGCAAAAGCGTTCGTAGCTATAGGACACTGTTTAATGTTAGTGTAAAGCCTCTGTATGCTGACACGTATAGGTACTGTTGAAATTACACATGTGTCCTTTCAAAGGAGCATTTAGTTTACCAGAGATCTGTAAGACACAGCCTGGAAGTTGTTAAATTTCTTTTTACTTAATATTTTAAACAAACAAGTTTAAACAAAGAATATTTGATACTTATGTGGAATGAGAACAGTTCAAGAGAATGCAGCTGTGTGTAGAAGTTAGCACAGCAATTTCAGTTAAAGAAATGTGTGTTGCCAGAAAACTATCATGTTTGATTGCTGGAGTATTCACCAGTTTGTACAATATGGGGAAATAACTGAGTGTCACACACATCTCTGACGACTGCTCCAGTCTCTGAAAACTGCTCTCAGTTTCTGTCCAGAGAAACTGTAACAGGTACTTTGGTGCCCTCAGTGCATGTTTCATTTGCAAACTGACTGCAGTCTCCTGTGAGCTTACCAAATAAAAACTTCTCTAATACAACACGAGGGAGAAGATTTAAGCCTTAAAAATCCAGTGCATGCATATGTGATTATACTATTCTTCAACACATTTTAAGAGAGCAAAATRTTTCTCAGCTGTCCAGATGAGACCCCTTTTGCAAGCCTAGACTTGTAAAGRTTATTTATAGCCTAGAAAGGCTGGAGATTGATGCAACTGACAGCTTTTTTTGTTATTGTTTTGGTTTTCATATGTGTCTATGTGGTTTTGTTTGGTTGGTTTTGTTTTTAAATGGGAAAAATATGGATAGAAAAGAGCTGAATCAGATTGGAGCTCCCAGCATTTCCTGGGCTTCCCTTCCAGGTACTCAGTGAGAAGATTTTCTGTTCGAACTGTGATTTTCTAGAGATCTGAACAACATTTTTCAGAGAAAGGTGTGCATGGAGAGAAAGAGTAGTACAAGAGGAAGACACAGAGAGATGAGAAATGAGGCAGATAACTGACCAATATAATAATAAGTAAAACTTTGTCAGGATATTTCATGTTAGTTGTTTAGAATGGATATTTTTGCTTTTACTAAAATATTTCATTGGCTATGGTACTCATAAAGTTTAAAAATAGAATTGCAAACTAGTTAAAGCCTGAAGGGGGGGAAATACTGATGTTTAATTCATATGCAAAAGCAGAGATGAGTTGTTCAAATCATTTCACTCTCCATTTAGCTACAAATCCGTGGCCTTGTTGTTTACTAGGGAGGTGGAGACAGCAGCATTCTCTGTAACTCAGATTTATATCAGCAGTGGAGTTACAGCAGAGCTCTTCTGCATTGTCAAAATAAATTAATCAAAACCAGCATAGGATTGTCTTTGTATTACAATGGTCACATTGTAATCAATGTGTTTTGGGTTTTTTTTTTGAGGAAATCTGAGAGCACAGTGGCTGGGAAGGAGCCAGTTCTTTTTTAACATAACCATTTTTAACAATTCCTAATATGAGAAATTGGAGTATTGTACAAAGTAGCTCTTTAACATATGTTTTCTTTGGGTTTTTTTAATTATCTATTTCTGAAATATTATTACATACTAATCCAAGTATGATATGGCATCTCTCCTCCCACTTTGATTCTGAAGTGCTTTAATGAACTTTGGCTAAATCTGTGGCAGCTTTAAGATGTGTTGGCTTACAGGTCAAGCCACATACACACAAGGCTGCAGAACACACACTAATGAAATGCAGCTATCCTACAGCAAAATCACCAGTAAGAGTGGGTTTTAAGAGATAAAGAAATGCCTAAGGAAARAAAAAGGAAAAGAAAAAGAGTAAAGTAACATGGTGGGTAACTGATGTAATTGGAAGTAGGCACAAGTTGAAATTTGGCTAGGAGAATAAAATTATGCTCTTTGCTGCAAATAATTTTGTTTGTTTGTTTGTTTGTTTGTTTTATTGTGAAATGGCTGCAGATAGTCAGGACCTCCAGCTGCACATTTCTTGCTAGGGTTATGCAGGGGTTGGCTCAGTAGGGGCACATCGAGGTGTTGAATGTTCTGCATTAACTTTCTGCAGCAATCCAGTTTTCGTAAGGAACAAAGGCAGGGGAGATTGCAATTTGTAGTGATATTATTTCAGTTTGATGCAGTTTTTAGTTTTAGCATAGGTATGTTTTATAAAAGTAGATTACTAAATGAGACGGGCAAAAATCCTTGCAGTTACTAACTCCATCAAACAATAGAGAGTCAGAGATGCAGCTTATCTGCCAGATGTGGCCTACCAGTGAGGTAGATGATCCTGCCTAGAAGATGTACAGGTAAATCTCCATTTCCTGAAGACAAGCACTAAGTGAAATTTCCTGCACCTTAGGCTTTCCTATAATGGATTAGCATATATAAAGGCTTTGTGTTAGAGTGTTGTTTAAAGACATAGTTTTCTGAACTTCCAGAAATGTTTAAGTCAGTGGGTACAAAACCTAGGACAAAATCCTACTGCCCTAATTTAGATTAAACTCCAGATTTTGCTGCTAAAGAGTATTTGTGTTTTCAAATCTTGCACATCAGAAATCAGCTGTAAGACTTCAAGTTTTGAAGAATACTGTGTCACTCTAAACTATGGCTGTATTCTCCCCCATAGCTTTTCTGTATTCCCCTTGGACTCTGGGGAGAATGCCCTGCATTTCATTGGGTGTAGGGCTATAAGCTTTGGGCAGAGATATGGCCTATTCTGTCTAGTTCATTTAAATCCATGTTAGAACTCGAAATCATGTTAGACTTCTTTTGTCTCCTATTCTGAAACTAAAAATCAGAGATAAAGATTAAGAAAGATAACTGAAAAATGCTACTGGACTAAAATAAAAAAGATTTTCAGATCATACACAGATGTTAGAATAATAACAAGCCCTAAAGAATTTTCTAAAAATAACAACAAAAGAAACAAGCACATGCAAACGAACATGATAATCTTGATTGTATCAAACATCTGCAATATATAAGCATATATAAAAGACCTACCCATTTTAAGGATTTAATTTAATAACTTGTCTAGTTCAAGAAGATTAACATGGCTATAAAAATGCCTACTTGCTATTCAGAAAATCCTAACATCTTTGTAGAATTTTTTTGACAGGTCTAGTTATATTAATTAAAATATCTGCATTCCTTTTCATTTTATGTGGCTTCTATTCTTCTGACTTTATTACAAGATATTTTACGTATTTTCCAGCTATTAGCAGATGTGTCTTACTATTGAAGTTATGGCTGTACGGAGCCTCAAAGGAACCTTAGTATGCAGGAACCCAAACTGTGCCAGATCTCCAAGACTTGCTTTCGAGAGTTCAAGTGTTGTACATAATACAACAGAAAACTGTACTTTGTGCAGAGTTAGAAGAGACACTTTTTGTAAATACTTGTGCTCCTGGAGATTAAGGCACTGGCAGATATAAAAACAAAATTTTCCATGCAGTATTTCCCTTTAGATCTATGCAAATACTCCAATTCCAGCAGAGGTCAAATACTAGCTTAGAGGGTTGAGGCACAAGCAAACCAGAACAGGAAATGGGAATCACTTGGGCTTCTTCTCTCACATATATTGTGCTACTTTCAGAGCTTATTAGTGGAAGGAAAAATAATCTGAAGGAGCATGGGACAACATGGCAGTATATTATTCATGAAGCCATGTTAAGTCTGCATTTACCTATTAAGACTGAAAGAAACCTGTACTGATAGTGAAGTCATCTGTGACCTCCTTCCAAGCAGCAAATAAAGAGGCAGAGACTGGGAGAAACATGAAGGCACATCTAGAAACTGAAAGGGTATTTATGCAGAGCAGTTCTGTGTTTTTGTATTTGCTTTTGGAGGAAGGATGATCTAGGGTCATAGTACTTGAATACACATGAAATGGATGGGCAGTGTAGCTGCATATGACATTGCTTGGCCTGTTTATAGCTGTCTCCTTAAGAAACCTTTACTGTCACATACAAACACTGGTGATTAAAAAACTGTTTTCTATGTAAGTAATTTAAAAATCAACTGAAAATGGAGTAGAATTTTAGGCAGTTATGTGGAAATGTGTGGTATACTCTTTGACCTAGAAGAGGGCTATCTGACTCAGATTGCCTCAGAAATGGTTATAACTTGGCTGATGCCTTTCTCACTTACTTGGTTTTGAGGGAAAAGTCCTGTTATAGGAACTGCCTGTATCTGCTCCAGAATCTGGGAAGCGTGCTTTTTAAGGATTGCGTAGTATTTGAACAGATGTCACAGGTCACTGCCTTCATAAATTAAATTCAGCGTCAGAGTGAGTGCCTAGTTTCCTTTCCCTTTATTATTYTGCCCTAAAAATTACCTTTTCTTATAAACATCAGGGTAATAATTATTTTTTAAAAAAGCACGTGCACCAAGAGCCTCTCAGTGTCGCTGTGTCAGAGGGGGTTGCTTTTATCTTCTTTCCTGCCTTTCTGTTCTGTTTGGATGGAAGAAAGCAGAAATTTGCCTGTTGGAGGAAACTTTATCTCATTCTCGGAGCCCGAGTGAAAGCTCCTTAAAGTTCAGTGCTGTGGGAAGGGTGAGTCAGTGACTGACAGCGCAGGAGCGCAGCAGCCTTTCTGCATCAGAAAGGAGCAGCTGGGAGACCCAGAGGTAGAAGGGGTGTTTCAGTAATGGCGAGCTCAGCGTATCACGAATGTGTCATTAGATCCTCATAGCCACTACTGGCTAAAGGATGGGACACGGGCCTACTGCTGAGAGGATTTTGCCTGAAATACTCCTTAGCCGTGGTCTAAGTCCAAGCAAAGCAGTCAAATATATTTCTGACTACTCAAATGCAATGACAGCACAATCTATATTATAGGTAGTGATTGAGATTGTGACTAATTGTGTTAAAATGTGGGAGAAACTGGAGGCTTCCTAGGCCGCAAGGCGAAGTGCAGGCAGTGAAACCCGAGCATGTGTAAATATAACCTGGCTGGAGGGTACAGCACTCTCGGAGGACAAAGCCTGAGGATTCAAACAGTTCAAGAAGGTTTTTTCAGAGAAACTAAACTTGATTGGGGCAATGTGTAAGTCTGAATTGACATTTGGGTGTAACATGAGGTTACAACACTACTTTGCATAGTGCTGCAAAACTAGAAAAGCAGAGAAAACTTAGATCTTGTTTCCTCTCGTAGTAAGGCAGGTACTGTATAGCAGTGCTCAAACACAAAAGCGACTACAAAGCACACACAAAAAAAAAAGACCCTAGGATATGACTTAGACTGTGTGTACCCCTCGTGGTTTATCCAGTCATTCTTTTCCTTGCCCTTGAGGGAACACAACAGCACAAAAACAAGGATTAGCAAGGTAACAGTGAATATTTTCCAACCTTTATAAAAAAACATTTGGGTCTTGAGAAGTTTAACATTTGGGGAAAACGTTGGTTTGGCTTTCATTTTATCCAAGTTCTATTGCCATTCTGTTGCCCAGAATACCTGAATATGAAGTGTTTGTCCTAGGAGGAGTGAGTCCTTTCCCAACCTTTTCAATTACAACTAAGGCTATGCTAAAGCATGGCTCAGTTGCTGCCTTTCCCTTTTTATCCCAAGATACAGAAGCTTTTAAATCATGCCAGAGTTTAATTTTTTCAGAGCCTGATGAAGCAGAAATCTAAAAGGCCTGAATTCAAGCCTGATTTGAACAGGTCAATGAATCTTTAGTTTTTACTTCAGTCAATTAACACCTAGTATCCATTTATCCAAAATTTCTGCATCTTTTCCTGATCTCTTATGCAAATCCAGGCTGGAAGCAAACAAGAGCTGCCTGATACACCACAGCAGGATCCAGCAAAGCTCCCTTGTTCTCAGGCAATGTGTTTCAGTGCTCCATTTTTTCATGTAGTAACACTGGAAAAAAAAAAAAATGACAGGCCCCAGAGATAACCATCTCCCCAGGCTTAATTATCATTCCCTTGGTCTTGTTCCTGCCAGCACAGAAAGAAAGGCATGAATAGTCCTCTGGTTAGCTTTAGGTTCAGTGGGCTGCTTTCTACTGTTGCTGTAAACATAGAGGGAGAAAATCATAACTCTGCATCAGGTTTTTACATAAGTCCATGATTCTAAGGCTTTGGATTTTTTTTCTCCACAATAAGGAATGTCAAAATCTTTGCTTTTGTAAAATGACAAGGTTTTAAAGTCAAATCCCTTTTAGAGTTGCAAGTTATGACTCTAAATTCAGAAAGCTTTTTCTAGCATTATCTGGGCAATCTGGGAGATGACTCTTAAAAGGGTAGGGGCATTAAGGGGCTGAATCAGACCTCAGTAAAATCACTAGAAAGATTCTGCTGTGGAAAATGTTGGATTAGACCTGTTTTGCTTTTTCGATTTTAGACTAGTCAAGTACGAATGAGCTCAAGTAGATCTGTAAAATCCTTGCTGCTCAAGGTTGCCTTCTTGGATTTGTTTTTTGTGCAGTGCATTGGAGTCCAGTTGTTCCGATTTGTAAGATGACCTGTCTTTAGAAAAGCTAATGTTGCAGGCTGAAAGCACAACTAGAGAGGAAGGAAGGAAAAGGAGGTTATAGCATGATTGAAAAAGCTTGGCAAATACAGTGAAAGGTTACAGCTTGATTAATTTGATATAAATTGATATAATTCTTGATTTTTTTTTATTTACATTTTTATCTGCAGGACATTAATTCTGCACTTTGCACTTGTGCACTATTCAGTCAAAGAAATCCTGAGCTGGACAAACTTTGCTTAACAATACTTAAGTAAGAAACCATCAAAGCTATCGGGCAAGATTTCTCCAAGGTTCAACTATCTTTGCATTCTGTTACCTGTAACTTTTGGGTCTGTGAATAAGAGCACCATCTAGTGATAATCAATAATATGTCAGTGTTATACTGAAAAGAGTAATTCAGTTTGTGCATAAATACAAATTCACTCAGCAATAGGATTTGAAGACATGAAAAGGAGTGGTATTCTAGCTGCGATTTCCATTCAGTTTAATGACTAGTACATATCTTCCCCTACATCTCTACACTACCTTTAGATGATGGTATGGATCCCAGGAAGTAATRTTTAAGAAGTAATATGTTGCTTTTGTAAATCAATGATGTAATTTTATAATGGTGTATTTTTGTAACAGAATGCTCTAAGTCTGTGAATGGTTTCTTTTATGAGGACCAGCATAATATATTCATTCCACTGACTGAACATTTAGGTAAAACCATGCTGATCCCTAGGCACCAGGCTGTTTCACAAACCAGCAACACTGAAACTTTGTGTTTTATTTCCACGGTGAAGAATGTCAAACAGATGCCTGTTTGTAAAGATCTTAGGAATTTGACATTAGACTAAAAATATTAATTTTCCTAATTTGAARAATCTTATAAGCAGGTCTTACATGATGTACTCTGGAAGTAATATTTCCAGTGTGGGGGAGATGGTTATGAATGCATGATAATGCGTGAAACTGTTTATCCCTTTTGGATTATTTCCATATGCATCTGTTGTAATTAAATCAGTGACATTTGGCAGCTGGTCTTTGAAGTGATCTCTGCAAAATAGGAAAATGTAGTTTATGGAACAAGACAATCAGCCTATTCCAGTCACATCTGTTATGCCCTTCTAGTTCAGAGATTTCTGTGATGAGAGAGTTCATTCAAAGCAGAAAATCTCCTGTATTTCTTTCAGTCCAAAGGAAGATCATGAAAAGTGATGGGCACTGTTCCGATAAAATAACAAGGTTTAAGGTCTGAGACATTGCTTGGCATGAATGTTCAGTGAATTCTTTGAAAGGGGCACTTAAGTCACTTCTGTACTTCTAGACTTAAATAAATGTACTTCTGAGGGAATAGTGAGGTGAAAGCAGGGCAACAGTTCTTGGCAGAGAAGACACTTTGTACAGAGAAATAGCTAGAGATATGGGCCATTACTGAGTTGAGAGTGGTTGAGTAAAGCTAATAGAACTCATGACATGCTGTCCCTTGAATGCAGTGTAGCTTGGAAGCAACTGAAACTGTACAGTTACAGATGGCCGCTATAATTATGGTTGCACAGTTCTTCATGTAGATGCTTTCCTTCCAGAAGAAGATTTTTTTTGCATGACCTTTATAGCCCTTCTAAGTGGTCTCAGTTAAACTGGTGACGCATCCACAACAAGATAGGTGTGTGCCAACGTGGCTTTATCTACTAGTCCAACCACAATGGTGCCAGCTACAAGGTTGTCACCCACTGCTGCTTGACAGTCCTCTCTCCTGCCTCCTCCCTGCCCCAGAGGTATCCACACTTCTGATCTTACAAGTGATCTGCTGAAATCATTATTCCCTAGGCTCTCAGGCAAAGTGAACTCAGTTAGCAAAGCCTGGTGTTTAAATTAATACCTGTTCATTTCAACTCAAACAAGCCTGTCTGTTGACAGAACTGAAGGAATAAAGAGGACAATTACAAATAGTCCCTTCAACCAGTCAAAGTTTGCAGCTGAGACAGTCACAATCTGTCCTTTCCCTGTRCTCATACAGTACCAATCTTTTATAAAGGAAGGGTTCCAGTTTCTGGTAATGCCAGTCTAGTGCCTCTCATTAGCAACAATTTTGTTTTCTCATAAATGTACAGATGAAATGTATTTAACTCAAGGAAATATCTTTGTGTTTACAAAGACTTCTAAGACAGCATGGACATYAAATGCACAATTGCAGAATAACTTGAAAAATATATTAATAGTGTTATCAGAATATCCTAAAGTCTGTCTTTATGAGGATTTTTGTGTTCCTTTGAAGGGAATGACTTTTGCTAGACACAGAATATTTCACTAAACAGTTCTCTAGCTAAGACTGCTACACCCATTCCTGTGAGGGTTTTTATTCAGAATATCTGSTTCTAATTAAATAATTGCACTATAGTTTACATAATGAGGCCCAATCTTTTGCCCTTTTTAGTCAGTGGCAAAGCTCCCATTGTGTTCATGGGAAAAAATGCAACTCTCTTGACTCTCTTGTTATGGCTTCCCATATAGCARTTTCAGCTTTTTGGTTCAGTTTGCCCACTTTTACCAATGCCAATCAGCTCCTTGTAGTACTACTATTAGGCAGAGTAGTAGGAAGGGAATATTTGATCTCATTTATTTATGCTTGTCTGTCATTCTGTTTGTTTTTCTCTCTATTACTATGCAGTACCAAAATGGACATATGACTGTCTTGTCTTTATTTTAGACACTTTATTTATTGAAATTCTTGAATTTAGCAATTTCTGCCATGCTTGCCACATCTGTGCATATAGAAGACAAGTGATCAGTAAAACCATAGATTATCTATGTGTTCCTCATAGTTTTGACCAACTATCAGTTAGTCTGCTAGTGAATTGTAATATGAAACATGTTTTAAAAGAAAAAAAAAAGCATTCAACTTCCATAATATTTCTAATATTTCTGAAATATACTTGAAAAAAGGCAAGTTTACAAAATAGAAATTCTAAAGCTACAGAGTCCAGGATGATATAACTTTTGAAGCAAAGCATTACCAGTGAATTAGATACCCCAGTCCAGATGTAGAAAGGAGATACCAAAGAAGAAACATATAGGATTAAAAATAACATTCTGTGGAAGTAGAACGAAGACTTGTAGATAGTGTTTGCCTGCTAGCCAAGAAAGAAGACCTTGTGCTGAGTCATAGGGCTGCCGCAGCTGGCAGGTAGCTCAGCATAAAAGCCCATCAATTTTGGAGAGTTTAGAGATGATTTTTCAGTGCAATTTTCCTTCCACATAAGCAACAAGTAAAGCAGCCACTTCTTTGCTGATCTTAGCACCCCACTGAGAGCAAAGTGTTGAGACATTTCAAAGGTTTTTTGCTTCCATGCATAACACCATACTACATTGAAAAGTAACCAACAAAAAAYACTTAGATTTTGGTGCCCACTAAAGTCCTTCAAACTAACTATGTATTTGAGTGTCATCCTAACAGCTACATTGATGGAGGATTGCGGATTGTAAAGAAATAGGGCAGATGGGAAAAATTACAGAAAAGGAAAAAGAAATCAACTCCATAATTTGTGCACATGAGGTATGAAATTTTAAACTTGCAAGCTGATACCCAGGTCTTTTTTTTTTACTATTAGTTTTCTTCCAGACAGCAAACAGTGCTTGTAAGTACTGGTCGCAATCTAAATGTTATCATTTTTGTCCGCAGTTAATKGCAGGCACAGAATTGTTCCCCTTAAAGTAGAAACAATCTCAGAGTGATGTTTTATAAAGTGGTAAGGATTTAACCCATATAATGTGATGCCTTGCAATAGTTTCTCTTCTAGAAAATAAATATAGAGCACACAAGGTCTCTGTTTGGAAGAAAACCTTTCTATGATATGCACAGGGGACAAGCTGTATCCTCTGAAATGAACTGATACAATCCTAAATAGTTCTGTAAATGACATTTCCTGTTGTGATATTTCATTATGAACTTGGCCAAAAGTCTTACTATTTCACCTTCCCTATAAGAATACAGTGGCAGAAAACACACACAGAGACACAAAAAGTAATAATGTTGTGGAGTGTGTTTTAAATGTTTCCAGCAAAGAACCTAAACAATGAAACAAAGCTCCATACAAAACAACTAATCTAATTTAGTAGGAATACARTCTTTGGGTTGTACTTTTTTTTAAGCTTATTTGGTTTGAATCAGTGTGAATTACATTGTTCAGTTTATCCCGTTGAAAATTCGTCTAGCACAAGAGTTGGAAATGTGTCTGTTAGAAATAGGCACAAATGCAGGCTCCTGTCTATCGAAATTATGCTGTACTTGCCTAAAGACTGTGGAAAGCACGCCAAAACCAGCTTGGGCTTGGTATGTAGCTCTGTATATCTAAAGCAGGGTATACAATCATGTGTTAGCTCAGCCTGCATTCTAGACAAGTAGGTAGGACTTCAGTCCTAAACATTTCCATTGGCACAATGGCTGGAATGCAAAAGTTGGGAACGAGAAAATGCAGAACACTAATGCTGAGAAGTACAAACAAACCTTTGCTGTAAAAGTGTGTGAACATTTTTTCTTCACTGTTTTTCTCTCTCTAATTAGCAATGACAGCTTTTGATCAGCAGGGTTATTTAGCAGTGATCCTTTTTAGTTAGTTTTGAGAAACTTAATTTTTCCTCTCATTTAGCAAAATAAATTAACCAAACCTCTGTAAAGCTCTGTTTCTTTCCAGTTTGTCAATGGAAGTTTTGTCATTTACATAAATAGAAGCTGAATGAGCCATCTGAACATATGCAAAGTTGTATCTGTTAATAAGCTGGGTCAAGGCCAGTAGAGGACTCAAAATCTTTTACAGAGGGGAAAAAAAACAAACTAAATATGCCTTAGAAGGTTTCCTGAAAATCAGCAAAGAGAAACTATGTCGGATGATCTGAAAAATGAATTTGAGTATAAGAGTTTGTCCAGGCTGGGAAAACCGACTATGTTTGGAAATGTATTAGCTAGCAAATTGAAACTGATAGAGTCCAAGTAAGGCAAGTTGTGTTTAAAATCATGCAGGTCAACTGAAAACTCCCCTCCTCAGCTAACATGTTTGAAATGCAGCTTGCTCTATCTACATTAGCATGCAGTTGTATTTAAATTTTGTGTAAATGTCAGTTGGTGCAAATAAGGAAGTATCAACAGGGTTTTGTTAGTCCTGTTAGTGATGTTAGTACTGAGCCTTCACACAGCACGCTGGGCATCTTCGTTTCGAACACACGAGGGGTGCATTAAGTAGTACATTTATAGAAGCAGCCGGGAGCCCAGCTCGGCCTCCACGTGGGGATGGTCCTAGGCCCGGAGCATCCCTTAGCTGCATCTGGCTGGGAGGCAGGGCCTTTGCACTGCGAGGAGCAGGGCACACGCGCCCCTCGCAGCACACGTGCAGCGAGCAGATCCCGGCTTCTGCTAATTCAGTTTTTCTGCCAGGCAGTGTCATCATGCACCAGTGGAAAAACGTACGAGAATGACATGAACTTGAAAGAGTTTCCTTAATCCTAGCTGCAGTGATGTTCTTTGTGGATGGGCCAGCTGCTAACAGCCCTCTCCCAGTAGTGGCTTGCCTGGCCTAGCCTCAGCATCAAAAGCATAGCTGTGTTCACAGGGCTCATCACTTCTTCTCCCAGACCACATGTAAAATTACACACAAAAGTCACCCTGATGTCACTCGGCCTCTGAACACACGCACCTCTCGGTAGTTGTATCTACACATTGGCATTTCGCACCCTTGGTTTAGTTTGTTTCCAGCCCTTTGAGTTTCACTTTCAGTTCCAGGTTCTATTGAATCCAAAATGGTGAAGCTGACACTTGAATTGAAATTAGAGAATTTTGCTGAACAAGTGCACTAATCTAAAGAGCTTGGCAGACTGTCATCTCCTGCCTGCGCTAAGCCAGAGGTAGAAGTACTGTCTATGAAGCAGCAGCTGCAGAAGTCTTTTTCAGAAATAGGAAAAGTATTCACTGGGACTATAGACATTTATATAATATGCCTTTTTCTTTTCTCCCAAAGTGAAAGTAGGTATTATGATTGTGATTTTGCACTGGAAATTGGCATGGTGAAATTTAAAGCAGTGGAAATTTTATTATTTTATTTTACTAAGAATGTAGTGTTGYTGAAAAAGTACCCAAGGGCTATCAGCGCTTTATAAAAATGACTGTGAGCTTCTCTGTGCAGCTACATATTGTTCTGCCATTGATGAATCAGGGAGTGATCAGGATCAGTGCTCTCATAGATATAAAACAGGATAATACAATGCATTTTAAGGAGGACTCTCTTACTGGGGTACATGCCTGTGTACATATAAATATATATATATATATACACTATATGTATACACAGTAACGTATATACTGTAGATCGACCAGATACTTCCAGAACTGATCTGAAATCATCACCACCATGTGAGGCAGCTTCTAAATAACATTAATTTCCCCAAAGTCTCAAACATGAAAAACTACAGCATAATCAAATATAGGGATTTTTAGTTTCATTTTTACTTTTAGGATGCTGGTATGGAGAAGAGGATTGAATTCCTTTGAAATGCTCAGAGGACTGGGTCATGGAACTTACAGTGCTTGAATAGTAGAACAATACAGTTAAGTTCCCAAACTTAAATTAGCAACACTGTGTCTGAAGCAAGGAATGAGTTCATTAAATTGCTGTTTGGCGTATGTAAGGAATATGCTGAACAGAATATATCTCTGCTGCAACCAGATAATTTAATGGTGTTACACCGTGGATGTGTTACAAATCAAAATCATCTCCAGGGAAGCTCCATTAAATTACCCATGGCAGTAGGGATGCAACACAGAGAATATAGCTTCATCATACCTAATGTAACTGCTACTGTCAAGTCTTAGTAGAAAAACTTACAGAACTTTCTTTCAAATGTTAGTCTACACATTCACCCATAATTTTGTAATTCACTAGGCAAAAAATCTGTAATACCCAGGAAAAAAAAATCTGGTAAAAGAAAGGGTATCACATCTCACTTTGCTGTCCTGTCTCTTGACTTCTTAGGTACCTAGGGTCATTGTCCTCCCATCCTCTGGTTTGGGAAGCACTTAAGGTGCTTTCCTACAATTCAGTACAATACTGACATGTTTTATTGGCTTGGAACTTGCACRGTACGATTGATAAAAATACTCTATTCCGTGGTTTGATACTCCTGAGTGTCATTCCTTTTTCAGAACATTCATCCTGTTAGATGACTTTCTTCAGCACAGTATGTTCTTATGACATAATACATAAAATGTGCATTTTTTAATGTGAATTGTAGTTTAGGTGGACAGTCCATAGAATGTGCAAATTATTTTCAACTGAAAGTAAGTTTTTAAAAAGATTTTTTTTGGAAGAAGGAAGACAGTTTTTCTCTAGCTCTCTAATAATCCTTAGCATGACGCTTTATCCTGCAGGCAAAGCTCTTGTTGATTTTGGTGGCCACTCTCTGTGCATATATTCAAGGGGTAGCTCAGCACCTGCACAAGGAGCCTCTGCAGTTTTTCCAGCTCCTGTGGGCTAGGACACTAAGGCCAGAAATAGCAGCTGCTCCTCAAATGCATTCCTGGAGGAAATGGGCCATGGCCCTCTGGCTCCATGCAGCTGTATTCGTATGCACCAGTGGAGCGGGTGAACCTTGCACGTGAAAGAAGACACAATTTGGTGGTGTTTGGGAAATGCAACCCTAGCTGCTGGGATCTTGGCACCTCTGGGAAAATTATTATGCAGTAGGCGGGTAATCCTTTGGTACATCAAGTGCTATTAGTTTCAGTTTTCCTCAATAACAAAAGGAACCGGAAGGCTTTGCCTCTCCCAAGGAAGGGTCACATACACTGTGGCTGCAGCCCTTAGCCCCTGCCTTCCTGCAGCCCGGAGAGGGAGCCCCGAAGCGAGCTGGGCTGTCCAAGTTTGTGCTTTTCAGCCAGATACCAGTGTCAATTTTCAAATCTCGCTGACCTGGACCAAACCACAAGCACRGTGAAATGAATGATCTGGAATTCATAAACTGAGCCATCCACCACCAGTCCCTCCAGATGCTGGGAGCACTTACCCGTGTGGACACTCGTGCAGAACATGTTCTGTAGCACTGTGCTGCCTAGCCTATTGCTTGATGTTGTTTGCAAGGAGACAAACTCACACTTGTTTGATATTTCTAAGAATAGATATACCTTAAAGGTAGATTGAAACCTATTTATTAGAAGTAAATTACAACTATTACTGTTTATCTAGTTCTCAAAACTTAAATTTTACTGATTCTTTTAAAACAGAACCCAGGCTCAGCTGGCCCACTCTAGAATATGAGTATGAAAAAATACCTAGTTTAGCTCATTTGTATCTGAAATATTAGAGCTTTTTCAGAGGCTTGTGTTCAGACGACTGTGCTTTTACTTTTGGTTTTACATAGTGAAGGCTACTTGCCTTTCACCATTATTTATAATTTTTCAAGTTCTAGCTAGAAGTTTTCACTAGATGGCAGGATTCCGCTGTCATCTATTATCAATGGATTTACTTGCAGAGCAACAGTTGCACATCAGTAGGAGACACTTTTAAACATATTCAAGTTTTGAAAAGTATCAAAACAAGCAAAACGCTCATCATTAGGAAGCAAAAATGATACATATGCTCAATAAATCACAGCTCCGTTACCRAATATGACTAGTATTATGGGCTGAAAATCACTCAAAATTGTAGCGAAAGAAATTATTTTCTTGACAGAGGAGTTCAAAGGACTTTCTTTACAAAAYGAGGTATACTTGCACATACTACTTCTGCTATTTGTGAAAATGTAACCGATCCAGTAAGTTTACTGCATCTAACTAATAAGTGTATAAACTTAAAAATGCTTTTTAAAGGTAAGAACATGACCAGTTAAAACTACTAATGTGAAGTGTATATCAAACTATGAAAAACTTAAGAAAAATAAATGTACTGGATTACCAAAAYACAAAAATATTATCTGCAATTCCATAGTCATCTTGGTTTTCTTTTTCTTCTCCTGTTTTCCTTTTTTTTCCTTTTTTTTGGCCCAAGATTCATTTTAATCTTTAGACCTTGAGCTAACAAGGCAGAACGAACTGCTAGTGGCAATGTGCTGGCCACAGGGCTCTGCACATTTGTCCCCCTTGTCCAGGAGAACAGAGTGCGGCTCCATACAGTTACATAAGCCTCAATAACCCTGACAAATCTTCATTGTTGTAATGGAATGAGCACTATTTTTTAACAAAACTAAGTTTTAAAAGTTTTGGGTTTGGAATTTGAGGTTGCCAGTACTTGAGGGATATATTTGGTATTTATTAGAAATGTCTACTTCTGTTTTGGTTTTGGTTTTTTTTCCCCTCATTTCCTACACAGAGATAATTTATGAAGCGTTCGGCAACTTTCAGTGTCATTCATGAAATACAAGAGGGGAAGTTTGGTATCTATTAAAACTGTTCTTAAGACTGGATAACTTTCCAAAAACAGAGATAGCTCAGTGTAATGCCTTCCAGGATTCCCAAAATAGTAAGAACATTTTCTCATGATAAGACTGTATTTATTTTATGCCTAGAATATAAAAAGCAGTGTAAGTAGATGACAAACAGCATTTCCTAATATGAGATTCAATTTAGTGATGTGCTGTGCCTTCAAAAAGAGAGCAAATCAAATAGGAGCGGAAAGGCGGCAAGTATCACCTCACAGTTTCAAAACTTTTATGTTCAAGGAAATATTTGCAATATTTGAAAATTGTCTAATAATAATCACTGCTTTTTATTAACAGCAAGCATAATCAGCATYTGTAGAAGTTTTGCAAAGCATGTTAGCAAATTCAAACAAGCATCACGGTAAGATTTGTCAGACAGACTCCTGTCCTCTCTCTTCCTTGCCACACAACACTGAAACCATCTTTCTCTCATGATCCTACCTTGGCGATTTGCAAAGGCTGCTTTTGCTCCTTGCCACCTTGCAATCTAAAGCCCCAAGGCGCCCCTCCACTCATCGYAATGCAGATATAATCCCCTGTGCCCATTTTCGTGCTGCAGTTAGGCAGTGTTCATACGCAGAAGATGGAAAAGTCTCCTCGCAGCTGCTCAGCGAGCCCGAGGTCTGCGTGCCAGCCCAGGGAGCCAAGCACCGCGCTGCTGCCGCCGCGGCTGCGCTGGCTAGTGCTCTCATTCACAGCAGCGGGAGAGCTCTCGCCCGTGAAGGGCTCGGCCCACTCTGTCGTCAGCTTYGTACGCTCAGCCCACCTCGGCCCTCGAGTGAGCGAGTGACGCCGGGGAAGCGCAAAGAGCCACCCRTGGGGCAGAAAGGGCTGTCTCTGAACGCGGGGCTCCTGTGGCAGCCAAATAACAGCAGCAGAGAGTCCTGCAGATCACCTAGGGAAGATTTAGGACATGAGTTTACTTTAGTATAAGCTCTAATTTCCTGGTTCCTGCACACATGCCTCATACAGAGAGGAAAGTGGAATCTCAAGTGAAACATGCAGATCACCTGAATAGGTGATACACTCACACTGAAAGCTTTAGGCTTTTCCTCTCCCCCATGTGCACTTTGTGCAGAATGTAGATAGGTGTCTCCAGCCACCCCCCTCACTCCTCTCCTCCACTACCAAAAAAGCAAAAAACAACCAAAAAATTTTGTAATTTTATAATTTCCTGATCTTGGAAGTGGTTATTTTACTGGTTCTCTCTGGCTTTAGTATAATTTAGAATCACTACTATTTAGCAATTGCCCACGTGTTTGTAGGGCTCTGATAGCACCTGCTTTTGTCCATTACTGTTGCTTTTCCAACCAGGTAGGAAGATTTATGGAATGAGGCAGCAATTTGATGTACTAATGGTATCAACAGGTGACTTGAATTTKTACCACCAAGGGGGGACCATATTGTAATCAGAAAGGAAAAAAAATATTTGGTGGGAAATTGATTAACTACTGATTTACAAAACCTGGGTTAAATTAACTTTGTTGGTGAATTGTAGATTCTAAACAGGTGAGCTTCTGCAGAGCTAGTTGAAGTTGTTCAAAGGGTCCTTTAGAAAGGATGAATAGTGTCTTAGCTGGAYATGGCTAGCAAGCAGCATGAGGACTGGTACTCTCACTCAGCATGAAGCCAGTTGGCCTGGTGTGAGTTGTGTCYTGTTTCTAGTGAAGCTGGTGTGAAGGGAGCATGGTTAGCAGGTAGGCAGAGACATCTTTAACTGCTTTGTTAGTTTTGGAAGCAAGCACCTCTTGCTTAGTGACTGAGGCTGTTGGGGACTGATCTGAGAATCATACAGCCTAAATTCTCCTTAGGTCCTTKTATGTACTGCTTGCAGGTGACTGGTTCCTGGTCCTGAGAGGTATCAGGACAGGAGGAAATACTTAGTATCTAAACTAAGAGAACTTGTAGCTAAGTACATTACCCATCTTAATGTGTCTCTGGCAACTCAATGTCTGTAGTGTGATGCTTCCCACTGCTGCAGCAATGTACTTTAAAGACCATCAGGCAAAATACTAGAGGCTCTTCGGTTAGACTGAAATATCAGAGCTGGAAAAAGGAGATGAACTTTAAGGCATCCCCAAAACTGTGAGGAGACAAACTCCCTAATCAAGCAGAGGGAAACCTGTCCCTCTCCTCCTCAGGGTTAAATGGTAGAAGATTGCTTCCTCTTAGGACAAGAAGTCAAAGGCTCTGAAGAAGCAGATATTGAAGAACTGATATTGCCTTATGTTTAAATGCTTAAAGAAAATACAAATGGTGAAAGTGTGCTTGTGAAGAAGCTGGTCTTTGAAGATAGTTTGCTGCAAAAGCACTCCTTGAAAAAGCCTTGTTTGAAATAACTTCGTTCAAGGTAGCTAAGTGCTCTTTACTCTCTGGCACAATATTGGTTTGTTGCTGTAGAAGCAGTGAGAACACCAGGAGCTGTTTGATTTTTATTGTGTGCTGCATGTGAACTGTTCCCTTGCAGCTGCTGAAGTATCAGTAGTTATTGTTACTTAAATATTTATGTACATCATGTTACATCTATGTATGCTGTTCTAGGCAAGAGAGCAAAGAGGAGTGCTTCAACTTTGATTTTATCGTAGGAAAAGTCAAGATTAAAATTAGAATTATTTGACAAGTAGAACATTAGATAAATTTATCTTATTAGCAAAAATCAATGGCTTTCTATAGCATTATATACTTGTTCTGGGAGGATTATTGAAAGTATTCTTCAATGTTTGCTTAATGCTCTTYTGGATTCTAATTTTTGAAATCTATGTGGTGGTCTATAATTTTAATGGAGACTGGAATAAATAAGTTTGTCCTAGTTGGTGTGTTGAGGGTTTTTTATTTAATAAAAAAGGATTTTTCTTTTATCTTTTTAAAAGAGACCTGGTAACTTGTTCCTCATTAAGGAAACCATTTGAAGTCTATTACTAAGCTTTTCCCATGATGGAGAGATCTAGAGCGTTTTTCTTCCTTATCCATTAAAAAACAGTGTCTGGTAGGCATTCAAGACTTCCATTTACCATATAYGACTTTCTTAAATGCTTATGCTTCAGCATGTCTTGCTTTTTAATACTAGTCTTATCTTATTTTACATTCTCTGCATCCTTTGGGATTTTTAAATGCAGGCCAGAAATGGGACACATGATAAAAGCTGAGCCATTCATGTCATTTTAGTCTCTATTTTAGCATTAATATATTGCATGAATATTGAGATAATTTTTGAATGCAACTGAAAAACCCACAGATACCAGGAGCCACAGCTGTTCAACCTTTCCCACCATCTCCATCACTTTCACTGAAGCCAAACAATTCAAGTCTAGGCAACAAATGATAAAATTTTTGTCACAAATTAATTTTATAAACTTGGCAAATTATATACGCCAGGCCTCACCTAGCACTAGTATCTGTCTTTTTCCCCAAATACAGGCAAAACTTTGGCTTGGATCTGATCTACTATGGTGTGATCTGAATGAAGAAAAAAAAAAGTGTCAAAGTACAACTGTTTATTTGCTTCTAAGAAGTGCCAATCAGCTAATTTAGCACAACAGCTTTAACATGCTGTGATAACCTAAGAGCGGCCATCCTTAGAGCCACATGGGGCCATCTAGCCTGTCTCTTTGGTAGGGAGGCTGAAAAATAGGTGATTAGAAAAGCGAACAAGAACGTGAAGGCCCTACAATACTTTCCCTAAGTGGCCTCCAGCAGTTGTTACTCAAAGACTTCCTCAGTATGCTCCTTCCTGAGGATTTAATAAAGCTCCATGAATTTTGGTTCCAATAAATTTTCCCGGCTGCTCTTGAGCTCACAAAATTTTTGTATCTGTAGCTCTTTTTAGGAAGGCAGCCCAGCGCAGCTATGTTGTAACATGAAGAACCACTGCTTCTTGTCTGAACCTGGGTTATGCACTCTTGACTGAAGTCCCTTCCCCCTTGCTTCAGAGGAACCTAAACAAGCAACTTGCAACCATGCTTTTCCAAGCCACTTATTTTAAGACCTCTGTTGTGTCCTTCTCACTCTTTTATTTTCCAAGCAGAAGAGGAATTAGTCATTTCTTATGCAGGAGCCACTTCATACTAGTTGCCTTTCTGTAACTTCTCTATATTTCTCCTGCATCATTTTGAGATGGTGGCCTAAGACCCATCACAGTGTTCCAAAGGGGGACAAAATTAGGATTTATGCAATAACCCGGCGTTCTCTGACTTCACTCCAACATTGCTAATACCTGATTAGCGTTTTTAGCTGCTGCTGAGCTGATATTTCCATGGAACTATATTTTAAAATCCCAAGATCTTGCCTGATGATAGCTAGTTCAAAGCTTGTTGTTTTACATGTGAAGTGGTTTTTTTTTTTTTCCCCCCCATGTGCTTCACTTTATATTTATAAGCTGTCTTATGGTATGGCTGCTTAGTTTTCCCAAAAGTCTTTGGTGAGGGAATTTGTTGAAAGCATTTCGTAAATCCAAGGTCAATCAGATCACCTTTATCCACGTGTTTTTTGATCCCTTCAAAGGAATGCTTTAGGTTTGTGAGGCAAAAGTMATTTTAATTCTTCCCAGATAAGTCCTATTTATCCAGGTGTCCACTATTTCTTGTTACAGTTGCAGCCTATTTGTTTAGTATAGATATCAGGTTTATAGGCATGTTGCTTTCTGAATCTCTCTTGGAACATGTTTTTTATAATGGCACTCTACAGTCTCAGGTAACAAGGCAGTTTTAAATTAGCGATAGCTGTTTCTGTCTTGGATTCCTTCAAAGCTCTTGGGTGAATACTGTGTGGTCTCGATGGCTTTGAGTTTGTTTTGCTTTCCTTGTCTATAGTTACTTGTCTGTATAGTTTATTTTTTATAATAATGCCCATTTGTGATCCTGAACAATTTTCTATCAGAAGGCTTATCTAAAATCTAATTTGAATCAAGTAGTTCTGTAATTTGGTTTGGAAGACATTTTTAAAATGCCAGAGGCAGCAAGGCATATGTCCATATTTCATTCAGCAATAAAAGAACAGTAGCTGTTTCACCTATGGTTTCCTGCAGTAGTGTCCTAGGTCTGAGGATTCTTCAGAAATGCAAAAACATTCAACCCATTTCTTAGTGATGTAGAAGAGAAGAGAGGGGGACTATCACAATCTCTACTTTATGGGTGGCATTTTTTCTTTTGCTACAGATACCTAGATCATTTCCTTCTCATTATACATTTCATAGTCTTTCACTGATCTTTTTAATGTAAAATGAAGATAAGCTATTTCCCCAAAAATGGCTATTTTTAACAGCTCTCTAGTAGATTCTAACTATATCCACTATAAACAGTTTAAGAAACCACATAATTTATTGCAGGATGTGATTTTAGACAAATGAGAGAACTAGCAAAGAGACAAAAAGATTGGTGCTTTTTCATTTTGTTTGTTTAATAATTACAGTAAGAGTAGGAAAAAAAGGCATTTGCAAACAAATAATTAAACGAAACAAAAGATAAAATCACAGCCATATCACTTATGCAGACACAAGATTCAGTCTCTTTCAAATCACGTGAAAATGTTCTGTTTTAATATATATCACTTTAAATTAGAACAAATATATTATTCTTTGCTTGCAGAATTTACTTTTTAAAGGTTGTCTAGCCTATATTATTGTCTCAAATTATTGCCTAGTTACATTCCGTGTTTTAGTAGTACAACTTTATATAGTTATATAAATTACAAGCAAATTTTGAATAGAGAACTAAATACTGTTTTTCCCAAACCTTATCTAAATATAAAAATACATTTCTGCTTAATTCTTATCCTTAATTTTTATTCTCCTTACTTTAGAAGCAAAAAAAAAAAAAAAAAAAAAAAAAAAAAAAAAAAAAAAAAAGGAAAAAAACCCCCACAGAACCACATGGAAAGGATTTCACTTTCAGAAAAGGTATAAAATGACAAACAAAGTGAAATATGTTGATGGAACATTAAAATGCTCAGCTCCAGCTAACATTTGTTAAAGCTGATTACTCTACTCTTCTTTCCCATGCAATTTCTCTTGTCCTACAACAGAAATTAATACAATCCAGATGTTTTGATTGCATGAGAAACTTAACAATGTACTGCAAACTAGTTAGGGCTTTCTGACTGAAACTACAGCCATGTAGTACTGTAAAACAATAATACCGAGTTCKTTGTGAGGAGAAAAGAGAATAAAAATTCAACAGTTTTTTCAGAGTGACCCAAGTAGCTTGAAGACCTGACTAGGAATTCCTGCCCATACTGATAAGATAAGATATGTAAGCGATTTCTCACTGAGTTATTGGGCTGATGGGTAGGATAGCAGTTATGAATTTTAGAAGTATTCCTGCTCCAGCCTTTTTTTCTGCTTCCAAAATGCTAAATGAAATTTAGTGGAAGAAGTAAAGGAAGGTTCTGACTCTGGTGTGAGAAATGGTTTTCTTGAAAACATAAAACAACTGTAATTATATTTTAGAAGCTGAAGCAATTCTTTCTCTAGGCTGAAATACACAAGGTGAGCTGTCAAGTTCTGAAAGGATGAAAGTTTGCAATAAATTGGCAATAAATGAGATGGCTAATTCTCGATCAAGCTTCTCTTTAAGGGGGAGAACTAATTTGCTTTTGTGCTCTGTTAGAAATAAATCACTTTAACCTCCCTACCAGCCTAGCAAAGTCTAACAATGTTTTAGATGTGAAGGAAGGGTCAAAGTTTTGCTTATTTTTCTTCTCTACCTCTTTGTTTTCTGTTTCAGATGAGTAATAGTAACTCTAGTCACAAGCAAAACTTTTTTTAATGCAGGTAACCCATGTAGGACAATGTTCCTCTTGATGATAGACTTAGCAATAGTCACAATTATTCCTTTAATTAAATTAAAGTACCTCTGAGAGACCTTAGCTGATTGYACATGCAGTTAATACGGATATTGGTACTCTGCAGGTGTGTTTTAGTTATAGATTGTATTACCATCAGCTATATGGTTCACTAAGAAGGCAAAATATGAGTCAGCTGAAAATGGAAAGCTCGCCATGCCATCACCAGAAGGGTATTTCTCAGCAATTTCATTAGCATGAGTCATCTACATCCTTGTGGTCATTTTATCGTAATGGTTTTAAGAACTCTTGTAAGTAAGAAAACAGTAGAAGCTGCCATTTGGTCCTCCAAAACACAGAAACTAAGTTAGTGTGTTTGAACATTCCTAACCATTGACAACACAATAAATAGCAGTTCACGTAGAAAGGAATCTACTGAAATGATGTACTGCCACAATTCACTATGTCAGTACGTAGATCAGTGAAGATATGAGATATGGGTATGTGAAGATATCGGTATGTCCAAGTTGGACACGTGACAGATCCTCTGTGCCTAAAAACCCATCACCATTAAGTACAGTAAGTAAAAGGATAGATTAAGGAGCTAGCAGTTTGGAGAATAGAACTCCAGTGTCTCTTTGGTCTTTGTCCTATTTGGTCTAGAACCAGTTTCAGATACCCAAGAGGTATTTTCAGATACACAGATGTATATATTTTTCTCTGGTCCCTCAAAGTCTTTCAGGAAGGCTTTTGAATTTCCAGGTGTACAACCCTGCTGTGCTCCAGCAGCACTCCACAATAGGTGCTAGCCTTGTTTTCTTCCTTCCTTTCTCCCATTTGTCCTGGTAGACACTTGGGAAGTGCAAGGGATCTTGATGGAGCCAACATGCCTTGCAAAAGGGACCAGCTAGGTATATGAAAAGACATGGACTTCAGAACGATTTAAAAGAATCAATGTGCAAATTATCTACAAAAAATCACATAGAATTCTGAAGTGAAGTAATTTTGTTTTCCCAACAAGAGTTGTGAATATGGAGTTTTCTGCAACTTGCTTTTCTTTAAATTTGAAATAAGGATGGGAATTCATGTTTTTGTGTCACTCCACTGATCGTGACTTGGATTAGCAAGCAAAAATTAATTTTCCCTCAGGGTTTGAGGAGACTTTTACATTTCTCCACCTCATTTTGGTTCCCAAAAGATGGGATGGATGTGTTTTGTCTTCATGTGGGGCAAGAGGGACTTTATAAAAAGTCTCTTCAGAGAAAGGAAAACTATTTCTCTATTTCTGTAGGATTTTTTTTTTCCCTTTTTGGCAAGATCATCATCAGATTCCTTTTAATAGGGCTTACAGGGATCAAAGCTATATTTTCTGTATAAAAGCTTTTGGACCTTGAACTGAATGAGTATGCAAGTAAGTATTCTGTGTTTATCTTAATTCCTCACTTCTGCCATAATAATTCACTCTGCCCTTTGAATTATCATTTGAAAGTAGAGGTTAATTAATACAAGACATTTTATCTATTTATTCATCATAGGCAGTCAGCTTTTATGATCTCCTCTTTTCCTACTGGAAGAATCCAGTGCAAACATTTCATGCCTACTAATTGACTAAACAAATAGACCATGCTTAACTCTGTCCTGATGTACTACAGTGGCAGAAATCCAGAGTAACCATATCATACTCAGCTGCAGAATTCAAGATTTTAAACATATTTTAGTGAAAAGTTAAATGATAGCCTAACATGGACCTGGAGATTGAAGAGAGCTTGAAGATTTAGCCAGGTAAATATTCATCTGCATCAAATTTCATATCACTTTTTAAATTTTGTTTCATGTAAGCTAGYATAAAAGTGATTAATTCCTTTTGACTAGTTGCTTTTAAGAAGCACAGTGACTGATTACATGCATGGCCATGATCCAGCATAAAAAATCAACCATTTTTGCATTGTGATTTAAAGCAGGCATTGTTTTCTACTTGAAAGCCATATAGGATTTAATTTGTTAGTAGTGGAAACAAGAAAGCTAGACGMAGAAGAAGAATTGTCATAATATGGCATTGGTCTCAGGGAACTTGGCTTTATTTTGTATATGTGCACATTCGCTCTTAACTTTTGTTCTGGTTCTGTAAAATGGGAGAGATGGCCACTTCGCAGTGTAACCTGGAGAAATCTGTTTCTACTTTTCAAATAGGTGGTGCTCAGTTTGATAGTTTGTATCCTTTTTTTATGTTCTTCTTTGATCTTTCTTCTGTACTATGTTAACTAAGTTAAGCAGTAAGCTTTGTAGAGCAGTCCCTAACACTGCTGTTATAAATACCCTTATGTTGTTCAGTGTCTGCCCTGGTGAGTCTCTGATGTTGGGGACTAGAGCTACAGCATCTAGCAGGAGAATAGTGCGTAAATGTTGTTACAGCATCAGGTTATGTCTGCATAGGGCTAAKGTTTCCCTCTGTCTCCATCTGGATGGCTCTGTTTGGATTCTGACCAGAGAAACCATAACAATGAAAATGATATAGCAAGGACCTCCCTGCATGAAACCTTACATGTGAATAATGGCAAAGATTAAAAAGTACTTCAAAATAGCCTCATTCCTGGCCATATGAACAAGAATTCCAGCTCTCTGTTTTGATTACTAATTCCTTTTCAAATGGAGCAGATTATGTTAGAAAACTCTGCCCTCTAAAACCACCTTGATGTTTAACCCCTGCTGATCCTACATACTTTCCTATTGCATTGTATCCTACTGCCAAGAGCCAATTTACACTTCTTAGTTTCTTCTGTCTTTGGCACAGGCTTGTGCTTTTAGGTGATAATCTACCACATAGCTGGTTTTGGCATGGATTTCTAGACAACTGCCACTATCTACAAATCCCAACCAAGCATTTTCTTGTGCATCCACAGAGCAAATCTTGTGTGTGAGCTTAAGCGTGCTGTAGAATTTCAGTCCTATCCAGCGTTGGTTGGATGCTAGTGGCATCTTCTCTCTCCATTCTGTCATTCAGATAAACAGATTGGTTACTTGTTTGTGGTTGACTTGATTATGATTTTTTTTTCCACTGTTGGAGAGGGGAATTGATTCAGTTGATATGAAAGGTACCCAAGCAGCGCAAAACCAGTAAATATTTTGAAAAAATAGTCTCCACTAATACATCAGTAAATATCAGATATATCAGTACTGATATTTTTACAAATAAGAGATCTGTTTGCTTTACTTTTGCTATCTGTTTGCTTTGKTTTTTTTATTTTTGCATGCTCAGATAGAGGATTTCTTCTTTGCATATTAAGAGTGGTAGAAAGTAGTATCACAATGAATGTTAGCATAAATGTATACCCAGGAGTTCAGTATTATTGCATTATTTTACCCAAACAGCAGTTATATCAGGAAAATATTCTGAAAACACTTTGCTATGTGTGTTTTCTTTTTTTTTGGTATAGGGCAGTGTTTAAGGAGTGCACTCTAATAATAAATTCTAATTGCCATTGAGATTATCTAACCAAAATATCAGTATTCATTTCCATTGTAACCATATTTGTTTCTAGTATGTTTAGCATTTTATATTAGAAATGCAGCTGTGTTAGTCACAGCACTGATGAACATGACTAGTCCTACACTGGACAGTGCTATTTCTTGAAATACCATGTTTTTAATCTGACCTCACAGTCATATTTTCTACAGAAAAGTATAATGGCTTCTGTATATGTTAGCTTCTGTTAAAAGGTCTTTCACTTTCATTTAAAACAGTTTTTTTTTTTGTAAATATTCATTTTTATTTGGCTTTTAAAGTGCCTCAAACTGTAAACTGTTTCTCCATAGACTTTAATTATAACAGCAGACAAAACATCATTAATGAGTTTAGTGATTATATGTAAGCAAGACAAGAAAAAAAGGCATACTTTTATATAAACAGCTTTTAGAATCCGTTTGATGTTGGGCGAAAGCAAACCTGTTATGTCTACAGAAATTATATATGAAATTAATAAGCCAGTATCAACAGAAAAGCCTTTGAAAACATAAAATATTTGGAGCTCTATAAACCATTCCCCACATCATTTGCCACAGAATGGTTTAGAATATACTTTGATATGAGGTGATCATATAGTGCTGAACTTAACTACAATTTCTTGCTGAAGCTTAATGTTAACACAATTAATGTCAACTGTTATTACAAATGCTGCGGTAGGGCTAATGTTGTGAGAGATGTTGATCTCCCAGAGATTTCAACATAGTCTTCTGCAGCACTGGTAGTGGTTCTGGAACCCATAGGCTCCCCAGCTGATGGGAGGTCGTTTTGTTTCAGACCTCACAGAGAAGTTTCTAATGAGAACTTAAGTAGTGACGCTTCAGGGGCGCTTTAGTTTTGCTGTCTTTTAATCCAGATATGAAAGTGTATAGATTTAGACAATTTCCTCTATTTGCTTCACTAGTAATACTAAATTAGGTTTAAAATGCATGTAATCACATTAGTTTTCAGTAGCATTGCACAGGTACAATTTTAGGATAAACTGATTGCTAAGGGATGTAATTTAACCTGCATGGTCTTCATTGCTAAGGATAATAAGCAAGAAGAAAAGAAACAGTCAGATCTTACGATAAAGTTTGATTCAAATGATTCACATTTTCATGATGACACYGGTTTAGTAATCCTACAATGTCACTTTTATGAAATTACTTTTCAGACCAGGAATGTACTTAAATCTTTAATGATATTTCTGCATTTTTGAAATGGAAGAATACAACCACTCTACAGTTTACAGCTGGAAACTGTAAATATTACTTGTAACTTTGAAATATACTGTAATATGCTGTGTGCCTTCTCAATATTGTGTGCTGACAGACAACAGATGTGAAACTGCTTCCTCTGCGTGAGGCRTCTCGATCCATTTTCAGAGCAGGCCTGCAACAGGGGAAAAACTGACATTGTGGAATCGCTTCTTTTCTGTGTTCTGCTCATCTCGTCTTTCAGCTTCACCAGCAACTACTTCAGAGAGGGAGAAATGGGGTAGCAAATATTCAGTGGCCAACTGTGGGGACCTGTGCTGAATTATCCGCAGCTGCTTGCTGTTAATAGTTAGACACAACAGGACTGGTGGGACAAGAGATTGGCCCAACTCCACAATAAAACGTGGAGTGTCCACGCTCAAAGTAGAAGTTTTTCGCTGCGTGGCTTGCAGGTCTGGGGCAGTGGCTTGTGTTTTGAGAGGAATTTTTCATAACTGAAGGTAATTGCATGTGCTTGTATGCCCAGCCAAAGGGAGAGACACAACAGGCACCTCTGAAACTACAATATGTCTGTGATGAAGCATGTGTATATTCTTTGCTTATGAAATCAGCTGGTAATGCTGCAGTAAAAAACACAGACAAATAACACTTTTCACCTCAGGGACTGAATTTTTGACTCTGATTAGATAGGTGTGTGCGATTTGGAAAGTCTTAGCAAAAACTTTCTGGCAAATCCGGTAGTAAAGGTTCCACTAAGGTGTAAACGAGTGGCTCCTAATAGCAGTATAAAGCCAGGCAGAGTCATTCCTGGCAGTTATTCCTGTCTGCTTTGTGTTGCCTACTGAGACTTCTTGAAAGTGCACGGGGGCTCTTCCATGTTAAATGAGGCCCCTGGATACTTTCGTTTATATATAAATTTTAAAAGCATTGGTTTTTTGGTTTTTTTTCAGAATTATTTTTTATGATAATAATGTTTTAACATTTTTCTGAGATATCCATTACTACAATTTAGCTCCATTTACAAATCATGGAAAGGTGTTTATTAGTCTTAAAAGTTTTCATAAGGTTGCAGATCAAGTACTCAATCTGAGAGAGTATGAAGCCTGATTCCAGATAAATACAAATACTCGTTAATTGAATGATCGAATTCCCTCTGCCCCCCAACCTTAACTCCAGGYCAATGAGGGTTTGTTTCTGGGTTGCTTTACAATAGGTCCTTCTCATGTTGCTACATGTTTCTACTTTGTTAATTAGAAAAATATTGAGTCTAGCCAAGATAGTATCTGTAAATGTAACTAAAATGAGAGTAGGCAAACAAGCACCTGCATCATATTTCACACTTTTTATTTTGCCACCTGAAGAGCTAAATATATACATGGCCACAGATGTCTATTAAAGTGCATTATMAGAAAGTGTGTATTTTCATGGCGTCGTTTAAAGGGGCATTTCGCCCCTCTTCGTTACAGCAGGACACTGTATCGGTAACAGCGCTTGCAGGCCGTGGCAGCCCCGCGCGAGGGCTTGCACGGCCTCTCCCGTCCCGGGGCTCCTGCCGGCTCTGGCGAGCCCCTGGATCCCAGCCTTGTTGTTTGTTTAGGTGCTTCCCCTGCCAGCCCGGGGCCTCCGCGGCCGCCTCCTTCCCCTCCGCTCGGCGGCTGCTCCCACGCTGCCGCCTCGGCCGCAGCRCGGCCGCGCGGGCACTGCGCACGCGCCGGAGGCGCCGGGCGCGCTCCCGGCCGCCCTCAGACGTGGCACTTGGGCGAGCGGCTGCGAAGCGGAGCCGCGTGCGCGCGCTGCGGGCGGGCGGGGGGCTGCGCGCGGCGCCCAGGTAACGGCTCCTAACGGTCCTAACGGCGCGGCGCGCCGCTGCTCGCGGGCGCTTGGGGGCGGTGGGGCAGCCCACCGCGGAGCCCTGTCCCGCTGCGGTGCTGCCTGGAGGGTGTCAGCCAGCGGGGGAAGGAGCGATGGCCGTTTGCAGTCCTGGCCGTGAGTTGGAGGGGGCTTGAGGCTTGCGCTTCCATAGCTTTGTCTGAAATGCGTGTGTTAGCAATACAGCGTGGAAGTCTGCTGTGCGCGGTGGTGTTCCATCCTGTGTATGTCTGTGTGTAAATATGCATGTGGACCCGCCAAACGTCCTGTTTGGCAGGCGGATTGCAGCATGAACTGGGGAGAGACTGTGCCTCTGTTTCTAGGCTATGCATAAGTTAATGGTCTTCCCTCAGGTAGCTGAGAACCTATGTTTTTAATTCTTATCCTACTTTTTCCATGCACACGATGGAGTTTTACATCTTCACAGGGATACCAGTGCAGTAAAGCGTTGCACAGGTACAGTAAGAAGCTGGAGGAAAAAAAAATCATAACCAGTTTTGTTTCAACAGTAAGYTAAGTTGTCTTGTTAAATTTCAATTAAAAGAGTGTGTAGGAAACTAGTGTTAGGGGAGACCAGGAGAAAAGGTTTTCTCATCTCTGTTTAGCAACACAGGTAGTAAGCGCACCTGGTGAAAGATCTTGGCTTAGCAGATCTTCTCATCTTTCTAACACGATTTCCACTGTGCTTCTGTGTGTCGCTTGTTAAATCAAACTGTAGCAGGTTATCGGTTTCTCATGCTAGTTTGGGTGCTGTCCAAACCAGTTTCACCCCATGTTTGCATTTATGCATATCTTGAAAAAACATTAAATGTGCTCCATGGTAAATAGAACCTGGAACTGAGTTCAACGCCTTTCTGTTATTCGGCTTAGGGTTAGGAGTTCCTGTCCCTCCTCAACCCAGCCCTGTGTGTTTGTGCTGTCTGTGGGAAGTTTGACGTGGCAAGGTCCTTTTTTTTTTTTTCTCTCTCTGAGCGAGCTGTGGAGGAAGTAGTTTCCCCTGGATGCTGTCACAGCTGAAGGTGCCGGTTGTTGCAGCTGTCTCAAAGTGAACATMCTTTTCTTTATATAGATATAAAGTATATAGAAGCATGTGCTAGCAAGAAGGTAATTTGCTGCTGATTTTCTGTCTAGTGGAGCAACTAAAGCTTGTGGTGCCACGTCTTTTCTGCTGGGGGTGAGGGGAGAGACTATGACTAGCAACCATGAGCCATTCTGGTTGGAAGTTTTTTCTTCTTGTTGTGCTCACCTCATTAGCTAAAAAATAGAAGCCAACTGTCCAGTCTACTRTATCTGGAACTCTTAAATACTTAAAAATTTCTTAGAATTAAGAAATTGAGCAATTGGCAATTGAGAAATGTAATATGGCTTAGTGTGACAGGCAATGCATGAGGAGGTGATGCGTCTCACAGGGTTTTCCTGTCTAATGTGCCAGATCAGTAAAACTTTTTTTTTTTTCAGAAATGTAAGTCTAGCATGAAAAGCCTGGAGATGTATTTTCTGATATGAGTAGCTTTTTCTTCTACTGGCTTGTCCTCATGAAGTGTGAATTTGTCCGTGATGTAGCATGATCTTGGAGGTGCATCTCCTTAGGTGACATCAGGCAGGAGCACAGTTCCTGAAAGAGTCCCATCCAGTCTGCATGCTTAGAGATCACTCCATGGTGCAGCCCCAAGCAGGTCAAGTAAAGATGGCTGGGAGAGCTAGTTCGCAAGAACACTTCTGTTGTCAAATAAAATGCTGGTTTACGTAGCTGTAGCCACTTCAAAGCCTGCCAAGTATGGAACTTCAATAACTTCAAGATATTGTAGTGTTCTTCAGGTTTTTAGTCTTGATTTTAAATTATTGCAATTCCTGGAATAGTTAAAGTTTCTCTAATCCTACTTAGTAAAATCTGAATTCGGCAAAGAAATGAAATGTCTGTGAATGCTCTCATAATCACAGATGTATATATATGGAATCTCTTGGACTTGGCTTCATCACGTTTCAGGTTCCTTTAGTAAAAAGACTTGAGCCTTGAAAAGGGCCAGCAGCCCTTTCTTTTTGTTTTTAATTTGTGCAGTAAGATTTTTGTAGTGTTGACAAAATTAAGCAAGCAGTTAATCAAACAAGCAAAATCATTTTCTTCTGACTTGCAGCTGCATTTTTAACCTTCAGGTCTGTCTACCGTTGTGGGGGATACACAATTCTCAGCCTCTAAAAAGACCGAAGAATAGTAGCAGGTATAATTTCCTCTCTTTTTTTTTTTTTTTTTTTTTTTTTTTTTTTTTTTTTTTTTTTTTTTTTTTTTTTTTTTTTTTTTTTTTTTTTTTTTTTTTTTTTTTTTTTTTCTTCCCAGATTCTTAAAGAGGATCCTCTACTTGGAATGAGTCAATTGCCATCATGAGTCAACAAGGTTATGTTGCAACTCCTCCATATTCCCAATCCCAGCCAGTAATAGGAGGCTTTTCTACAGGTTTTGGACCACCTACTTCTTCACTTCTTTATGGGCATTATGGAGACCCTAATTCCTCATATTCAGCACCTCAAGCAGGTATGAAACTTGCTTAGTTTGGTTTTTTTGTGTCACTGTGAAATTTTTGGGAAAAAGGTAAAAAATAAAAAAAAGGATAGAGAAATATTGCCCAGTTTCTCCAAAACATCTTACTAAATATAACAGGAGTTATATAACTTTAATTTGTGACTGAATGTAGTCATAACATAGAACTACGTTGGTTAATAGAATATGTAGGAAAAATACCAGTTTAGGCAGCAAACAAATTTTTGATGTGTTATAGCAATTTAAAAGAAGATAATTCAAGAAATACAGATTGAAAAGCTGTTTATTCGATCCTTCTGTTCACATACATTTGCAATCTCTTTACATTCAGGGTTCTAGATATTTTGCATTAAAAAACATTCTTAGCATAAGTTTACTGTTTCTGTGTGTGAAGGCAATTTTATAAAGTTTTTTTCAGATTTTATTTCTGACAGTGTTTTCAGAGAGCAAAGAGACCTGTTGCTTTTCCCTAAAACAGTGAGTAATAGGAAATTTCCAGTACCACAAATTGAATCAGAGGATCTGTTTCCTTATTCTTGCATCTTCCTTACTGCCCCACTTGTATTCTTTCACTAGAAAATCACTAACTACTATTTCCTCCCATTTTAACTATTTCTTCTTTTTCATTTTTACTTCTATACCTGACCATAAATGTACCCTTTCTTATTCCTATGCCTTTGTATTTCTTGATGATCTTGTGCTTTCTTACAGGCAGTACTTTTTATTTGGCAGGTATGCCGAAATCAACTGTGCCTTTTGGATCTCCAGCCACTGTTGGACCCCCACAACCTGCTTCACATCAGTTCAGCCAGACCAGTCTCCAAAACAGCCCCAATATACCCGGGCAGCCACCACATAGGTGACTTCACAAATTTATACATGAGATCTAAGTTGATCATTTGCTTTTTCTTCTCTTCAGCTGCTTTGCTGGCATCCAAATATTGCATCCCTTCTGGCTTAAACAGCAGGGTGATGATGTTTAATGATTAACAGTTGCCAGTGAATTTTGACARGAAGCTAGTGCATCTGCGTTTCTGTAGTTTCTTCCCTATGCTAGGATGTCTGTTGTTCAGTGTTGTGGCATCACAGTCAAGGCTTCATAGTTTGTTTGCTTGTTTGTTTCAATTTTAACAATATTTTATAATGCAGTTTTGCGATAATCTTTGAGATTAGTGGCTGCCACCCTTTTGTTCAAGTCTGCGAAGACTATGAAGAGTTTACCCGAAGTGATATTGCCCTGCCTCCAGAGCTCACAGGAAGAAATGAAATGGAAGGAGTGGGAGGAAGTCTTAATCTACTTTTCTTTTTAGTTATGGGATAGTTCAAATAAAGCTTTATGTGTATTTTATTAGGCATTGGATATAACACATGCCTATTGTCTGAGTGTTATCACTGTGTGTAGAAGACTCAGAGACAGTAGTAGTTCTTTGTAGAAGGCAATGCGTCAATATGTAGGGAAAAGTGGCTATTGTCCTGGAAAAGTAAAAATAAGGAATAGAAAAACACAGTGAAGTGATTTCAGCTGATCAGCTCAGCAAAATGTTGTTTCTCTTTACTAGCCATTACTCTGACAGCTGCCAGTTTATTGTTTCTACTTGATCTTGTTTTCTTCACAGATTACTGTGAGCCAGGAAGTTTCCATAACAAAATTTCAGAGAAAGTGAATTCCACTCCCCTTAATATACATAGGACCCTCTTCTGTTTTAGAAATAGTTGTAGGGAAAGCAATGTAGCTCTTCTGTGGARGATATCCTGCAATCTCATATTTTCCAAAGTGTAGGTAGCACCTTGTAGAAAATACCTCCACAAGTTTTGTGTGTTACCTCTTCCTTTCCAGTTCTCTTTCTTACCTTTTATGTTTTCGTGTCTCCACACAGTAGTTTTTTCCCTCCTGAGTCTTTCTTCTGCCCTTTCTGCTGGGAAATCCCTAGCAGTCTTCTTCTTCACTTGACTCATTACGCAGAGATTGTCTGAATGTCCCTCCCAATGTCCTCACCCATTTCCAGTAGGGAAGCTTCCCATATAAGCATGGAAAGAGGTTGGAGTGATGTGGTATGTTCAGAAGCTTAGATTTCATGATCACCAAGCTTTTGTCTAGTTAACATCTCTCATTTTGCCAAGCCATACTTGCACTTGTTTGTTTCTAATAAGTGTGTGCGAAAAAATTTATACCGTTTTCTTTKAATTACTGTCTATTGTCTTTCCAAGAGTATTTTAACAAAAATATACTTTTTTTTATGGTCAGAATATAACCATGTCACTTTGGAGAAGGTCTTGCTGGTTGCTGTAATCCTCTTTTTAACTTCACTGATTTTTCCCTTTAGGTTTCAAGGCCCTCCACCTCCAAACTGTACAGGATCTTATCCTCCCTACAGTCATCAGTCACAACCTGCCTATCCAAATACTGCATCTACTTTGTCCACAACACAACTTGCAAACCAGCTCAACACCATGCAGATAAATAGCTATGGTAATTAGTTTTATCTAATATTATTTACTTTTTACTCAGAGTCGTTGATGATAATTAGATAATTCAGTAATAATTACTGAACTTAGATAGAAATAGAATGTAAAATCTTTGACTGATATMATTTTTTCAAGCTCTTAGATCTTTAATCTCATCCTATTGCTTAAGTGAATGCCCTTGAGTTGGTTCTGATTTGATATTTGTTGAATCTTCCAGAAAGATCAGTAAGATCAGTTACCTCATCAGTCATTTCTCAGATTTCTTTGTTGATCCTGTCAATAACAGGCAACACAAGAACAATAATACACAGATAGTGCTTATTTTCCCCATTTTTTTTTCCAGAGGTTTTTCTGTTTTGAAACAATTTTTATTTTCCTTGTCCAAAACTTGTCCAAAGTTTAGTTTTTGAATTAAATTTCATTTAGATTTAGTCTGGGATTTAAATATCTCAAAACTAAACAATGAGATAAAGACACGTGGTAGTGCAATTCTTCCATGTAAGTTAGACTTGCTATCACTGGTCTCATTATTTATGTTATATCTGCTTTTCCTAAATATTTACTGAGGCCTGATCAAATTTGCTATTCAACTGAAAAGGAGTGGAATTYAGTTAGCATATTGTTTTGATGTGACCAATACCTTTTAATGTATTAGTACTTGTGTTCCAGATTCAATTTAGTTTGCAGTCTTATCTTTCCTGAAAATTATTTTACTGTAGATCTTCTGGATTTTGACTAAAAATACATTATAAATCAACCAGCATTAACAGATCGCAAGACTCAAATATTTCCAGAGTCCTATTATTTCCAATTGGAACCAGATTCTTATAAAGAACTAGCCATTCCTCTTCAATTTACACAAAATAATCCCTACAAGTTATATCTTTTAACATCAAAACCAGAAACTAGTTGTAAATCAGATTAAATGAACATTTTTACCTTCAAGTAAACCCGTCATAGTGAATTGCGAACAAACAAAACTTTGTCACATAAAAGAAATTAATTATTAACTCAAAAGGAATATTATTTCACATTATGAAATATTATTTCAAAAGCAAATAGTTCTTTGTGTGTATTTTAATCAAGTATGGTCAAAGACTGAACTCCCTCTCCCCTTCTCCGCTCAATTTCATTTTTTTATTGGAAATAGGGCCACAAGGAATAGATGGGCTTTAGAATCAGTCCAGATTTAAATGTAAGGTCTGAACTGTTACACCAAAGGACATTCAGAATTCCTGTAATAAAACATTGTAGATACAAGATGCAATATTTCAATACAAGCTGAATGTGTATGTAATTAAAATAGATGACCTGACACCTAATATGTTGTTGTTTTGGCTCAACTGCTGTATGGCTTCCCACTCAGGTCCTGGTGCTACTCAGAGCTCTCACATGTCTTCTGGACATCCAGCATCTTCTCAAAGTCAACAGCTACCGCCACCACTTACCCAGCAGCAAATGGCTTTGCTGCCTGGGTCACAGATTCCTCCACCAGCAAATAACGTAAATAGCATTTGTGCTCAGCCATCGTTGCCTCCAATGCCCAGACAAGATGGGATCCCTGGATCCAGCCCTCCAAACGCTCACTTGCAGCAGCTTCCAGGACAGCCCCCAGGGCCTGGATATCATCATCAGCAAGGTAAGGAAGAATGTTTGGTATTTTACTGAAAACAAAATGTGCTTTAGGAATCAGTGGTCAAACTGTGGCCAGTCATGGATGACATTCTGATGACTTGAAAAATTAAAAAAAACCACCAATTCTTTTTAGTGCAATGGGAAGATTTCTATTGTCAATAATTGCATTGTAGAGGTGTAGCATTCTGAAAAAAAATGTAGCAAGAAGTAGATAAATAATTCTGCTTCTAACACAAATTAGATTGGTAATGAATGGTGGTTCAGCATTCTACAGTCTCTCATTACCCAAAAAGGTGCAGGGACCTCTCCACTTKATGGTACTGTGTGCCATCAGGAGCTTTCAAAAATGCTTTTTATAGCAATAGAGAATTGTAACTGAAATTGAATACAAAGAATGTGCTTTGTTTTACTTGGTGCAAGTAAATAAAACAGGCAACTCTTTTTAACTGGCAGACTAACTAGACTAGTTGCACTGACTTTTACTGGAGAGGTAAGGTAATGCCTGGATTGAGTAGCTGGATTGAGTGATTGGGAATTACTACTAATTCCCCTGCTTAGGTACATACCTGAAAACTTTTGCTTTGGAAGTTGTCACACACAGCTTTACGTTTATTTTTTAAAACAATAGACTTCTTGAGCTAAAGTAAAGCTGGTTTCTTTTACCTACTGAAAACAAAGAGTGACATTTGATTCCAGTAAGAATGAGTTGTATGACAGAATATGATGTTAAACATTGATACCAGAACTTAAAATATTTAAATCAGTGCTCATTTGTAACTCTGCAGCAAATTACAGCCCTCAGATGGCAGGAGCTCAGCTGTCATATCCTGGTGCCTTCCCTGGGAGTCCAGCACAGCTCACAGGTCCCCAGCAGAAGMAGCTTGATCCTGACTCTATTCCAAGCCCTGTAAGTAATGCAGTGCTATTGTTTTTCCTTCCAAAAGAGAATATCTGTTTTATCCAGTCTTCATTCTAGTGTAAAACTCAGAAAATCTTGTAAAAATGCTTTTTAGTGATTACCTAACAGTTAACAAAACACCTGCAATTCCCTGTTAGAGAAAATATTCAAGTTTAATGTAATTGAAAACTATTATTTAAAAATTGAAGTGAGTATCTGTATAATTAGCAGGTGTAGGTAATGTCCTCATCCCTGTGCTTCAGATTTKAGGAGTTCTGGCATAAAAGCAAGACCTGATGTCTTGTTTCAACTACACAYGTAGAATAAACAGGCTTGACTGTGACAGTGATCTTAAAATAGTWTAAAAGATTTGTTTTAGCAGCGGAGAGAAGTTCAAAATGACATGTTTAAAGAAACATGATCTGGGTCAATGTCTGCAAAGGGCAAAAAGCTAATTCAGAATGAGGAGTAAGTATCACTGTGTGTATTTCTTTTTATGTTTACATTATATAATTACAGCAGTGTTACCAGATAAATTTGCTTCTTATCTATAGCTGTTGTTGATTTATATTTTCTTACGTATGTTAGAGGTTGATGTGTGCTCTGACACCATCTATGAAAACTGGTGTCTGGACTTTGTCAAGAATTATTTCCAAGAGCAATGTTATATCTAGAACAGTTAACTGCAGAATACCATGGTACATGATACTCTGCAGATCTAAGTCTCAAAGTGGTTTGCTTCTTCAGCCAATGGACCTTTTTATTTCTAATGCATGTGTTAGCAGTAGGTATACAAGCTGAGGAGTCAAAAAAAAGCAATAATAATGTTGAAGTAAAGGAATGTATCGTACTGAAATTACAATACAGAATCAATACTTAAATTATGCTACAGGAAACAAAGTTAGGGGCCTCAGATTATTTCCAATGTGCTAGGAAATACCCCTTGGACAATGATAATGGAATCCATGCAACAGAATTTGTTATTCCCTTCTGCTTCTCAACAGAGGCATCTGAAGTTCTCCAGTTACTGCTAAAAAATTACATGCAGTGTAAAGATACAATGCCATAGGATGGCAGCTTCAGTGGCAAAGCCAACTTCAGAAATTCCCATTTGCCGTCCTCTTACTTGCTTCTTAGAGCAGCACAACTGTTAGGCTACACTGTAAAATGAATTGCTAAAACAGTAGCTTTTGAGGGAGGAATAGGAGTAATGGTATCATTTCAGTGACCTCATTTACAGCCTGGATCAATATATAGCTTTTTTGCAACAAATAGAGGCGAGAAATGAGTCGTTACCTCTCCTGCTGATGCCACCTGATCAATTACTTGCACTTGAATTTCTGAAGAACAGGATCTGGCACAAATATAGTCACATAAAAGATAACTTGAATCTGTAGCATCCAAATAAGGTAATGCAACCTGTTTTCGTCTCGTGTTCATCTAGGAGAATGGAAGGCTAAATGCATTTTCCCTATTTAACTACCAATTATGAGGGAGATGTGTCCTCTTAGCAGGCAGTATACTTGCTCTAAACAACATATTTCCTGTATTTGCTTTCTGTGTATGGGTCTCACCTACCCATAGGTGTAGTGTGACCCCTGCAGTTTCTGTACAAGCAGCTTAATTTGCAAATGAGTTACACTGCTGAAGTATTTTATAGAGTTTTCAAGCTGTTAACTGTTCTGGAAACACATGTACCTTTRGTTTATAGCACCTCTATATAAACCTATTGTTGTAAGTGATAGCATAACTGTTTATGAAAGTAACTGAATGTGTGGCTTGTCTTTCTCATACTGTCCTCTTTCTTATACATCAGATTCAAGTAATTGAAAATGATAAGACTTCTAGGGGAGGACAGATCTATGCTACAAACACAAGAGGACAGGTTCCTCCTCTTGTCACCACAGACTGTGTAATCCAAGATCAAGGTAATGCTCCATTTTACTGCTATTAGAATATTTTTAGGCAAAATCAAAGACTAAAAGAATATACTACATTTACAAATTTCTCATCTTAAAATAATGTTTTTCTAACTCTAAATTAAACATGAAATAGGAAACTTCTTAAAAAAAGAAAGAGTTGAGGGCAAATGGGACATGAGAGTTTTTACACCTTGTGTTAACTTCAGTGAAAGCCCTAAGGCCACTGGCATCTCCTCAACCATTGCTCACGTTTAAAATAATAGGTGAGACAAGCTTTCTTTCTAACATCAAGTTGAAAACCCTCTTCAGTCTTCTGAACTTTTAAGTCTCTAAGATGAGTGTTAAAAGAATGATACAGTCCTGTGCTAAAATTAGCAATGAGACTAGCGTCATTGTCTTTAAGATGCGAATTTTGGAAACTTCTATTCAAGCTTGTAGGAGCAGAGTGTAAGTTATCTTAGTTTAATATTTTCATTTGGCTAGTGTATCTACATTTGCCTCTTGTTGATCTTCAATTTCCTCTGGTTAGAACTTGTTAATATCATATTCCATATGCAGTTCTTGATACTTTCATGTAGATTAAACTGATGGTCTCATTCAGCATTGCATTAATTTATCTGTGTTCGGAAGAACTGAGCAAAATGTACAAACAAATCAAGCTTTTTTGGCATTATCTGGGAATGGATTTCTGATTTACAAGGAAATTTCTTTCAAGAAACTAAGCAGAGCTGTTGCCTGATAGTTAAAAAAGAGCATTAAAAAGATTTTGAACTCCCATTATTTTTCAGTGCTCATCTGCAATACGCAGAACTGTTTCTCATAGAGTAGGTAGTGTAGTGACTTTAGCACACTATATTTTGCAGGATAAATGATCTTATCAGTATATGCACAAGTACAATATTTGCTAAATTGAATTGATTCATTAGAGCAGTCTTGACATTAGGGATCAGTCTGCAACATTAATATGTGTCGACATTTTCCACTGGGGAAAATCCRTATTACTTTCTCTTAAATTGTCAGATATGATTGTTTTCAAACTAGGCACTTCTGTTAAGATTCGCATTATGTATATTTTTTTCTTTATATGTTTAAATTTCTGCATTAAGCTCAAAACAACAAGAGAAGTTTTAACTACAGTTAACTGCAAGGTGCAGTTTTAACTGTCAGTGACAACTGACATATAAAAGGAGATTTGTGCAGAAGCTTGCATAAGAGAGAAAAACAAAGAATGTATTTAGCTTAGCATATGCACCTGTGTTTTATGCTGCTTTGTTTGTTTGTTTTCTGGTGTCTTTGGAACAGACACMTTTCTTTTGTCACCATATTGTCATTGTGTTTTGTTGGATGTTCTAGGCCACGCGAGCCCTCGTTATATCCGATGTACAACSTACTGCTTCCCAGGTTCTTCAGATATGGCCAAACAGGCTCGCATCCCCTTGGCAGCTGTCATCAAACCTTTTGCCATAGTGCCACCAAATGAGGTAAAGGCTAAATTACTGTTCTCCTGGGACTTCTTGTGTAAGGACCTTACCCCAAATTTCTCTCACTCAGGGGAGAGTGGGGAAGTAGCAGAAGACAATGWTATGCACTCTCGTAATGGTATAAATTCAGGGATAAAAATCTTTGTTTAAAAAAGGCATGATGAGAGTGACCACTGTGTTACCGGAAGCACTGGAACGGTCATGTTGGCACAATTGTTCTTTTTTGTGGCGGCACTTTYAACTGAATGTCAGACATTAAAAGACCATAAGCATTAACTATTTCAACAGACTCTAATTTTGTTTTAAGACATGGATAGCTAGAATAGGACTTTTCCATTTAGTTCATTTTTTAAGAAGTAATTCTTAAAATTCTTAAAAAGTCAAAACCAACCACCCATTTTTGCACCCATTTGTAGACACTAACACAATTAATTTCTCTTACATTGCCATCACTAATAGCCCTTCATGTTCCAAATATAGCTGTACTTGCAGGGTGCTTCTGAAATTTTGCAGTATCCCATTGTCTCATGTCAGGTACCCAAATTTCCTGCCATCAGCAAAAGATCTTCTCAGAAGCAAGGACTGAACTAGTTCTCATGTGCAGCATTAAACTGCTTCAGCCAGAGGTCCGCCCATTACTGTGTGTGGCCATCCACCTCCTCCTTTTTGTGCCTTCTGAATTCTACAACACACATCTGCTAGCAGCATTTCCTTTTGAAGTGCCACACTAATTTACTTTGATTGTGGTTTGCTGGAAGATTCGGCAGCTCATGGAAATAACAGTAGATGATTGTGTTTTCAAAAACTCTTTCATAAAACATACAGGAAAAAAAGAAACTTGCAAACACCTTCAATACTTACGTGCTTCGATTTTCTTTATTACTAATAAATTTTTATGTTTTTGGAAAAGTATATTAGAAAAAAAACAGATATTGTTCTTTATCAGGGCTGTTAATTTCCAATCCAACAGACCTCTGTAGTATTATTTTAGCAGGGTAGTGTGTAGTTATACTTGATTTCCACAAGGAGATGGGGTGTGTTGCTTGTGGTTCTGCAGATCCTGAGTCTCACCATTCGTCTGTAGAAATTTTGGATTTCATTCCAGTTCTTGAGAGGAATGTGCAGACTTTGCTCTTGTGTCCCCCTTACCATTCCATTACCCCATTTTCTCTGAGATGAAACTCTTGCTGTTACTTCCCCACCCCTTTACCAGCCAGGCTTTACTCCCTGGTATTCTTTGTCACAGCATTTAGATGTACTGGGTCTGCTTTCCYGCTGGTCTCTCATTTGCATCAGTCTTTCACTTTCAGTATTCATCCAGGCATTTATCCCACACACACCCCACACCCCCCCCATGCATGCATTCCCTCTCTTCCACACAGTGTTTGGATAGGATGATTGATGAATTGCTAAAATCTAAATCTCTTTTGTATATGTAAATTAGCAGCATGTACAAACACTTGTACTTGGCCAAGTGCAGGAGGGTTTCCCCAGGGCTGGCAAAAATAACTGCACAGAGACCCACCAGTTCCAAAGCGCTGGTGCTCTCAGCTGTTTAAGAGAAATGTCAGCTGAATACATTAATCTGTACAGAGCAGAGTATTCTTCCCTAGCCTTTTTCTCAGAAGAGGCTAATAATCTCTGCCTGAAAAACGTCTCTCAGAATTGGCCAAGTCCAGCAAGGAAGGTTTCACTCTGAACGGCTAGMGTTTGGTAAATTCAAGGACTCAAGAGAGGATGTTAATGTAGGAAGTGCCAGGCAGTTTTAGTTGATGCAGTTTTTCCAAGCCTTGCATGTGCCCTTTGTCTTCACTGCTGCTGCCAAAGTAAGATAAGGTCTTCCATATGGAAATTATAACCACTTTAATTCTGTATAGATACTTATTTTGAAAGGAAATACCTTTTTAAAGAGGTATTTTCTTATTTGTGTTTCTGGATTTCCTACTATGGTACTTTCTGCCTGGAATTAGTGACTACAAGGCACAAAATGTTCTTCCTTATGGATGCCTCTATGTGCCTTTGAATGATATCAGCAGGTGATTCTCATTGCATGTTACAGAGTCCAGTGCAGAGTAGGAATCCGTMTAATCTCTTTATCTCTTGATAAATAGCAGATTGTACATAATAACTCTTTTCAATTATGATTGCTTCTAGCCTTCTATTGAATAGTTTCCTTTCATTTGTCTTTGTTGTAGCTTCAGCCACAGATAGGTCTTGGTTTATGCAATTTCTGATGTACTCAGTGCTTGCACCCCTAGAATTTCAGTTCCTTTCATTTTTAGAGAGGGAAGAAAAGGCAAGTATTACAAGTATTACAAGGGTATCATAGCTGTGAAATGCCCACAAATGGTTTGTGCAACTGCTTATGTGGTTAGGAACAGCTCAGAAACCTACATATCTCACTAGAGTTATAGATTCAATTCATCAAACCAATGATGCAGGTAGCATCATTGCCTGTATATTTTTATTCTCATGGGGAGAATTTCACATGCATGAACATGCACAGCGCATATAGGGGTTTTTTTTAGTTAACCGGAGTTGTACTCTGACCGTTACTTACAGATGAGAATGAATTTAAAATAGCGTATGAAATATATTTGCATTTTCAGTGGTCTCCATTACCTTAGAATTCTTGTCATATTTTATCTCTGCTGTTACTATATTAGGGCAGCCAGAAGTAAGGAAACCCTTACCTTGTAAGGAAAGGGGTGAGTATTGGTCTGCAGTTTCCAAGTAACTTGAGGATACAGTGCCAGTCTTCAGGTGGCTTGTTCTTTATTTCTGGATGCGACTGTCTTGAATACAGACTTTTAGTTCATTGAGGGGAAAGTTTTTCGCWTAAATAAAGTAATATGTTCTGTTCAGGTGACCTGACCTACTTTGCAGAAAAAATTTTAGTAATGAAACAACTAAGTCTGCTGACGTTGGTAAATTAGATATGTGTATGAGAGGCAGAGCGCAAGCGCACACCCTTGTTTTCTTCTTTACTTGATAACATTTTGGTGGGTTATTTGTAAGCAGTGATGTTCATGGTAGCATGGGTGGGAGGCTGTGGAGTTTTACTGTCTCCCAAGTATTGGCCAGCAAAGCAATGTACTAAATTGCTCCTACCTCTGCAGGCAGCAGCAAGGAGTCATAGAGAGGTTGTTTGCAATTGTATATGGAGATGTGGGCAAAGGTAACTGRGGAGCTGCAGGTGGCAGAGTTGTATATGTAATGAAGACTGCAGATATCACTCTGCAGTTTCCTGTTTTGTTCTGTCACTCACTGACAAGAAAACCTTGTGAAAACATTTCCAAGATAGTTTATATTTGAGAAATCAGCATAGCTGTGCTAGCATACAGTTCTGCTTAAAGCTTACTGGAGAAGAAGTCATTTTATCTGGATAGGCTCTTGCTCTTAAGTAACTTTGTAACTTCTACAGGATATCATAGAATCATAGAATACCTAAGGTTGGAAGGAACCTCTAGAGGTCATCTAGTCCARTCCCCCTGCACACGCAGGGTCMCCTASAGCATGTGGCACAGGGTGATGTCCAGGCGGGTTTTGAAGATCTTTGGAGAAGGAGACTCCACCACCTCTCTGGGCAGCCTGTTCCAGTGCTCTGTCACCCACACTGTTAAGAAATTCTTTCTCAAGTTCCTGTGGAACTTTTGGTGCCTCAATTTATRGCCATTTCCTCTAGTCCTTTTGTTGGCCGCCACTGAGAAGAGGCCAGCCCCATCCTCCTCCCTCCCTTAAGGTACTTTATATATACAGGTACTTATATATATATGCATATATCTATAAGGTACATATTTATATACACACACAGCATTTTATTCTGCAAATTAGATAGTTTTCACCTGTCCTCCGTTTAAAATTTGACCCTCTTAGTAGTACCTCTTAATATTCTTTATATACCGTTTCAGTTGTTAAACTGTTAACAAAAATCCACAGTCTCTCAAATATTACTACCAAGAAAAAAAGAAAAAAGTCTAAAGCCAATCTAGAAAACTGTTGATTAATGAATCTTACTTATATGCTATATGTCATTAGAAGAAAAAACATTTCCCCAAAAAACTCAACAGCCAGAGACTTTTGTGAGTCTTATCGATACCAAGTCCTTATTTATTATTGCTCAGAAATAACACTTCATTTTTACTCTCCTGATTTGGATGATCTATGAAAAGTATTTGTTTGTTTTAGATTTTGAGAATACAGTATCATTGTTTGACAGAACTTATTTTTAGTGCACCACTGCTTTAGCAACAGTCTGTAAAAATAAACTAACTCTCACAGTTATCACCATAGACAAAGCCCTACATGAATTTGTTTTGGAGATGTGTGAATGTTTCCAGAATGAATAAATCATGTGATCTTTTTTTAACATTTAATAGTGCTTGCTAACATAAGTTAATTAAAAGAGTATTTCATGTTTGAAAAGCAAATATAAATAACTCCAAATGATTATCTATGGTTTTAAATACTTAAATTTCTGAAGCAATCTTCTTTGTTACTCCTTAGCATTTGTGTCATCAATCTATTGATGACTGTTCTTTCATATTTATTTGGTAGTCATTGTTGAGGATTTAATATTTCAATTTCCAATTTTCTTTTCGGTTGATTCTCTAACTGATTGAAAAGATAAAATTACACTAAAAAGTTAAAACTTCTGACAAGTGCTGATACTGATGAGCTTAAACCCATTTTAGCTTTCTTGGAAAGGCATTTATTTATTTATTTTTCCACAAGAATATTTGCACTTTTCTTAGGTAGAGCTGGATCAATGCTGTAAAATTCACAGAAGCTAGATAATGAGTGAGATGAATATCGGTAACCTGGCTGTTCATATGGATTTAAATGAGTCGTAAATGCTAAATGAATCTGAAGAATTGGGAAAATCCTCCCAGACTAATTATCTCACCTCATCTTAATGAGGATTCTGAGCAGTTCTGCTGTTCACATATGGAATTGTGTCCATCAGAATTGGGGGTCCTGTAGCTTTGGCTTGAAGTGAATCAAATTTTTATACGGGCATGCACAGCTATTAGCGGTTGTATGCTCATGCCATCTTTGGTTCGAGCAGAGTAAGATATTTCTGGAACATGAGGTTTGCAGACAATACAAAACGATTAAACTAAATGTCTTCGTTGCTCAGATCAGATTGCTTCATTGCTCAGATCACTTTAGGGTTGTGTTAAAGGCACAGATTGCAGAGCAGAACGTTCCCTCTTGTTAAAAAAAAAAAAAAAGTGATCATTTGTGTTTTATCCTTTATTTTCTGTTTTTTATTTAGCTGTTTTTTTACCAGAGTGCCTCCCCCTGTGTTTCATGAGAGCTTAGCTAATTAAAGAACTTTTGATGAGAAATTTTGTCAGAAGATGTTTTTCAAAAGCGAAGTACATTGTCAGCTAAGTCATGTTTGTCTGTCTGAAATCTGACTCCTGACAGAACTCAGTATGAATTTAGCATGACAAGAGTAATACTAACTGTACTCTGCATATTCTGTTTATCTGTGTGTAATTTTGTGTTCCCCTCCATTGTAGTATCTAACAATTTGCTTTTTGTGGAAGTAAGACTTGCTGATTGATCTGGATGACTCTAGAAATTCTTTGTAAAGTTTAATTTTATATTGCTGACACCTTTTGGGCACAGGAGCTCATATGCGCAACATTTTTTTTGATTTTTTTTTTTTTTAACACAATTCACTAATTTCACATTTTAAGTCTCTTTAAACATGAATTGCTTGGGCAGCTAGTAAAATTGTCCATACTACTTGAAAACTTTGTTTTATAGCRGAAGATGACAGAGTTAAGAAAACTTTCTGAAAAAAAGGTTTTGAAAGAGAGGTTAGCAACAGTTCTGCCCTGCTGCCTCTCTGCTTTGAAAGATCAGACCCTTTTCCAGATTGGTTTACAGCTTTGTAATCCCCATATGTACTTGGGACTTAACATAATTGAGATTCCTCTTCATATCCAGCATCACTGGAAATGAAATGTCAAAACTTATTTGTCAGAGTTTATGAAGCTTCATGTTGAAGATAATCTGACCTTTCTCCTTTATGCAGAATTCATGTGACCTTCCCCCCGCTCTATGTCTAGGTTATTTGAAATTTGTTTATCCTGTAAGACAGAAGAGTTTTCCTCTTCAGTGCAGGTAAAAAAAAGCTTCCTCTTTTAAAAGGGAACTGCAGAACAAAACCAGCAGCTGAAGACCACTGCGTAGATATTTTTAACTCTGAATATTAAGTGGGATAGATAGCTTTGAATGCTTTAGAGTCCTGGTTCCTGGAGTATCCAGGATCTAGTAGGAAGTGAAACCCTGAACTCATTGCTGTATATCTACCCCATTAAGTGAAAGCCTGAGCCTAATTCCTTAATTTTCCAGATGTTAAAGCAAAACATATTTCAAAGCATCCTTGTTGACGCTTCAGTTTGGGGAAAGACCATGAGGCTTTGGTCTCATAGCTCAGTCTTGCAAACCTTGTAACAATGTTTTTTGAACTAGCTGTCTGCAGGTTGATGGCTAGGGTTTTGCATGGCTTCTCTGGGATACTTGGTTCTTGTGGAACTTATTGCCATCTCCAGATGCCTTGCCAGAGAGTTTTATACCACTCTGGAGGTCAGTGCCTGTAAGCTGGACTTTGCAGTGCTTAACCGGAGGTGATAAGTCCTGCCTTAGATAAATCCTGCCTTAGCTTTCTTTATGGAGTGTATCTTGGGCCAGGCTGCCGTTAGTAGTAAAGTGGTTGGATTTGAATTGTTTCCCATGACTTCCTTGTGTAGGCGAACATTTTTGTTAGCCTATTAGGCTGTAATTGTGCTCTATAAGGATAGAACTGTCAGAGACAAAGCCAGCAAAGACTTTGTCTGGAGAGTTTTTACTGATTTGAGTAAATGTACTGATTTACATTTTTCTGTTTTTTGTTTTATTGTATGTTTTAAAAATACTTTTCATGTTTCTGTAGCTGAGTTATTTTATGCACCGTTGTGATTTTAGTAAAAAAAAATTCTGAGAGAGGGGAGCAGTGACTTGGAAAACCGACGATTGTACATGCCTGATGCTCAAATAGTAATCAGAGTTGTTGATTAATTTATACAAGTTTGAAGGGAGACTGTTTTTCTGAAGATTTAGTTTAAGTGCTGCAATTGGTTTTCAAATAAATTAGGAACTGAGTCTGTTCAGAATGGTAATGACAAAATAAAAAAAGTCTAAGCAACAGTAAATAGGGAAGGAAAACAGAAGGAAAACAAAATTCATATCCACTTAATTAGCTAGCATTTGCCAATTAAAAATTGCACACAAGTAGAAAATTACTTCAGCTATTGCTAGGTATGATCTGTAACTCAAAATAGCTGCTTAAAAGGTACCTGACATTCTGCGTGTCCATTTCCCTCTACAGATTGCATGCTGCTCTCCTGAAATGGTGTTTGACTCCTCTTATGCTCTAGTCAAAGTTAATCATAGCAGCTACAGTAAATTAAACATAGTAAGACTGCAAACTCTAGCATTAAACTTTCAGGGATGTTACTCTKCTTCCTTAGAAACGTTACAGATTCAGAACACACTGTTGCTTAGTAGGTTCAGGATGAAAAGTTTCTATTTTTGTTTTTGAAACTTTCCTGCATATTCTTGTGTTTGCTGGTGCATACAGTATTCTAAATGTAACTATATGAAAGCATGTAATTTTGTATAATCCTTTTTTTCTCTTTCTTAAGTTGAATGGGAAGCTGATTTTAATTTTTAGAATAGTGCCAAACAAACATTACACCAGATTACATCTCAGTTCTAACATGGCAAGCTTTAATGGTGTCCTGTAGGAAAATAAGAGGGACTAAGCCTTCTTTTCCAGAATATCCCAAAATCATTTCTTTGGACTCACCGCTCTATTCCATGCTGAGTCTTAATAACAGAGAGTAGGAAGGAGAGTGATTGCATAGAAAGGAAAGTGATTACATGAAAATGTTTTGAGTGTTTGGAGATCCCAGAGTCTTCTTGAAGTATTCAGCTATCATAGCAGTGAAAGTATTTGTGGGGGGGAGCCTCAGGAGGTGAACATTCTGCCTGATGTACATGGACATTCCTGACCAAAAAACACTAGTTTTTAAAGTAACAGCTAGTTTTGCTGCTGACCTTCAAAAGTAAGCTTGTATATTATGTGGAAGTGACTTTTCTTTTGAAAAGGCCACTAAGCACATTCCAAATCTTCTTACTTAAGAGAAGAGGATATCCTGTGTTGCATTTTGTCCACATTAGAATAATTCTCTTATTCTTGCTATGTACTCCTGTGGTAGAGGCAAGTGGGTAGCAACAGCTGTGCATGCAGCATGAGCCTTTGAGTGCTTCAAGTTCTTTCTGATATCAATGGAAATAAATGAGTTAGCCTTAGAAGTGTGTTTACAAATAAATATTTTTCAAGGAGACCCAAAGGTAGGCAAAACTATTTAAAACACTCTTAAACCAGTCTATCCAATTACTCTAATTTAATTCCAATTAAAGTTTGTCTTAAGTTTTCTCAAGTTTCTTTAGTTGCACAAAAATATAAGCAAGAGTGCYTCTATTGTAGAAAGATATACAAATGTGGCTAGTCACTTGCTTTAAAGAAGTTCAGTAATGTCCTGTAACAGAAGAGAAACAACTCTGGATGTTTAGGAGGGGAAAACACTCAATTCATCAGACTGTTCATGCTTTTCATTTTAAATCAGTAATTACTTTTCTCTCATGTCTTGAAGATAAATGCTTGAAGATAAATCTTGAAGATAAATACATGTGCATGCACATGGAAAAATATATATTTGGCCTCTCAAACTGACAGTAGCCCCTACAGACCAAAACAGTTCTGAAATCCCAAGCTAGTTTGAAGGTTTCTTCATGCTACAGAAGTGTGAAAAATCTTACTGATGTTCTCCTGGTGCAGCATTTTATCTAGGGGAAGTGTTGCCWCAGAAATCACACTGCTACACTTATATTTGTTCATGAACTTAAATACTTCTTCCTCGCACCTTCAGCTGCACGTTCCATGAGCACTGTTTGGAATGTTGCTTGATTGGTTGTCCTAAGGATATATTATAGAGCATGTTACAAATGGTAGCAGCTGTGTTTTTGTTGAGGGGTCTTTAAACTTTTAACACAGAATTGATCTGCTGGTATATCCATTATATTTGTATATCAGTAGGCTGTGCATATATATGCACCATTGCGGTTTTGAATTTGTCATGTATTTTGCAACCTTGAGAAATAGTGACAATTTACTAACATTGATGTAACCATTCAGCACGTGTAAAAGACTGGGTCTGCCAAGGAGAAATCAATAACGTTAGTAATTTGAGCCCCAAATCTACTTTGCTCTCTTGAAACTGCTTTAGGACTCTGTTGTGATGGTCTACAAAAAATGATGCCTAAACAAGGCATCTTTACTAATTCCTATTATGTCTGTAAAAATATGATGCTAAATATCTCTTATTTCATTCTGTGCTGAATGAATGTCAAGCTCAACAGAGGAAAATACTGGAAKGCTATCCCACTGAAAATGAGACTTCTGGTTTTATTGTGAAAGTCCTTCAACCATTAAAGCTAAACTATATCCTTTGTGATTATTATTTACCATGTTTGTAGAGAGGYCTCTTAAAAGTTGCCTTCTTATTTTTTTATGTTTTACGGTTAGTGTAATAGTAATGCCAAAAAAATGCCAGATAAAGACTCAAGTGATGGACCATTTGTGGTACTGATGTGTGGGAAGTGGAGCTGTGCGTTGACACAGGCATGAAGCTGGCTCCTCATTTGATTTACAATGTGCTTATCACAAATAAGGATGCTAGCAGGAGGGGAAGGTGAGGGTGACATAGAGACTTGCCTTTCTGAGTCCATCCCTTGTATTTGCCTCTGCACCAGTCCACTTTTGTGCTGGGATGAATATAGACTGGACTGAGATGGCACCTATTTGAGATCTGATTGTTTTAAAGTGCTTGCTTTTTGGAAGCCTGTTCCTCACAGTTTGTTGATTATCCAGTTTCACAGTCCTGCTTAGAACCCCGGTTAATCCTGGCTGCAGACCTTCACTTGAGATACAGCATGTGTGTACAGCCGAATAACGGGCAGCTCTTCAAAGCTGAGAAGTACTGGAGAACGCCGTCTTGTTAATGCTCACTATTCCCTTCCTGTGATCCATGACAGGGCTATGTATGGTGCCTCTCTTGAGTATGGATAGTAATTTTTTTTTTTGTCTTCTCCTCTATAAATTGTGTGGCGCAGTAGTTTTAAARAATAACCTTTACCTGGCTTTTAAAAGACAGTTCTTACTTTGCTATTAGGAAGAATAACTTTCCTATGCCAAAGTTGTATTGTTATTTCATGTATTYCCTCCATTCTGGAACTTTTAAAGATCTTTCCCATGTTTAGTAGCATAGCCTGTATTTATACTTTTCACACTGCTACTCTCAGGGTAGTATTGGCAACCAATGAACAGCTGTGCAGCAGCGAGGCAAGCAAAGAAGAAAAGAAATGATAAAGCAGTGGTAACAGAGGGTTTGAACCTGCTATGAACCTTTCAGTGGAGATGGTGCAGACTTGGGGTTAGAGTTGTATCAGCTGAGGAGACTGATAGTGTTTAACATCTAAAAACCAAGAATAGGCAGAGTCATTTCTGACTTCAGAGAGAAAGCTTTCTGATGAATGACTCTAGGGAGATCTCAAAGATTACTTAATGTTTTAATGCAAATCAGTAAAGCAACTCAAAACCCAGAGATTATTTGCAGGCAGATAAATCTTTCTCAAAAGCATATCATGATGTAGTTAAAAAAAAAATATTGCATGAAGAGAAACAAAACCCTCTATCGGGAATCCAGAATCCATATATCTTGCATTTTAGTCTCCTCTTTGATTATTCTGAGTTTTTCCTCCTCTATTTCCTGTAACAGCTAAACCATAAGATTTGGATGAGGCAGTGGTACTATACTCAATCAGAGTATATTAGATATATACTATATACTATAGCTCAATCAGAGATATTTTCCTCTGTTCAACAGAAAATGTATAGTTTATCTTAAAATTCTCTCTACAGCTATTTAAAGAAACTTGCATGATGGTGTTAGTAAAAGTTCTAGAAATGCTGTTTGGAGAACTAACAAACTGCACAGTTTGTTGATGGGAATTGCTGTTTGGATTCAATAGCTGGTAGTTTTATGTCTCTGATACTCAAAGGTACAAATGCAATGTTTAATGTTTACTATACATCAGAACTATAGAATGTTTTATCTGCTGCTGTATTGCTGACTTTAATTTTAGGCAACTGTCATATTTGAAATCATCAAAAGATGGGTCTCTTTGCAGCACCCCAAACCTGTGAGATTTAATCTTCTTTAGAAACAAAGAGCTAGCATCTGAAAATGGCTGCTAGGTACTATMTTGAAATTTTAAATCCTCTCAATCTGAGTGTTTGGTTGAATATGTTGCCACAATCATTTGTCTCCTAATATAATCTGCAGGCAGCTTGTTGTGTGCAGTGTACGATGTTGCATTGTGTGGAGTGTCCTTGGGTGGCTTGCTATGGTACCAATCCGCAAAAATACAGAGGGGAACTGGTGGCAAACTGCCTTGCTGACAGGGGCAGGAGGAGTGTGAGGGACAGGCACTGATCTCCTTGAAAAAGGTGCTCATTGGAAGCCTGTTTCCCTTAGATGTGGCAGGCTTTGTGGGCCATTTTTCAGTGCGATAGTGCTCCTGTCATTTAAAGGCACCTGAATGACAATGAAGTAAAACTAAGGGCAAAAATAAGGTCCCTACCACTGGCCTGCTGCTGCACTGCTAGGGCATATGGTGAGTGAGAAGCCACTAGGAATCTGCCTTGGCCATAGTACACAGGGAAAGGCAAATTCTGGGAGAGCCCATGTGGAGCTCCAGTGTGCAGCACACACATAAAATGTGTCTCTGCAGCCCTGTCTATACGTGCAAGCTGGCAATGCAAACATATAGCATGCTGGGTTTACTGCTTTGCTGCATGATGAATGGCTCATTTTCTTCAATGTTTGTGTATGTCTCTTTCTCTAGACACAGGCTCTTTCTCTTCTCGGATCTGTCTTTACAATACCTTTCCTGAGCTGTGCAATGATGATCTAGAGCTTTATCACAGCCTTATTTCTACACTTAATAGTTTCCAGCTGTGGCCTCAGTCCTGCAATGTGAATAAAGTGATACTTCGCTCGCATCGCAGGGAACTCGCAGGAGTGAGTCGGCTCTTTAATAGCACACTTGGTGATTCAGCTTTCTGAGACATGAAAGCATAGGTTACTGTCCTTTCAGTAAATGATATGAAAGTGTTTCGTTTTGGAGCAGTGSCACAGATGTCTAACAATTGCTTTTTGCTTTTGACTCCTAAAAGATGTTCTCACTGAAATATGTACAAAGTAAAACTCTTGGATTCCCAGCTATATTTGGACTAATGGTGGRATAAGTTATGGTTTATAGGATCAGCTTTCAGTACTTGTACTCCAGTGAGGCCCTGAGCTTCCAGAGAAGGGAAAGTTTATGCAAGTGTGTCAGAGCATTTCTCATCTCCTGCTCAGTCTCCCTTTGCTTTAACAAAAGACCACTATGTCCTGCCTCTAAGCACAACTGATTCTTGCAGTTGGTGTGATAGGCACCCCTTAGGTGTGTCTAGTGCAGTTCAGATTTTGGCTATCGTATTTATTTTAATAATTGTTTTTTGACAAGTGTTTATATTTTGATAGTGCCAGAAGATCACCGAACAATAGCTAAGAGTCCATTTTTGTGAGATTCTGTCTCCTTTTTTGGTTTGTGCAAATAGAAAAGGGTTGTGAAGAGATAAGAATTGAAGAGGGATGTAAGGACGTAACACACAAGTATAGCTAGTGTCCAAGTAACTTTAATAGATATATAATTAGAATCGGTTTGTATTAGTAAAGATTTTAACCACAAGATGAAAGAGTGCTCATAATTAATAGACAGAAAGGCAAAAGTAAAAGAACGTTGCACTGGTTTTCAGGAGGAAAAAAAAAAAAAAGGGGGRGTCTCTAAGATTTTTGGATTTTTTTTTTCTTATTCCRCTACTTCTTGGGGAGTTTGCTACTGACTACAAAGGGGAGCATAAGCAAATCTTTTCTCTGTTTTCTGGTACACAGTGACATCTACAGAGCGTAGAGCACATGAAACAAGACTTTCTCATTAGTAACGTTGCTTTTGGTTTTGGATGGTGATGCTGTTTCTTTTTTTTATTCATTGATTTTTTTCTTTTTTTTTTATGCATGTGCATTGTTTCATTTTTTAAGTTCTCATAAGAGATGGAAATTCTATTGCATGTGCTTCTTGGTTGCGTTTTCCTTTAATGGTTTTACAAGTTTATTAGGAATCAAAACAGCCTGCTTCAGTCATTTGATTTCATTGATATTTCATCCTTTGTTTCTCTGGGTTAGACAATGCAGAATCCAACCTAGTAAAAATTTAGAGAATGCTCCCTGTGGGTACTGCTCTTCTAAGCCTTGAGCATGTGATTTAACTTCATGCACTGTACGTACTCTGAGTGAGTTTAAGACAACCATTTGATACACAGAGGTAAATGTGTACATAAATCTTTGCAGACATCAGCTGTAGGCTACTGGGCTCTAAACCTGCATATTGAAAAGGACCTTCCCATTGACTGGTGGTTTGTTGTTTTTTGTTTTTTTTTTTTTTTTCTTCTTTTAAGCTTAAAGAGAGAAGGAAAATAAATTTATTTTCCACTCTAAATATGAAAAGAGAATAAAAAAATTATTTTTGCTTCTCCAAAAGTTTGTTTTTTAAATGCATAGTAGAATTGTTCTTGGATGATACTAAATGTTTCAAATTTAGATTTAAAATTACTGAAACCATGTGTATAATAACATCAGAAATAGACATTTTTCTGTACTAAGTCAGATGCTGTATTAATAGTACCTGCAAACAAGATCCAGGCCTCATTAAACTAATACAAAAGAATGATAAGCAGAAAATTACCTAGTAATGACCAAAACCCAGAAGTTTTAAAACCTATTAAGTGATCAAGGCTGGTGGACAGATTTTATAGCCTGGGCGCTCATATCCGAGAAATGACCCTGGTAGTTTGCCAGCTGATGTTATTGGTTAATTTGTGTTAAACTTGACTTTCAGAGAAGAAAGGACACAAAGTAAAATCATACCTCAGTAGAACAGGAGGGAGCACTTAAAAACCAGGTAGTAAAATCTAGTCATATGTATAAAATCCTGGGCAAAAGCATTAAGTTCATGGAAAAAATAAAGGAGTACAATAAGTGTCTCTATAAAGTATAAACAAACAATAAAATATACTGTATCCAGCCAATGCTAAAAGGACAAGTACAATTTTCTAGTTATTCAGAGACTGTTATGCTCCAATAAAAGATAAAAGAGTATAATAGATTAAATATGTGCATTTTGTACGAAGAGGCAGATGGGGAAAAAAAAAAAAAGGAATAAATGAATATGCTAGTGGGAAAGGTTTAGCATGCAGAGACTGTCAGCATTTATCCTGCTGTGGAGATGTGTCTTGTGGCCCAAATCAGGATTTATTTTTTTTACTCTTATGCTCAGAGGTGTTTAGTTGGGATTGAGGGGAGTTAAGGAAAAAAAAAATGCAGAAAAAAACCTTTGTGTTTAGTAATGTTTCAGAAATAATCAAACAAATTTCAATTTTTGTGATGGTTTAAAGTATGTCTTTACAAACACACAAATTATAATCAGAGGAATCTTCCAAGTGCTGCACAGTTATTAGTGAAAGAGCCATCTGGGAAACGTCCTCCGTGAGCTGTGGTTTCGGCAGGGACTATAAGAGAGCGTGGTCAATGTAATTAAACTGACAAGTGTGTGAGATGCTCTCTTTGTTTGCTCTATGTTCTTTCCTTCAATAAATATTAGTATTGCTTCTAAATCTTCTCCAGCTGGTAACCTTGACAACATATCAACCTTAGTAGAGCTCATAACATGGCACTGTTAGCAGGGGAGATATTTAGGGGAAAATATTAGATGCTTTCTTAGCAAATGCTTGTTGGAGAGAGGCACATGCAACAGATGAGCATCAGATAGATTTCCTTGGGGAAAGCACAACGCAATAGAGCAAAATAGCTGAGGCCAGCGGCTCTCCTGGAGAAGCAGCCAGCCAAGAGTGCTGAATTTCCAGAGCCTTCATGGTTCTGTGGTCTGGGCTGGCTCCTATCGGGTGCTGCTGCAAGGCTAGATGAACTCTTTTTATAGTTTTTGGTGTGAATCTTTGTTTCTTTTTGTGATAAATACCAGCATATGCTTATGAAGCTGTTGATTTAGCTCTTGTCATTCGTGATGGAAGGTACAAATGGCACTTTCTTTCATGTTTTCCTCAGCAAGATACATTGTTCATTGCTCATTACAGGGTTACTGTAACTTAGGCAAGTTCTCTTTCTAGTTTGACTGCAACAGTTCACCTAATCCTGCTCAGGATCTGAAATAAAGCTGCAGAGGGAAAAATATTCTGTGACCAAATCTGAATGTTCTGGCTCCTACAGACTGCATGAGACTTCTGGGCTTGAACCAGCTGTACTGCAGAATTTGGGAAAATGCTGAAGAGTGATATCTTGCTTCAGGTGGTATCTGATGAGAGTTAAGTCAGAGCAGCAGCTTTCTACCTGGCTTTATTTGGTTTCAAGYTTGCATTGCTGCTTACAGCATCACATCCTTTTTTTTATCTAGACTCCTCTTTATCTGGTAAACCATGGGGAGACTGGACCCATCCGATGCAACAGGTGCAAAGCTTATATGTGTCCCTTCATGCAGTTCATTGAAGGTGGAAGAAGATACCAGTGCGGATTTTGCAACTGTGTGAATGATGGTAAGGATCATTTCTCTGACTTATGATTCATAGTAATACCATAAAGCTAAAATAAAGCTATATCCATAAAATGACTTTCTTGACTTGCTAACTTGAAGAGAAAGTAATTCAGTGAGATTACTCACTCACATATTTCAAAATGAAAAAAAATACTAACCAAGAAGATACCTCTAAACTTCTGTTCAGTGCAAGTTTAAAAAAAGAAATGTTACAAAAAAAAAAAAAATGCTGTATCATGAAGTCCAGTCTGATATGATCAAGATGTTATTTAATAACAATGTCACTGCAAGCTACAAAGTTACTGTATTGTATGTTGCTAACTGAAAACAACTCTTGTGTAGAAAAATGAATTCCTTTAAACAAAATTTAACTGTTAAAACAAGAACCAAATATTTAGAACTGTGTCAGAATAGTCCTGTCCGTGACTGTGAGTTCAACAGTTAAATAGCCTATTAATCTTACAGTGACACGTGTTGGTTTTCACAGAAGATACCATGCCATATTTGTTCAAGTGTGCTGCATGTGACTCATAAGCACTCTTGTGCTTTTGGCTAAGTCCCAAAACTTTGCCAGAACTAGCCTTTCTAGCCATTTGTATCAAGTTGGATTTCCTCAGCTGGATCCCAGCAGTATAGTGCTTTCCCTAATACAGTAATCTTCTCAGCTCTGAAATGTGAACCTTGACAGACTCATTCCAACTTTTCTGCCTGAGGCCCAAATGCTTGTGAAAGATAACAGATTTCATAGTTTATTAGTGATTTAAACTCTTGTAAACACAAGTTTGAATGCGTTGTGAGCATTTTAAGTAACAGATTTTAACTGAAGTTTCAGTTTAAATCTTGCTCTTTATAGTGCCGTTCATCTAAATCTGAAAGCATTTTAAAAAAAACTTCAGTAAGGCCTAAAAGTATCCCGTGAACTAGGTAAGTACCACCTGCCCCTCCATTTGTTTTAATAGGCAGCAAAACCTCCCAAAATAAATATTTTAAAAGCATATTGATCCAGGAAACTAAAATCAAGAAGTGACTTCCTCAGTCTGACTTTAGCCATTGGACTAGCTGCATATACATTTTTGGTGGCAAAGCCACTTGATTTCTTAATTGTTCTTTGGAGTTGAGTTCTGCATCTTTTGTCTGCAGTTATAGAGGGATCCAAATATATTTGACTCGATGAGCTTGCTGTACAGCAGGCTGGGTTGTGAACCTTGTAGTGCTAGGCCTGATGAAGCAGTATTTTGGATAATGTGGGCCAGTTTGCAGGAAAAGTCTAGTAATTAGCTCTGGTCATCTGCAGGCTTCTGGGGTCTGAATTAGCTTTTGAATAGACACTATCGCCTAACAAAGTATCTGCTATTAGACTATAACCTGAAAATGGCAGACTCCTGCCTATGGAAATAACCTGTACATTCTAGCTGCTTAGGCTTGAATAGTATTGGGCTGGAAGAATGTAGATATTTATAGGAAWATATTATTTGTCTTCCACATTTAACAGGAGTGTACATTACTACAGTGTTTTATTTTGATTTTTTCCATAAACCAAATCAATCTAAAACTAAAAAAAAAAAAAAAAAGCAATCTTGTTAGGCATTTGCACACATCCTTTGATCAGCGAAGGAAGAGCCTTCATTACTTCATTATATTTATTGGAAGAATTGTTGGGTTGTTCTCATCCCATTTTTACCGTCTTTTTTTTTTGTTGTTGTTAGTCCCTCCATTCTTCTTTCAACACCTGGACCACATTGGCCGACGGGTAGATCACTATGAAAGGCCCGAATTATCTCTAGGATCTTATGAATATGTTGCCACCTTGGATTATTGCCGGGTGAGTATTTCCAATAYGCAAAATTAAAATTTTATGTCAAAGCAAAGAAAGTCCTTTAAAAAACAGCATTAGAGCAAACACACCTATAAGCTGAATGGCAGAGTCTAGGAACATTTTAGAAAACATAGACAGATGCACAGAGTTTAAGCTTACAATACTGTGTTTTGTTCTTTCGTGCCACTGATATCAGACTATCAAGTGAGAATAACAAYTTGTGCAACGAGACCATGGGTCGCTGGTGTTCAGCTGAGGCTTTGCTTGTGTCCTCGCAAGTGGCTGCACTGTCTAGAGGATATAGCTGAAATTCCAAAGCAATGTTGAATTTTAGCTGCGTGTCTTTTGTTAAATTTGAAGACAGATGCCTATCTAAATTGCCTTCCCAACTTTGAAACCTTAGCATAGGAATTTGACCTCTTTTTTTTTTCTCGACATGAGTAGCTTTAGTGTTTTGACCATAAACTAAGTTCAAGTAGAATGAGTTAGCTTTGTTTTTTTGTAAGCCCTTTTAAGGACTTTGTCCAAAGACTGCTCAAGTCATAGCAAGTACTTGTAGCTGATTTTTATTAGTGAACTTTATTAGGTACTTCCCAAAGTATAAATTACTTCAGAAATTTTAGCTTAGTTTACAAATTGTAAGTGTGACTTTGTCTCTCTGCAATATGGATGTATTTTTTCAGTTCTTGCTGACAGGCAAGAATTTTCTTCCTGTCAGTGCAATAAAAGTCAGTGGTTTGAGACTGCAGTAGAATTAAGGCAGTTGTATTCTATGAAGTCTTGAAGTAGATACCAGTAACATCCACAGACTTCAAACTAGCAAGTTACTACTCTTCCACAGGAAATGAACAGGCTGTTTAGTTCTGGTCCCTCACAAGGGGACTGGTCCACAGTCCAGTGGGATCGTGGAGATATGCTTTATGGATTTCTTTGAGGTCTAGGTTAACGCCAGAGCAGGAAAGAGCTGAGGAACTGTAGTGAGGCATTACAGAGATAAAAGAAGGGGCCCTGAGTTAGTGCTCATCTAGTGTAGTGCCACCAAAGTCAGTGAAACTTTGGAGAACTCAAGTGTGCTGAAGGCTCTGTGTCATTTTGATAGTCCTTATTGTCTATTCCAGAGCATAATGCAGCTCTCAGTGCAGAGAGGTGCTTTTGTCATACAGTTCAAACCAAAGAGTTTATTTGATTAGGCCAGTACAGTCTGTCTTTCTGTTGCAAAAGCCCTACTGTATAAACTTACAGAACGCTTTAAAAAAAAAAAAAAAAAGAGAATGAAATCTGCTAATAAGTAGAGACTTCTACTGAAAGTGTAAAGTCAGGGACTATAGAAAAGTTTGTAACATTATCTTGGTTATTTTGCAATTTGTTTTTCATTTTTCTATAAGTTAGCAAAGTAATTTTTTTCTACATCTAGTTTAAAACCTAAACTGAAAAGTCATTTCCTTTTGTGCTTATCAAATGACAAGGATGAACAGCTACAAAAAATGTTAACAAATAACAGCTGTTTTGCATTACTGTGCTCCTGCTAAGCGGATGTGGCAAGAGCACAATTCTTTTTTCTATTCTGTGTATGTCAGAAATTAGACGAGGATTCTTTATATACGGTGGAGTGATATGTCAGTTTAGAAAATAATGTTTGATACAGTTTTTGAAATTTGCATCCGAATATGGAAAACAGCTTTAAAAACACAGCTGGTTTTATATCACTCAAGTTTATCTTGTATTACTCGATTCAGATGAAATGAGACTAAGTATAATAYGAAGTTTAGTGTAGAGCGTGCTGGGTACTGTGGATGAATGATAATTAAAGGGTTAGTTTTCTGGGTTTGATTTGTAATAAGTATAACTCAAGTGGCCAGAACTTGTGTGAAGGCTGTGAAATAGTTTATATGGTAAGGGCAAGGACTGTAAGAGCAAGTTGGCCAGCATTTTACATCAATTAATGACCACTACTCATTTAATAGAAATAGGGAAAACTGTTCTTAGTCTTTAGCAAGGCCTGTGAAGATTGCTGTTACGCTTGCTTTTTCTGGGTACCTCTGTAAGCGTTATGTTGCTTTACTGAGGAAGAAAAGCTACAGCTTGCTGCTTATTATTTATAGGCAGTTGTTATAGTACTGGATGTGCATGATTTCTATGCTATTTGCATTTTGAGTAAGCACTTATGAGCAACAAGTTATGCCCAAAGGAATACATACCAAGTCACTGCTGCATATTCAGCAGCTACATACACTGAACATTAGTCCATGCTTTATACATCTTAAAGAAAAAGTTTATTCTTAAAAGGACAGTTTTCTCAGATGTCCACAGTGATATTCTGACTCTGGTTTAACAGCTAAGCTGCATTTCTGTTTTCAGCATATTTTAGGAATCATTTAACAGTTGTTAGGGGCAAATGCTGGTGAAAAATATTCATATTAACAAAATGAGTTTACGGAAGTGTACAGGGAATGATAAAACAGTATGGAATACAGAAAAGAGCAGAAGGCAGATTTATTTAAACACTTGCATTCCTACAGAAAATGATAGAGTTTCATTTTATCTAATAAGATGTCACTCTTTTCATATTTTATTTCCTTAGAATATTATTTTCTGGTAATCATGTTTTATTCCAAGGATGGTCTTTACCCAGTATGGAACATCTTACTGTAATAACTACTATTTATGACAAAGCATTACTGAACACTGTTTTTAGGATTACCTTGAWGGTACAATCTGTGAATTGTATTTGTTGGACATAACAGAGCACTGTCTAGTTTTTCCTGTGAGTGATTTTCTTTTCCCCTGTAGAACAACAAGCCTCCAAAACCACCTGCTTATATCTTCATGATTGATGTTTCATACAGAAACATAAACAGTGGCCTTGTTCAGCTTATATGTGATGAGCTGAAGACTCTGCTAGATAAACTTCCAAGGTAAAGAAAMATAATTGTGCTTTTTTTAACATGCTACACTATTTTCAATGAAATTTTRCACATTGAGAGGTGATAATAAGAAGGCTCCGGAAAATGTCAAAATTTACAACACATGCTTTTGTTTCGATGATGGTGATCAAATATTAATTTTAATGTTGTGACTGCTGTCTGTGTGTACCACATGGATAGAAAGGATATGTTGTTCTAATTGCAGATAGAGCAATATTTCTTTTCTTCTCTTGTAGTGAACTCTGGTGGTTCTATCATCTACATCCCCGCTTGTAACTTGCCTTCGCTTGCGGTAGTTCTGCTAACTGCAATGCTGCTTTTCTCATAAAATCAGTCAGGGGAGTATCACTTTAACAAGCCAGAATACGCCAAAATGTCAAGTTTCTCTAAAGCCAGAATGTTAGTGATTTGTATCTATAGCTGTTCGTTGTTACTTAGATGGCTTTTAGAGCTTCTGGCTCTGGTGAGAATTCTCCACCTGGTATGTGTCTGAGAGGGGAAACAAATCTTGTAAGTGGAAAATCTTGTATGAAAAACAGCACGTTTACTTGGTGAATGTTAAACATGTGCCACTAATACTACTAGTGATTAGTATTAGTGCAATATATTACTTTCTAGAGCTTTCATTAAAATGTAAATAATGCAGGCATATAGTTAAATGAGAGCAGTGAGAGGCTGAGAAAATGAGTAGACAAGATGGTTCTCCTTTCAAGCATATAAAGCACTGAAAACCCAGAGAAAGAAAACAGGCTCCAAATAACAGTACTTGCTGGGAGAAAACRGATTTTAAAAATTGAGGGAGCAAAGTAAGGAAGGGCAGGAGACAAGACCCTTGAGGTAGTCAGGGCTGTAGCGTAAACCCTTCTTCTGTGTTTCCTCATTGGATCGCAGTGTGAGAAATAAATTTCAGCCCAGGGTGGGGGTCAGTTTGCCAGATCCTCTACCCGCATAAGGCTATATTGCAAGTTCATCGTTACTGAAGACAAAACTGGGACAAAAGCTTTTGGTACTACCCTGATCATGTCTCAAAGCCTTCCATTGTGACTGGACAACACTCTGGAGATGATAAAAGGTAAGTAAAGGTGTGGTCTTAAAAAGCAGTTGGCAGTTTAGAAACACTTAGACTTGAATAAGGGAAATATGAAGACAAGTGCATGTCCATCACAAAGAAGACACAGATTAGTTCTGACCACACCAGGACTCTGCAGAGATGTGCTGCTGGTGAATTTGTCTACAAGGCCCAAGTTCTTTCCTGTCCATTGAAAAAAAAATGGAGAAAAATGTATATATGATATTTATATATGATTCATTCTCCTCAAAGACTAGTCCATTTCTTCAAGGAATACAAAACTTGCTGTAAGGCAGTTGACCTAAATTTGCAATAGAACTTTTATTTTGGCACTGTGGCATGAGCTTYGCTGTGTGTTCGTTTTCTGTTGCTGGAAATTGACACCTGGAAAAATATTTTACTATTATCACATGAGGTGAAAGCCCTGTTCTGGGAATTCACCCTGTGCTTGGCTTTCCAGGAGCACAAATCTGTAAGAGGAAAGGCTTTGRGTGAGAAAGGAGTCTGCCTAACAGAAAGGCCATTGGTGTAAAGGCTTGTACCAGGGACGCCTGTAGAAATGACTGAGAAGCAGGAAGTTTAAGCTGACAAAGAATGGCTTAAGGTATCCCAAGCCTGCATGTTGAAAGGGCTTTTGTCTATATGCTTTTGTAGACTTAAAGCATGGTAGCAAATACATTTTCTATTTGCTTTAAATATTAAGGCAGAAATTCAGGGTACCAGGTGAGCAAGTACAATGTTTAGATACATAATTTAAAAACATTTGGGTACATTTCTGTTCTTGGCGATTCAAATGTCTCGTTTTGAGACTTCTAAAAGAACTAAACTGTGTTTGAGCTATGTATGCTGTTGGCTCACATGTTCATGCCAAATATATATATTATATATATCATAAAATATTTTTTTTTTATTTATATATATATATATATATATATAAAACTGATAGAGACAGGATCTTACAAAGGTTGGTGGTAAGAGCAGGATCTGATAAAATTGTCCCAAGTCCCTGCTGTGTGAGAGTTCTGTTACTAGTAAGAAGATCTGTGTATTTCTCTTCAAAGTAGGAAAGTGCTGTGTGTGCAGAAAGCTAGTAATATCTTGTCCTCATCAAGCTCCTGAATGTTCCCTGTTAATTAAGTTACTAACAAAATAGCAGTGTCTGAATGGCAGGGAATGATTAGAAATGTAAATTGAGAAGTGCTGCATCTATCTAGGTGCTAGAATATCTTGCAGGAATTATTCAGAATGTTTCCTAATGGAGCATTTCAGCATAGAGCATTGCTTTCTCTTAGATCAAAGTAGCCCCTATCTCATCCAGCTGTGTTCCCGTAAAGCAGGAATGGGGGATTAACATTCTGGACTGATATGAGAGTTACAGATTGGAGACAAGAAAAATTATTTCCCTCGCAAGCTTGTGAACTGCCAGCAGCAATTTATTTTTTACTCTGAAAAGAAGCAGAGCTGCTTGTCAATGAGTTTGACAGTATTTTCTGTTTGCTATTGGAAAGAAGAGGTAGGAAGTATGGGGAGAGTCTTTCTGTGTTGTTTCCCTGCAGGGTTTGAGCTTTCTCCTGACAGAGTTTGCGCACTCATGAGATGCAGTCCTGTTGGTTGTCAGGGACAGTGTGGGGACCTGGTCATTGGCTTTGGTGCGGCCAAAGCTTTTCCTTCCGTAGCAGGGGAAGTGTTTTCAGATGCTGGTTTATTTGCTGTGGTGTATATGTATCAGAGTTCTGGAGGATTTAACACCCCATTCCTACTTCAGAGATTAGAGTGAAGTAGTTCTGCCCTAATTACCYAATTATTGGAAATACTGCTATTATCCTACCCTACCTACGTGGTTTGGTATGATAGTAATACCTGTGTGTGTCTGTGCACCTCCTGGTATCCTGTCTGCTGATAAGCATACTTCTTTATGTTAAGTTTTTTATAATTGTAAATTGTCACTGGATGATATCTTTTGTAAGCTAAAGCTAAAAAAAGCAATAATGTTAGCCCAGCTACTTTTGTGCTTCCAGTTCTGCAATCTCCAAGAGCTTTGGGTCCATTGGTAGATAAATAKCTTGACAGCCTGTTGATTGTCCTGTTCACCGTCCTGTCCAATTCCTGCTATTCCCTTTTTACAAATAGGTGACTGAGACCCAGAGAAATTAAATACTGTTTATAAATGAAATCAGAGGCATAGCTAGGAATTAAATGGATATTTCTAATTTTCGCTGGCTTGAGTATGAAACTCTTTCCCTGCACAACAAGCATACATTAGGCTGCAGAATCTGTTTCAGTGCTGTGTCCTCGTAAGAGAATTAGGGTCCTTAATGTGTGACGCTGCAGTACAGAGAATGCAGGCTGACCATTGCTAGCGACTGGCTCCATAGACTTGGTGTGTGGTGTGACTTGCTGTTGAAGGCTTGATTTGTCGTTAAAAAGAACAGCTTCCTCTTAAGGTGTGATTATTGAAGTAATTAAGACCTCTTTTTCCCTAATTTTTATAATTAGGCATCTATCATTAATATCCTTGCATTATGACGTAGACTCCAGCAAGCTGGTTATCTGATTGTATCTTGTAACTAACTGTCCTGTTCCTACTTTTCCWTTTTTGTGAGGGCAGCATAGCTTATTCCTTCTCTTAGAGATGACTCTTACAAATAGAGTACGCAGCTGATTGGGTTGATTTTCTTTATATATATKTATAATGTATACACAGTGTGGATAATGATCTGAAAGCAACTGAACATTTCAAAGGAACAGTTTTATTGCAAGGTCAATGTTTCAAAATTGTATCCCATTGTCCTTATTTTTCTTGCAGGGAAGAGCAAGAAGAATCCTCAGCAATTCGAGTTGGTTTTGTCACTTATAACAAGGTCCTTCACTTCTTTAATGTGAAGAGCAACTTAGCCCAGCCTCAGATGATGGTGGTCTCAGATGTTGGAGAAGTTTTTGTTCCTTTGCTGGATGGTTTCCTTGTCAACGTTCAGGAATCACGATCTGTCATTAACAAGTAAGATAAAATGATTCAATTTCTGAGTAGGAGTTGAATACCTGTACTATATGATAGCTTTTAGTAAATGGTGTCCAATGGTCTGTGGGAGGGGAGAACCTTTATGCATGATGTACTTATCAAAATGCCTTAGGAACAAGCAGCTGCTTCAGGTCATGTGTTTCCACCTCTGATGTGAAGAAAAGCAGTACCAGCTCACTGCATGCTGCCCCTTGTGAAGCGATGTGGTTCATAGAACTTTAAAATTCCTATTTTGTTCTGGCTGGGATCCTAAGAAACTGAACAAGCAAAATTATTCTTAATATTTTTAAACACCAATTTGCTACAGACTCAGTGTGTAACAGGTTTTGAGGATTACCCCAAGTATGCTAAGCAGCTGAACACTGATCCTTCGCTCTTTCTTAGCTTGTTGGACCAGATTCCAGAGATGTTTGCAGACACTAACGAGAGTGAGACCATCTTTGGTCCCGTCATCCAGGCCGGCATGGAGGCGCTTAAGGTCAGAATGCTCCTCTGTGGAGGAACCAACTCTTTAATTAGGACAGGACTCGATAAGTTGCAGAAATTCTGTTTGCTGAAGGTGATGCCAAATCCATCTACAAATCACAATGGGAAACAAGACAAAAATCATTGATCATTTTCAACACTTGTGTTCCATTATTCTTACAGTATGTTTGAACTGCTTTAGTCAAAGAAAACCCTGGCAAGCACAGTATCTATTTCCAGATTTTGCTCATTAAGGAAAACCACTCTGTAGAATCTATTTCACATGGAGAGGGTGGTTAGAAGTTGGGGAGCAGGAGTCGGTCTCTTCTTGATCAGCACTTGAGAGGGAGGTCTTTAGTTATTGCAACAAAATTATTAGCCACAGTGGTTGCTTGCACAGACATCTCATCCTTGTATGTGTGAAGGGCAGGACAAGTATAAGATGCAACTTAGCCTCCCTGTCCTCCAACTTCAGCTGATTTTTCATGCAAAACTGGAGATATTTATGACCATGGAACCAGTTGAGAGGGATGCAGGGATCCCTTTAACTGACAAGTTTTCACAGCTTGAATACAGCTGAAAGTGAATCCACGGGTCAAGATGAATCCCCAGTGCTTTYGGTACTCCAAGGATATCCCCTGCAGTGCTGACATTTCTGTGGAGTGCTGCCAAGGAAATGAATGACACCATGGGTCAACACAGGATTTGCAGGGTCAGAAAACAGCCAGGGGGATTTTAAGAGTTTAGTTTTCTGTGAGCTGCATACAAGTAAATCAGACATTTTGAGTAGATCTATTTGTTGAACTCAAAATATATAGCAACTGTCAAAGATATTTTCTAAAAATTCACTTAATATCCATTCTCTATTTTTTTTTTTATTCATAGTCCAGAAGTTACTGAGGAATTCAGAATTTCTAATCATTTTTTATTTTGGTTAGCTATCTCAAGAGCAAGAGTGAGCAATAAAATATATGCTACATTTTGGTAGAAAGTGCTAGCAATGCAAAGATGCCTTTAGTACTGCTGCTGCTGTTCTGTTCTTTGGAATCGAAGAGTAGCTGCCAGCAATTTGTCCTCTCAATTAGCAAATATGTTTCTCCTTACAGTTCTAACTAGAAGTGGAGTATTCAAATAGAGGTGCCATTTACTTCATTTCATGGTGCAGGAGGAAATATTAATTGAAAATTTTGATATTCCTAATTTTGCCCATTAGGAGTTTAGATTCCTATGTAGAAGTTACTGCAGTGATGAATGATCCARCATATCTGTCCTAGATTAAGTTACTGACATAAAACTCCTGGTTCTTTTGGAGATTTCATTTCCATCGAGAGTTCAAGCTCTAAATGAATTATTTAGCTTAAAAAGACTTACAGAAAGTTTACACTGTACTTGGAGACTCTTAAAATGTATGAAAATTAGGCTCAACTGTTGATCTTAGCAGAAGAATAAAATGCCAATGTGATGTCTTTGAAACAGGCTGCAGAATGTGCTGGAAAATTATTTATCTTCCATTCTTCATTGCCAACTGCGGAAGCACCGGGGAAGCTGAGAAACAGAGATGACAAAAAGCTACTCAATACAGATAAAGAAAAGGTATTTTCTATTCGGAGTTTATAATGGACTGMTGTTAAGCTGAATTTCTTTAATGGTGCCTTTATCATTTTTATTTTCTTGTAAAAAGGTTGGTTGTATATTTGCTATTGGAAAYGCCCCAGGTGCAAAAGTAATTCCATCCGACAAGAACTTTGCTCCCCTGCAGGTTTAGAGATTTTGTCCTCAAAGAAGATATCAAGTTAAATCATTTTATGTATAAAGAACAACTTAGCTACGTCTCACTTAAAACTTTTTTATTTTCAGTTGAACATTTGAGTTTGGACAGATTATGAACATTATCTAATGTTATGGCATTTGTGGTTTTTTAATTCTGTGCAGACACTCTTCCAGCCCCAGGTAAATTTTTATGAGGCCTTAGCCAGAGACTGTGTGGCTAATGGCTGCTGCGTGGATTTGTTCCTCTTCCCAAATCAGTATGTGGACGTGGCCTCCATGGGTCTTGTCACGATGTACACCGGGGGAACGCTCTACAAGTACAACAACTTCCAGGTGAGCGTCCAATTCCTCACCTGTCACACAGTAACACCTGTGGGTTGTTGTTTCTCTTTCCATTTTGCACCTTGCTTCCATGTGTTAGCGTAGAAGGGCAGTGGCTCTAGAGAGTTCACTTAAAACCCCCAGGAGATAAAATGCAGATCTGGGAATGACAGATCAGGTTCTACAGAAATTTTGAAACTTTAATTGTACTTGCAGACAAGCTAGCTAGTTACTATCTTGGTTATTTAACTCATTTGATTAAATAAGTTGGCATCCTAGTAGCTAAGTTAATTACTCCTGCATTTACAGGAAAAGCCATAAGGTCTTTAGCTTGTTTGTTCAAAATTAGTTGGATATTTTATGGGGAATAAGGGACTCTCTCTGTGCTTGAACTGACCAGCCAATGCATTTTCTGCTAAGTAAACAAGGCTGCCCTGAGTTTCTCATGGCTGTGCCCTAGAAGTCTGGCTAGCCTGCAGGAGAGGCTGGGTTGAAGAGCAATTTGAGATGTCCAGGCTTACACATGAATTGAGGAATACTTGTAAATACATATTTATGTTAATGAGGTAGCAATCGGGATTTTCTATCCCCCTTTAAAGGAAAAAAGGAGATGTTAAATGTGGAAAGACCTTCCTAGGTATCTGTGAGGGGAAGGGTTGGATTTTGCTCTTTTACTGCCACATAGTGGTGAACTGCAACTTCTGCCTTCTGTTTCTAGCTCAGTTCTGATAGTCCGCAGTTCCTGAGTGACCTCAGGAGGGACATAGAAAAAATACCTGGATTTGATGCAATAATGAGGATCCGGACAAGTACAGGTAATGGGGGAGGAAAGTTAACATGAATCAATACAATGCTATATAAATTTAATAATGCAGTGCTAGAAGTGTTATAGAGATTATCTTTAGTATAAGTCGTCCTGTTTTAAGTTCAGTTTGTACCTCTTAAAATAATTGGATAGGCAGACAGATCAGAAAGGTATGCCCTTATTATGTGTGCCTAGTTTTCCCTTCTGAGTAAGGTTTCTGATCATTATCATCGGGCATCTTGTGCTACAAGTAGGCTGAATAAAAACCTCTGTGTCCCATCATTTTCTGAATACTTCAAATGAAAATACTGCTTCCACTTTTCAAGCACTCATTCTTACATCATGTTAAGTATCTGAAGAACCCAAACACACACAAGTTGTCAGGTCAGTGGCCCAAAAGCTTCTGAGTGTCTCTGAGTCAGATCAGAGCCCCATGGCTCATAGGGCTCCTTGGCTCTCCCTCCTGCCCTCCCTTTGCCACCTGCCTGGTGGACAATGTCATCAGCAGGGCCCATTGGAACAGAGAAAATGGGGCCTCTCTCAGTGAGCAAAACTTAATGAACATCAGTAAAGTAAGTGAAGAAATGTCAATTTTATTTGTAAGTGTTAAATAAAAGTTTATCTTTTATTCCTTTTTAATCTGGCTTAGGGTTCAGGGCCACTGACTTCTTTGGTGACATTTATATGAACAACACCACGGATGTAGAGATGGCAGCAGTTGACTGTGACAAGGCCGTGACAGTGGAATTCAAGCATGATGACAAACTGAATGAAGACAGTGGAGCCTTAATTCAGGTATAAAACTTTTACACTGTGTCATTTAATTAAATTATGCACAAAAATCTTTGTGTCCATAATGAAACAGTTGTGGTATAAGGCTGATGGGAGCCAGAGGCGGCTTGCCCAAGCTATGGTGGTGGAGTACCCTAATGGAATAAAGTTTTAATTAGCTACCGAACGTTGCATCTAATTAAGGTTGCATCTTAAAAAAAAAAAAAAAAAAAAAGGCACACAGCAGGAAGTATGTGTTATTGCAGTACATCTCACTAGTAAACTAGAAGGCCTTGCAAGTATGTCACGTAATTCTGCGTGCAGCTGAACTGTGAACCAAGCAGCTGTTCTCAGCATGCAGGCTCTTGCAGCTCGGGGACGTAGCAGGGGGCCGAGCAGCCAGTGCCTACCTGAGCTGGGCAGGATGAGCAGGAATAACCTTGTGCCACCACATCTGCACTGCATGTCCTCCTGGGGAGTACCARAGTGCTTTCTAAACCTTTGTTGAGACCTTGCGAGCCATTTCTCCATCTTACAGCATAAGTTGGTATTTACCTGAGTATGAAACACTGAAGTATTATATGGAAACCGTTACTGAAGGGGCAGTCATTTTTTAAGAGCAGTTCTCCATGACTGAACATAATTTTCAAACCTATGCAGTGGTTGGTAACCGCCAGCAGCAGTACTTTATGCAACGGAGTATCTTCCTGAACTTTTGAATTGTCTGAACTTTTGTTTCTGCTCTGCCTGATTTTGTTTTTTTCTTGTCCCTATAAATATACTTAATAATAGAGCAGTTGATCCTTGTATGATTACAGTACTGTGAAGCATCCACTTTGGTATGTCTGAAGTCATCTGCTGGAGCCATGCTGCAGTAGTGACAGGAGATGTATAGGCCTTGTAGGTGTTACCTTTACATCTCTCTCATATGGGAGATACTAGTGAAAGATCTGACACTGACTACAGCAATCTGAAGACTCTGTGTTTACCCTGCAGGCTCTAACAACATGATGAGAGTTTATATTTGATTGTAGTGCTAGGAAACAAGCAAAAGGTACCAGTCTGATTAATGCAGTACCAACCGAATGTCAGCAGGCACAAACTCTTGTTCTCAGTCCCTTTATTTTTCATGCTTGTAAAAAGTTTACCAGATGCCAGCATTATGTTTAAACAAAGCAGCATTGGAGTCTTAGGTAAACTGTTAAATAACCCTTCAGATTCCAGTATGCCAGTCATAGATGCAAGATACAGGGTTGGTTGGACAGCTTGTCTGACTTGACTTTGACATGAATAAGAACATACTTAAAAAGTCCCAGTTGGCTTTTCAAGATTAGCAAGCTTAGCTAGAGATGGGRTGATGGACAGAGTATGTCTCAGAAAGCTTCCCATTTCTCTAATGTCTTTTCAGTTACATTTATTTGCTGGCTTCTGGTGATAACCAAGTGCTTTCAGTACTTTTTGATTAGTCACCTTTTTTTWCAAATTTTAAGGCCACTAACTTACTTATCTAATGTGCTTACATGTGTAACAACCTTCCATAGGAACCACAGGCATCTTGTTGCAGCTCAAAGCACTGAATGAGCCCTGCTAGATGAGGCTGTCTTCAGATGGCCTTTTTGGCATACAATATATGGCTCTCATATGGGGGAATTTTTAAGGGTCAGTTTTTTGTTTTAAAATAAAACTGAAGGGGAATCTGTTTCTGTTTTTGCAGTGCGCTGTCCTTTACACGTCAATAAGCGGGCAAAGAAGACTTCGCATACACAATATAGGTTTAAACTGTAGCTTCCAATTAGCTGATGTCTACAAGACTTGTGASACCGATGCACTTATCAACTTCTTTGCAAAGTCAGGTAAAGTTATGGCAAATCAGTTTTGTTTCTTTTTTCTCTTGAGCAGAGGAAGGGGGAGAAAAATCAAAAYGATTACCTAGCAAGAAAAGGTGTTTTGCAAATTGCTCAGAACCTGAGCTACTGTAGAGTCTTAAAGCATTGTAAAGTTGCAAAGATAATTAGGTTATGCATTGTAGACACATCTGCCTTGTGTCGTGCTTGGGGAGATAGCTAGAAACATGATGCAGAAAGGCGTGTAGGGGCAGTAGGAGAAAGGCATGTGCTTCAGTGCCTGCTGTGAGGTTCTCCCTCCCTTTACACTCTAATGCCGACATCATATTGCTCTTTTGGCATGGTATGGGCATTGCATTGTTCTTTTATTTGAAAGATGAATAAGTATATCCTATAAAATGCTTAAAAGGGATTAAAAGCAACTCCAGCCTTGACCTTAGTAGAGTCTAGCAGACAGCTGTATTACCAAGTGCCCGCCTGAACAGGCTCTGTTGTTGCTGTGTGCCTGCAGCCTTCAAAGCTGTGCTGAGCCAGCCGCTGAAGACGGTGAGGGAGCTGCTGGTGAACCAGGCGGCCCACATGCTGKCCGGCTACCGCAAGCACTGTGCCAGCCCCGCTGCCCCGAGCCAGGTAACGCGTGCCAGGCCCCACTCGGGGCGAGCCCAGGAGCCCTTGGCTTGAGCACCGCTAAGGACAGGTGGGGTTGAATGATGGCAGGTACGACAGAGTGACCACTGATGTGACCACCAAAACTGTTACACGTACAAAGGAAACCAGGCAACCCTTTTGTGCTTTCTGGAATGATGGGTTCTTTTACCACTTTTTTTTTTTTTTCATTCTTTTTCCTATACCCTTTTCAATATTCCAATTTTCAACAAATAACCAGTGAGTCTTTTAAACTCAATGTGAACCAAATTTGTTAGGAATAATGCCAAAGAGAASTTGCTCTGGCCCCTCTTTTCCCTCCTAATTATTTAAAGGAAGACAGAGAAAAAGGTTACAGAAAAAAAACAGTGATGAAGGGGACTGTTGTCTCTGAAAAGTAACTTATGCCTCTTATTAACTAGATGAGCCCTTCCTTCATAGCTACTACATTTGGTTTGAAACAGAACATAAAAGAATGTAAATTAAAAATTTTAATCAAAGAAAACAGTTAAGTTGTAGTTTAAGTGTTTGAACRTCTAGCTCTTTGCCTAGGACACAGGAGAGCGTTTCACTCACAAGCTTTCTCTGCCTCTCAGCTCATCCTTCCTGACTCCATGAAGGTGCTGCCGGTCTACATGAACTGCCTGTTGAAGAGCTGCGTTCTCATGGGCAGGCCCGAAATCCCGACGGATGAGAGAGCCTTCCAGCGGCAGCTGCTCATGGCCATGGGGGTAGCCGACACACAGCTCTTCTTCTACCCCCAGCTCTTGCCCCTTGTAAGTACCAGACTTTCACATCTCTGCTGTAAACCTGGCTTCAAGTTGTTGTTTAGTTAGGCAGTGTTAAGACTGTGTAGACACAAAGGGAAGGCTTTCTTTTTCCTTATAGGCCCATGTCATGTCTTATGCTTCTACTGCTACCTCTCTGCTTGCTGAACTCCATTGAGGAGCGAGGGGAGGTCTACTAGCATAATGAAAATAAGGAGATAATATTAACACACTCTCCATCCATCCCTGCATTCCAGCCTTCTGTAGGAAGCTCCCTTCTTTTCAACAAGGCCCTTAGRCAGGCTAAGGAAATACAAATGTCATCACTCCTGTAATAGGCCTTCTGTTGCACACCTGGTATTATCTAAAAAAACCCCACGTATTTCTTCTAAAAAGTTGAATAATTTCTGGAAAGGAACAACCACAATAACTGTTACAACAGTTTCTTCTTCAGCCCCTAATGGGGTTCTCGAGTGCTCCTGAAGCAACACTGAGAGCGCTTTCCTTCAGCACGACCCCACTGGCAGCTCTGAAGTGTTTTCCCCCTGCAGCACAGCCTGGACCTCAAGAGCGATGCGGTCCCAGCCCCGCTGCGCTGCTCTGAGGAGCGGCTCTCGGAGGGAGGCGCCTTCTTCCTGGCCAACGGTCTGCACATGTTCCTGTGGCTGGGGGTGAGCGTGGCGCCTGAGCTCATCCAGGGGCTCTTCAACGTGCCATCCTTTGCACACATCAACACAGAGGCCGTGAGTACAAGGGAAAATTAAGTCTGTGGTATCAGGCAAACSAGGGAGGGGGCTGCGCAATATTCATCTTTAAACTAAAAGCAGAAAATGTGTTAAGGGACCAAAAGATGATACCTAGGGCTTGAACAAGCTGCTACCCTCTGACCGAGGAGAAAACCTTCAACGCAATCTTAACCATGTTCACATCTTAAAATTTCTACTGTAGCAGATTTTAAAAATCCTATTGAATTTCTATTGCTTAAACTGCAACAAAAGACTTACCTATAATTAGAGGTGCTCCTGTAGCCTGAACTACTTCTGAGAACAAACCTTAATATAGTGATCATTTTAAACTGAAAAATGCCTTAAAGACACCTTACTTTACCTGCTTTAGTGAAGATCCCATTTCCYCTGTTTAGAATGAAATCCATGATAAACCCACTGTCTTGTATGAACTCCTAAGAGATGTGACTTGAATGTAACAGCTCTGCAACACTCCTGTTTAACAGACACAGCTGCCTGACCTGGACAATCCCTATTCAAAGAAACTGAGGTCAATAATGGAACATATGCAGAGCCAAAAGCCCTACACAATGAAGGTAAGAGCTGCAACACATTCCTCTTACCTGCTCAAAAACCCACCAGCMGGGGCATGAGGGAAAGAGGCAGAAGACTAAGTGTTTCTAGGAACAGTGGAAGGTTCTGCTGTCACCTGCCTTAGAAAACACCCTACCTGTGTGTTCAGTCAAGTATATATATATATAAATCACCATCTTTGTAAACACATACAGGTATTGTACATTATATGGATATAATTGCATGTATTTTTATATATACATACACACCACTATAAAAAATATACAACACACACAACCACACAGTCACAGCCAATGCAGTGTGGGAGCTTTGTTTCTTTTTGGAGGTGGGAGGTTCCCCTCAGTACCATTCATATCTAATGATACTGGAAAGCAGTACTGCCACTTAATGATTGTGTATTAAAAAAATACTCCTCTCTCTCTTATCTCTAGCTGGTGATAGTGAAACAGCGGGAGCAGTCAGAGATGCTTTTCCGACAGTTCCTAGTAGAAGACAAGAGTATTTATGGAGGAGCTTCTTACGTGGATTTCCTATGTTGTGTCCACAGAGAGATCTGCCAGCTGCTCAATTAAGGAAGCTCCCATATCCTCAGTGGTGTTCTCATTCAGAATTGGTTTTAATTTGCAAGAGGGGCAGTAACTGGTGCCTGCAGGGCAGCCAGCAGCCCCATTGTACCTCGGTCTTATGCTGTGCTTTTACTCAACCTTCTCCATGCTCTTTTTGTACAGTTTCATTTCACACAACCTCTCACCTTTTCATTTACTAACCTACTAACCTGTAGAATAGGAAGTTGTGCACTCAGGTATTAAATCTTTTGGGAACATCTTGACCCTAAGTTGAATTGTTCAATTCCAAACTGTCAGAGCTTTAGAGCATAGGGTGTGCATTTTCTAACAACAAATTAGAATTTAGAAAGAGTCTTCATTATTCTTTTTGCTAGCCATATATTTTATGATAGCCAGGAAATATATAAAAAAAACCCCAAAATCTATATAAAATGAAAAAAAAAAAAAAAGCAGGGTTTTTTATGGATGCTTCTAGTTGGATTGTTTTTCAGTAATCATGCAGTTCAGTTTGAATACTGAAAGGCCTTCATGTACACTTTAAGATCCCTTCCTAAAGTGTATTAGGAAATAGTCCTTTTTCTCCTAGAAGGTACAAACATGAATGTCTACAGGAACAGCTCTGGCCAGCCCAGCACATCCATGGCTGCCCAGGCCCAACCACCCACCTCAACTCCAGCTGGACTTGAATGTTTAATAATGGACCACAGGTAGAAAAGTAATTAGACTACGACTTACTTAAGGCTGGCAATTAACGTCACAGTTATGGTGCATTTCTTTTAGTCTTGAGGGCAGTATTTAGTTATTTAATCTACAGTTTCAGAACCAAACACCTCTTGGGCTTTGCTTAGTGCATTTGCTAACTGGAATACTCCCATGTCACTATTTAGATCCACCCCTGGCCCCTCAAAACATCATCAGCAGCTCACTCTTAAGATGGCTGATGTATTAAAAAATTAGTTGTGGTGCTATAAAAGGAAGCCTCTTTTTTAATGAGAGTTTCATTATGGGGACCTTTTCTTTAGTGATTGACTCTCCTTACAAGAGTCACTGCTTTGGAAAAACAACCTCTAATACTATTTAAGGCAGGACTTAGAAAGCCAGAGTCATTGGAAGAGCTGTTTACCTCACAGCTTAGTCTGTTCATTTCTTTAGGACCAACATCTCTTCATGTAAGAGTTGAAGTTTTTTAAAATTGAAAAACTTACACTAAACATTTTGAAGAAAGCAAAAAACAAAATCCACCCTCAAACAGCAAAGGCTGAGCTCCACCAGAAAGTGTGCCTTTTAAGAGAGGCAGCCTCACTGATTAGTATTAATCACTACTAGCAGGGACATTTGGCAGATTAATTGAATCCTTGTCCATTACTAAGAACTTGTACAAGTGGATGCCTTATACAGAGGAGCTGGAGASTGAGCTGCGCAGCTCAAGAATAGCACACTCTGCCTCTGAAGATAAGGTTATCATATAAAGTATTTGTTGCTCTTCCCAATTATTGTTACATTGTAAAAAAATACACCAGCAACTTTAAATATAAAGACATGAGCAATTACTAAACTGTCATGGATAGTGTTTTTTCTTTCATGTACTGTGTTTTTTTAATTATTATTATTGGTGGGAGAGGGGGTGGCAATCAGGGTTTTTAAGCTGCTACTCCCTCCTGTTCCAGGACGCTACGCTGTGCACGCAGGACAGCTAGCAGGGTGAACAGGGTTCTTGCAGCTCCTGTAAGCACCTCCTGCGGTGTGGGGCAGAGCTGCCTTAGCAACAGTAACTGCATTTTCGGCCCAGCATAAAGACTTTGGTGTGCGTTCACTTCGTAAGTCCTAGCGGGCTGGCCAGAGCAGGTCCCCTTCACCTGCAGGAAAGGGAAGCTTATGCAGCATTATGGGGGGTTTTCTGTGTCATGCTTCTGTTAGCATCAAAACTGACTGCAATAAGGAGACAGACCRTCAAGAAGGGCAAAGGGGGTCCACGCTCTGATACAACTGTGGGAGGCTGACGGCAGACAAAATGTTTAAAAAGAAAAAAACACCACTCCACTTAACCTGTCAGTCAGTCGGGAGCTTCAACATTGGTGCAGTTCACACGGAACAGGACACCCACCGCAGGAAATGCTTGTTTGCAGCTGCTGCACAAGGTTGCACTAATTCAGGGGAACACAGAGGAGGTCAGCACACATGGCAGCAAACTTGCCCTTTGCCCCAGTCCCAGTTGTTACAAAGAGAGCTGAGCTGCTTCAGGAGCCAACCCTGCCCAGGCCTTCCACCCATCTGTGCTGCAGGGCATGAGGCACCAGAAACACCTGCACTGAAAACACCCCTCTACAGAGGCAGAACCTTCGCCYTGAGCTTTCCACAGCCTTCAGCTCCCTACATTATTAGTTTTTTTCTTTTGGGGGGGGGGAGGGAGTTAATAAACAATTAAAAGATAAATGAATTAAAAAAGGGAAAGGGAAATACAGATCTTCTATTACTGCGAGTTCATGCATTCAGGGATAATCATATAAATAAAATATATGAACTAATCAGAGGCTTTAGACCCTTCTACCTCCCTGGTCACTACAGACACAGGCTCTCTGAGCCCCATGAAGTCTCTTTCTAGCACAGCACTTTCTCTGCCACTGAAGGCAGTCTCAGGCCTCTTCAAGTTTAGACATGAAGACAGATGCTCTCAAAGTTATAACTGCAATAACCAAAGACAAATCACTTACCTGTGATTCCAGACAAGTCCCTGTCTCTTAAAAGTTTTGCTTAAATGAAGAGTGCATGTCATTATCTTGTGATAATGTTATTATCTATTATCTATTCCCCCTATTATCTAGGGGTTTTTGTTCACTCAAGTAGCATTTTCCTTTAAATAAAAAAGCCATACTTAAGGAACAAAGAAACACAGATGTTTTGAACATGGTAATAGGCTTAACAGGTTCCTTTTTCCCCAGAGGGCACTCTGCATACCGCTGTTCCCCACCCCGCCTGCTGTGAGATCGGAACACCGTGCCCAAAAGGCACCTTGACGGAGTGGCATTTACATTCCAATCCCAGATTGCTTTTTTTCCCATGACCTAGGTTTATTTGTCCTGAGTGACTACACCAAATGCCAGCTTATTCTTGTGTCAAGAAAATTTAAAAAGATGCCAACTCTTCATTAATAAATGAATCTTCAGAAAAGAACAATATTAGTATTTAAAAATGGGACCAAACTCTTTCAGCTGAAGTACGTTGAAGGTAAGGGGGGGTGTGTGTGTGCAGGAGGCAGCGGGCTCAACGACATTAAAGGGTATGTCTTGCTCAAGGTAATATTTATTACTTACTTAACCTACCTTCTCCCCTCTRTAACAGGGAAGGAAACAGGAAATCAGCCTGTCAGTAGGTATTGCTTGTTTGCAGCCTTAATGTTGCTGCAGTGAGCTTTACGTTTCTTCCCTCTTTTTTTGTAACGACATCAAGACATGAACCAAAGGCAGATCCTGAGATAAAGCCACCTGCATGGGTCAGCAGAGTGCTCTCTAGCACCGCCTGTCTGCACTGCACTGCCCATCTCCCAAGGAGGGCWGTTTGGATACATAAACGCCAGCCAAACCAAGGGAGCCAGCACCTTACTCAGCAGTTAAAGTCTTAAAAATGAGAAATTGACAACAACTAATGAAATTGAAAGCTGTTCAGCTCCAAGACACCATGCTGGATATGGTCCCAATCAACAGTGATTTAAAATGTAACCAGCTGTTTCATTGTTTAATGCAACCAAAATATCCATACGGCCTCACACAGTATTTTGTGAGCATCATTTCCACCGTCTCCACAAGCACGGGGAAGTGGCCCCAGGCCCCTGCAGTGTGCCCCAGCCCACACACAGCTCTTACCTCTGGCAAGAGCAGCTTGAGAGCACACGCCGCTGCCACCTCGCCCTCCAGCCGCCGTTCCTGCCGCCTCGCCTCTCCTCGCGGTGAGCCTCCATCGGAGGAGCAAGGCAAGAGCCTGGTTTGCGACAACTTCCCTTCCTCTGGCCTTTGGGGGAGCCGGCCATCCAGAGACAGGCTCGCTTCAACACGCCCTGGCGGTGATTTTTTCCCCTTACGCTATTTTAGCTATTTCAGCGTTAAGGGAGGAACATAACTTCCTCTTCAGGTTCAAATAGGATGGATTATTTACAAGACGATATGCAATTAATTTCACATTTTCATTTTGCTCAAGTTTCAAGTTGCATCATTGACTTCTGCAACCCTAGAGCAGCTGCAAATCCCAGCCAGTTACTGTCAGTCTACAGCACTATGTTATCAGTCAAAGGCAGGGAATTAAAAGAAAGCAGATAGAATCTACTAGTTGTGAAGAAGAAAAGAAGAAGAAGAAATAATAAAAAAAGTTTAACCACGAGCCAAAACAGCACTTCTCAAAGTGTTTCCCATATTTACTTATGAAATAACATCAATAGGGTAAAAATTGAGAAAACAGACTATTTTCTTCTTCTAACATACTACTAAAAGCTGCTCCAAACTTCCTTGACAGTTAAATGAGTACTTCCATTAAAAACATCCTTTCAAGCTTCACATTGCTCTTCAGCATTGCAGCTCTGACCCGGGAAGGGAAACCAGGGCCAGAGATTTATTCACTCATTACTACCAGTCCCTTGCTGGCATTACTACCAAAAGCCACGATAGGGACCAGCTCCAACCAAGCAAACTGCTCTGTGCTCAGATCTCATGCACCACAGAAACAGTTTCCATCTGCTCTTTTGTAACAGTAGACAAGAAACTACAGTAAAATTCTACAACCTTCTGTAAGAACAGTTAGAGCAAATCCACAAAATATTAAGAAAAATATCGCAGCATTGGCTTTGATAAACAAGTTTAATTCTCCATTTTACAAGATAGTTTATAAAAACTAGGCTTCAATTGATAAAGATCATGAGACTTAAAAGCCATTTTTCTGAAACCCATGCCTAAGAATTTGGGACTTCAAGGGTCAGGTTTGTTGACTCTCCAAGATATGCAGAGCGGGGTCATTTTATAAAAAACAGAGGACGGTACACGCCGAAGCACATCTGCCTGCGGTGCCCTCACTACCTAGCCATGCATCCTTCCGAGATCATGCCCTCAGCAACACCTTAATAGCTCCAACAGTGCCTCCAACAAGGTCTTTTTTATTACTTATGTTGCAGTTGTTCTGTAATAAGAACGTTTTTTCCTACTAAAAAATGAGGTTATTGACAAACACTGGATGAAAATCCACACCAACAAAACAATCCAGATCTACGCAGACATCTGGAACAAGTATAAATGTGAAGAAGATTTTGCTTTCCATGAAGCACAACATGTGACTGGGCAGAGTTATCACTCCCCACGATGAACATGAAATGTGAGGGCATATACACTATAAAAGAAAAGGAGAGAGGAGGGAAAGAATAAAAATTGTTCCTGGTTCCCATGGATAATTCAGAAAATTTAGGCCAAATAAGGAAAAAATAGAATTCTATTTATTCAATTTGCTCCTTCGTTTAAGAGAAGTTAAAATAAGTGCCAATATAGACACATGAATAAGAGACTAAGTCTGCTATTGCCATGCAACTCCTAACTGCATTTTGTGCCCATTAGGTCATACTGACCCAAGTCAGTTCACACCCGGGCCTAYAAAGAAGGAAGAGCCATCCACATTTTGGAAAAAAAACCCTATAGTTAAAAAAGCCCACAACTTGCAAGTTTCAGAAGGGAGGAGCAAGTAACTTGCCCTYGCTCCCATGGGCGGCCTGAAGACATGGCTCCCCCCGTTCTGCCGCACGGGAGCAGCCGGGAGGCTGAGCTGAGCGCAGGATCCAGTCTGCTGGTGAGGCACCGCGCCAGGCCGCTCTCGGGAARGCAGAGCACTCGGAACTGCTCGCACCAAAAATAACGTTAACCAGTCGTCTAGCTCGAGGCCCCAGAACGAGTGAGACCAAGAAGAACAGGCTCAGAGAGGAGGCACGGGAGCAGGAAGCAGCAATTCCTGAAGGCCATCAGCGCGTGGGGAAGCCACCCCTGTGGGTACCCCCGCGCCCCCCTCGGAAGCCACCGCGCTCACCCCGGAAGTTAGTTCTGTTCCTCTCTCGGCCCCTTTCTCCTCGGCCTGCTGACGTCCCCCCTCTGCCGCCGCCCCTGGGAGCGCCGCCTCCCCGGTCAGACTTGGACTTGGGCGGTGGCGACTTGGGCCGCAGTCTCTCRATCTCCTCTGTGCAGCCAGTGAGGTGGGAATTGGGAGCCGTGAAGTACGAGGAGTAGGTTTCCGCATTGAAATTGCTGTTTGTGAGGGTGGGTCCTACAGTCAGCCAGCCTAAAGCAGAAGAACAAAATTGTCAAAAGCGAGGCCGTCRCTGCCTGTTTGCTAGGAAGGGGACAGAGAGGTGATGAGAAAACATCCTTGACAGTTCTGCCTGACCTGCAGCATCCCTCCAGAAAGCTCTGCACCAGACACTCGTGCGAACTCTACAGCCAGCACAGAATTCAGCCTTCTCGATAAAAGATATTTCAATCTGCAAAACTACTGGGGAGTTTAGTGCAATATGTCCAAATATAAAAGTTTAGTAGAGATATCGTATACAGGATCAGACCTTAAACAGACAAGACCATGCCTTTCATTATTCCACTGGATTACTGAACAATTTCAGAATCTACCTTCAAATAGAGATGGAGAAATCAGAAGGAGGTCTTACTGTTTAAGCAAGTTCATCTCTAAAAATTAACATTCAGAAAATAAAGTTTAACAGCAGGGAGCGGTGAACGGGATTTGTGACTTCTGCTACACTAATAACAGCAGAAATCACAACCATAATTCTAACACACAATTAGAACAGCTCCATTTGTTGATCCCACAACTTAGGTGGATAATTCATCCCAAGATGGGGACGTTTTGCTAAAAATAAATAAATAAAAAATATGCATAAGAGATCATTGTTCCACTGGTYAGAAGCTACCTCAGTGCTGTCCTGGCACTGGGAGAACTGTCCAGGGAGGCCACAATCCTCCTCTGCTGCTAGACATCAGCCAGTCTGAGAATGAGGACACAGAACTCTGGGAAATCTCTCTGTCCAGTACATTTTCTCTCTTCCTATCACATTTCCACCACAGAGAAGTCATCAGGAATGACGCAACTCCTATCCAAAAAAATTTGTTGAAAGTACTTTTTACTATGCCCTTTGAAGGCAAGATCATACCTGCAGCTAGTGCAAACAGGAGAGTCATGCATTAGGATTAAATGCTATTTTCTCTCAGCTTCCCCTGGAATCCATCAAGTGGTCTCAGGGTTAGTTAAAAAAAAAAAAAAAAGTTAAATTTAACTCAGACAAAATAAAGGGAGCAGCTACCTGGTCGGATTGTGCTGTCCCTCCCAAAAAGATGAAGACGCCGTCGTCCGAGACAGAAATGCTCAATAATGTGAAAAATTTCCACAGGTTTTTCTATGTTGCCAATTTCAGGCTCTTCTGTGATGATGAGGTCAATGTCCACATTAGCATGGATGAAGTCCCCATCTGTGCTGCGACGCACGGTTCCCTTGATGCCCATGAGGCAGTGCTCCTGTGGGCACAACACAGAACAGCTGCTTAACGCGTCTCATTGCAGGTTCATACACTACGGAGAGGAAGGAAAATTCCAGGTAGACTAAAACCTGCTTTGAAATGGAGAAGAGTCTAAATTTTGGACATGCTGAAGCCACCAAGAYGACCTTCCAAAAACAAAGGAAACAGACAGTACTTCAAGTTACCTGATATGATATCTCCACTTCAAAGCTCTAAAAATCTAAAAATTATTTAGAGACAGAAATAAGATATTCAGACTTCTTCCAGTTACTACGAAGTTACAGAAGTTTAAGTTAGAAAGAGCCTGAGAACGGACCACAAAAAAAGACAGAGTGTAAGGCAACAGGCAAAATATCAATGTTCTYATTATAGCTTTATTCCTTTTCAAATTTCTCAGTTATAAAAAAAGCCTGACAGTGAAAGCAAGAAAAACTATTAACACATGTATATTAACACATGCATTTTCTCATACCACACCTCTTGTACAAAAGTAGCCTTCTACGGCAAAATTCCTTTCTAGAAGATACCTTGAGAGAGATTTTACTACTTTGGATGTTGTTTTATCAATGCACTCTGCACCAATTTTTCCATGTTAAAAGCACTCTAAGTGTGGTATACGCCTCTTTCTGCTAGGACATTACAGATCGATGGAAACCACTAATGTATATCTCGAGAATGAAGARTCACCGTAACTGGTACAGGATGAAATGAGGGCTCTACATATTGAGTTCAGAGTTCTGTTTCTGGGAATACTATACTCAAATGAGCAGTTTTCCTTAAATCATAAAACACTGATTTGCTAAGCATTACCAGACGGCGCTAAGAAATTTAGAGAAAAGTATATGATCATTTCCAGATTTCTGGCACAGGCTTTGAAAGTTAGTGAAAAAACATGAAAGGTAAAAATGGTGACCTATCAAATATAGGCAGTTGATGAACTGTTGCAGGGTTCTCAGACCTTTAATTTAACTAAATAAAACAGAGAATACTGCTAAACACCCATCAGGTAAAGTCTAGTAAGTTAGGTCTTTAGAAGAAATATTCAAGAAGTTTTATCTTCCTGACACGTGGAGTACAATTCATCAGTACCTTAAATTACTATCACACARGCACAGAGCAGGATGTGCTAGCATAATTTTCAATATTCAACACAAACAATGACTTCAGCCAGTCTTTGTTCAGTGAACAGAAAAAATCTTTAATACAAAAAAGCAAAACAATTCCCTTGTAATAAAGTGTTGAAGACCCCCCAAATTCTCCTATATTAAAGTCTTAACCACTTTTGCATGAGTAAACTGCACACATTTAGATTCATAATAAATGCAACAAACTTTCAGAACAGAATAAGAAAACATCTTTGGATTAAATTGAATGCAAATCGAAGAATGACTCCTAATATCTTGAAGGGAAGTGTAAACTTCTAAAAATTGGCAAATCCAAGGTAAAGCCTAAGAYGTATAGAGCTCATCAYATAACCAACAGCTCATGAATGTGCAACAAGTACTAAGATTGTCAACAGTCTGAATTATTATCAGTCAACTCTGAGTTCAGTCTAATTGCCAGAGTTGCATCCACATACACCCCAAACAATTATTATTCCGCTCTACTCTTTTCCTCCAAGATCATGTATAATGTACCTTGTGCCCTGCAAGCTGGAATCTTCTTTTCTCGCTGCACCTCCTTCAGTACACATTTCCTCTACAATACACCCCTAGGAAACTGCGTAATTTAAACCAAGCTGTTTCTGTCTCTTGTGCGCAACAGCCATTTTCAGAAAAACAGAGACACTGGCTGACCTGCTATCCCTAACAGCCTTTCACCTGGTCTGAGGTCTGTGCAAATGCCTGCACACCTCTATTGAAAACCAAAAGCCAATCTTCTGGCTTTTTTTTTTTTTTTTTTTTTTTTTTTTTTTAAATGTCAACTCCTAATCAACATTTTTAAAGATTTATTTTTACATTAAGCTTAGCCAAATACTAACTCCAAGCTTAATTTCAATCAAGAGGCATTCCTACCCTAAAAAGCTGATACCTCCATTGGGAAAGGCTTATATRCTATAGAAGAGGTATTGCTAGTAGACTAACTGCTTATTTACTATTCCCCCCAAAACTGAAACAATCAGGAAGTCTAAAAATTGCAACCTTAAGTAACATTTTCTATTCAGTTTCCATTATTACATTCAGAATTCCCCCCGCCCACACACACACTCCAGCAATCCACAACCCTTTTTCAGCTGAGTATCAGTGAGGCYTAAATGAGTAGCACATCTGGAAGATCGGAACACCCAGCAGTGCTAAATGTAGATGACACTACATCACTACATCTGCTGCACTGCATCAAATGAGCAAAGCAAGAAGCGGACAGAAGTTAGTCATCTATCCAATTAAGATTTTTTTTCCCCATCTCTCTATAACACATGTTGGACTAGATGATCTCTAGAGGTCCCTTCCAACCTTAAGCATGCTATGGTTCTATGTTGCAGAAGAGAACTTTATAGTCTGGATGTGTATTTTAATGAAAGCAGGTCACCAACTGTAGCGGAGCATCTGGTGTTTAATTAGCAGAAAGGGACAGGGTAGAAATCGAGCCAAACCTTTACCTTGGTCCTTTGGAAAACAGCCTTAGGGTCTAGAGTCTTTGTCTTTCCAGGATTGTTTTTATTGGTTTTAATCCAACAAATGTCCTCACATCTTCTGTAACCCCATTTGCGTAGACACTAAAATATTAAGGACAGACAAAAATAAAGTCTGTAGTGTACCAGAAAATAAAAACCTACACTGAACAGCAAAATATTTGTTTTAAAGTTTTTAATAAAGTTTTTTTTTTTTTTTTAATACATAAAAAAAGGCAGAGATTCCTCCATGGAACTTAAAATTTTACCAGAGCCAGTCTAGCCAAAGTAATCACCAGATGTCTTGATCTCATCTCCACTAACACCTGCACTGTGGTAGAGTTTCATATAAAAGTGAAATCATAGAAGAGAGACGATAAAGAACCAAAAGCCTTTGCAATAATTTTGTGGCTTTCCTCTGCTCTGTACAGAACTTAAATAGTTTTTAATCCTTAATTTCTGCTAGTGGCATCTTGGAAAACAAGAGAATTGTACATTAACTGCTATATTCAAGAATTGTCCAGCTACATCTATCAAAAAACCAAAACAGTCTCACAATTAGAAGAGGATAAAGCGACTGCATTAGGAACCATAAGTCATCCCGTAAYGCACAGCATCTTGCTGTTGTCATAGGAAGTACTGAAGTAAGCTAAGAAACTAATGTTTCAACATAACAGAAGCCTACTGGACATTCTTATTTCAGTGTTTCCAACACAAGCAGCCCTTCCGTGGTATACAGCACATTACTCTAGAACTCCAAGATTCCTTAGTGTAATAAAACATAATTCTATGACACTATAAAACATCAGCGTCTTCCTATTCAGATACCAATTTCTAGAGAAAACTATTAAGACATCCATTAAAAAAAAAGACGTAATCACACTAAATGTGGCCTTTGATTCCTTACAGTAACGCCCATACAGGCCAGGAAGACAGCATTACAAGTTTCCAGATGCTACAGAGCAATGCTTCCTCAAACACCCACAGCAGCTCATCTAGAAAATAACAGTATCTAAATAGTAAATGACAGGTTAGACTCACTGAAATTATATAGTCTGAACAAAGAATTCTATGCAGAGAAAGTAAACGATAAAAATAAACTCTTTAGCTCATCCCTGATTAAATTAAAACATCATCTTACCACTCTGCCAAGGTCTAGACCCTCTCCTGAGCCACACCACAGAAATACAAATGACCTTGGGGCTGCGATCTCTTCAATTTCCAGTTTCATGATCTATAAAAATAAATCAAATATTTAATTTGGAAACACTTTATGTGACATAATCACAAAATATATCAGGAAGAGCACCAAGTAAATGCTGAAGTGTTATCACAGGAATCTTTCAGAAGCACATTTATTAAAGATGCAAGTCTAGATACCACTCGCTTCAAGATCAAATCTCTTCAAATTTGTTTATCAGCAAGTATACTGTAAAACTTCTCATCACTATCTAAGCATGCTTTCAGCAGTTGATAACCAACTTGACTATTTAATATACAGTGCATCTCTTTAGAATATTCTAGACTTAAAGACAGATATATGCTGTATCCCTTTTCTATAAAGATGTGCTTCATTTTGTCACTTCTTCATTAATTACCAAAAAAGAAGTAATGAAGCAGTAATGTTCTCCTTTTTCTCTCTGAAGTTATTTATCTGAACTTGAGGAAGATCACATACAAACCATCATTACTATTCCTGCTATTGTATAGAAAAAAATCTTTCAATTTTCTCTTTGGGGGGGAAAACATAAGAACATATTAAGCAAGTGCTTCAACAATGACAAATAAGTAGCACTCAGGGCAAAATAACTTCAGATGCAAAGTATCTGTTACTCATTACAAGTTAAAGAGATTCATCTGTAACTTGTTAACAGACCTAATCAAGCTTCATTCAGTGCCACTGTGAAGAAAAATAATTCAGCACAAGCTATCCTAAAACAACACAGAACACTGAGTCTGAAGACTCCTGACTTAAACACCTCCAAATTTTCCTGTTATGACACATTTTTTTTTCCATTTTTCTCGTCTCCAGCCAACACTGACAAGTGCTGCTTTAGTCTGAGGTAACACAATGTGGCTAATACAAAAGTTGCCTGCAGATTTCTGTCTATTCCCAACAGGTAAGTTACCTAATACCTTATCACAGGTATAAATGCTCTGTTTTCAAATTTTTAAAATGGAATTAAGTTTTAGTTGTTCTCATGATACTTTTCTTTGGCTCAGCTGCTTTCGGAGCTATGTACCTGCAAGGCCAAGAGGACAAACTAAATACATACTAAAGTACCCCCTACGCCCTACTACATGGAACAGTCTCTGCACCAACTGCTTAAGTCCAATGATTCACTTCTATTATTACAAAATAGCTGCTAATACACACATTATCCTGCATACCAATCAGATATGGTCTCTAACAAAAGCTCTTCTAACTAAAAATCGCAGTATTAGAAAGTACCTCTTGGAAGTCCCTTCAAAAACTTTAAGTAGTCAGGAAAAAAAAAATGCAATGAATATTCAAACAACAACAACAAAACCCCCACAGACATTGGATTAGTAGTAGATTTTCATCCTGTCCCCATTCAACTTTCAGTCAGACTCAGGGAGAGCAAAAGGGTATACCTTATTAAAGCTTGAACACAAACAAACGGTGCAGGCATAGAATATAAACTAGGTTTCTGTCTGCAAGAGTTTTGTTTTTTATATAATCCACCTTTTCCTCAATTATTTTCTATAAAATACTTTGCTACYGAATTAAGTCCTCAAGCTAGCTGTGCAGGTATGCATATGAGTTTTTTCCACAGTAATAAAAAATTACATTACTTACATCATCCCAGGTCCAGCATTTCTCGTTGGCGGTAATGCCAGTCTCTCGGTAGTACTCCTCCAATGGTGGTTCCAAAAGAATCACATCAAATTTGGACTTCAGTTCTCGAATATCAAAAGCTTCCAAGTCTGCTTGCAAATACCTTTTTAAATAAAAGACAAGTCGCTTAAAAAAAGACAAGTCACCACACCTACAGAACTAACTTCGAAATATCAAGTTGAGTTTTGCAATTTATACCTCGGCTATTCACACAACTTCTTCAGGGGTTTTCACGTGATTACTACAAAATAATTCTATTTTTCTGGTACCATATATTACCTTCAGTAACACGCTACATGCTTACACTGCATAAAACATTACATAGAAAATTAGAATAAGAGGACACATTAATTCAGCTTAAACTGCTYTTTCAGTCTTAAACTAAGTAATATTGAGTTTATGGATACTAAAATGACAGCTAAACGTTATAGAAAGCACTTTTTGAAAGAACAATTCCAGCTTATATTAAGAGACTTTTTAGAGGCTTGTTAGTGTAAACCGCAGGACATTGAGACTTGTGATCATGTGGCATATTTCTTTTTATTCCCAGATTAAAGCTTGCAGCTCAGTCAGTTGGTAGCTCTGTTTTAAAAACCAAAGCTTCACATAMTATAAATGACCATACACTGGAAAGAAAATCTTGATGTTTAATACAGCAAACAAACTAGATTAAGCTAGCCAAAACTAATAGGTTTGATTCTTCTGAAAGTTCAATTACTTAATCTGTATATATAAGCAGAAACAGAAAATGTAAATTCTGAACAGGTGCTAAAGATTAAAAGATTTGCAAAGCAGGCAGCTAATTACAAACTGATCTGGAGGAGAAAGGCATTTCCACAAGAACACTTACATGGGAGGAGTGTTAGATTTAGATATCAGCTCATCCTTCAGTCTGATGAGTTCTCTAAGTTTTGGATATTCTTCAAACCTATCTGCTAAGCCTAAGGAAAAGAAAACATGAAGTTAATAACTGCTTAACTGATACAAACCTACTCTCTAAGTATTCTCTAGCATTCAGAATAGGCCCAAATGTCAATACTCGGCCTCCTTTCATTTTTGTTAGAACCCTTCAAAGTAGGTTTTTTTTTCCCCTCTTTTTTTTGACCCATAGTTTACAAAAGCCTCTTGCCTCCACACAGTTAACTATGCTAATGTTACCAAATTTTTATTTTGGTTCATAATTCTAACCTGTTCTGCTGGTGCAAGCCAAATTCTTAATAACTACCCAATTACACACCACCACCTAGTTTTTGATCTCCACATACACTTAACATTTAGCTAGYCAGTATGCAGCTTCGTGTATCTCATCTCTAACAGCAGGCTAGAATAATCGCAGCAGACAGATTCATTTCTACATCAATATTTCCTTCACAAGCTCTGCGTACATAGAGAAAAAACTCCGGAATGTACCTGCATGAGACAGTGCATATCTACACCCTCCAGTTAGTGTCAGGAAATACAGAGGAGAAGAAAAACAGTGCAATAGCATAAAATAAGATATCTTCAAACAATTATTATTACATACCCACATCTCTGATGAAGTTTTGGGGTCTGTGTCCTGTATCCACAAARTGCTGGCAGTAATCATTGTGTGGATTTAAGCTCTGAGTGCCCTAGGAAATGAGAGAATTTGAGTGAGGGCAAGGGCAGAATATCTGGACACACATACACATCGCTAGGGTTAATCTGACCCCTCTCCCTCCACAATATGCTTTGTTAGCCAGGGGAGGAGGGGACGGAAGAGAGGGAAGGGAAGAAGGGAAAAAAGGTCTTTGCATTGCTTAACAACTTACCTTAAGAAAGGTACTTGAATCTTTGTAAATCTCCTCTTCATATGGTAAGTTCTCTTCATCCTGCTGCAGTTCTACCTCATCCTTGGGAATAAAGTAGATTTTATAGGTAGTAGGATCCATGTTCTTTCTCTCCTCACTAATACTGTTTCTTAATGAAGAAATGAGCTGTCTATGAACATAAATCTCCTGAAACAGCAGATTGTGAACACTTCCAACTCCAGTTTTGGAAAGAAAAAGAAATAGGTATCTGACCTCTTGCCAGGAAAGTCTCTCTCTCTCTTATTGCCAAGACAGTTACTGAAGAGGCCTCAGAAAGGAGAATAAAGGATGAAAACAGTCACTTCTAGGGCCTAACGTTGTAGGCAGTTCTTTATGAGATGCAGATTTTATAATGAATGCCCCAAAGAATTTTCACTGGCAAAAGAAAGATTTACCAAGAATATCACCTAAAACAAATACTGCAAATCAAGGCTTTAGAGAAACACAATACACTTTACATCAAAATACAGATCTCTCATCTTCCTAACAAAATTAATGCCTGAGAGATTGATAATATTTGTTTAACATCAACAGTTGAGTCTATTACTACTTTTCCTAAGGCATATGAAAGAAAACCAAAGCCAAGTAGGTTTAATATTATAAGGAACCAGATTTYTGTAAACAGTTTATATTGTAAACCTAAACTTAAACAGGCTCAAAGTCCTAATGAAAAGACCACATAGACAATAAATAGAGTGCAGCTTTCTAAGGCAAGTTCTTACCTCCCAGCCAACAGGGAATTAGTAGCATCTACAGAAAGCAGCTGATAGCTCTATTATAGCTGCTCTTCTTGTGAGCTTCAAGTTTTTTCCATCTATTCATCTGCTCGTTTGAAGATGATCCAAGATTTATACTAACTATATATATATAAAAATTTCAACAATACAAAAGGAACTTGGCCATTTCTAAGTCATTACCCTGTAATGACTTGAGGTAAACTCAAACTTAATGGAGAACCTATYGATCACAGGAGTCACATGTTTTGACAATTAGAGTGCATCACTTCACAAGGAAGTTGGAAAACATCCTCAGCTTTGCCATTCCTCATCCTGCAGCTTTCCAAATCCAAAGTTTTCTTCTGATAAGAAGAAACATCTGTCAACATATTTTTTGTGTTCCCAAGCATGYAGACACTTTACCAATTCAACCTTCACAAGAGAAGCAGCAATAGCACACTCCAGYCTGCCCTTTGGGGCCTCATGCTTTTTACGTATGTCACACACAGGTGTGCATGCAAGTGCRTGCATTTTTTCCTAATTCAAATGCTTTAACGTATAATCTTCAGTAGCATATGAGCACTAAGAGAAATAAAGTCACAAACATCTCTGATTTTTCTTACTTTATATTCTTCAAGGTCTTCCTCATCAGCTTCTCCTTCATCGGGATATTTGCGTTTTGCATTTGGTGCAGACGTATCATAAGCAGCCCTATAAACACAGAAAAAAAAAAAAATCTAATATAAAGCAGTTTCTCCACAGAGAGAACAATGCTTCAGAAATTTCTGATTATTTTATTTTAATAAAGGAAACAAGAACCAGCCTGGATTTCCATGCCTCATATTTCCAAATTGTTCTTACAAGTTACTGACAAAACCTTCCTCATCTTAAGTTCAGATCTGAGCAGTTGAAACATTCCCTTTTACTAAACAGCAYGTTTCAACACAAACCATACAATTTTACTTCAAGAAAGCAATCTCATGATCTTCCTCTTTTTAAGCTTTTTATAAGCAGTAATAAAAGCTAACTTCTAACAGAAAGCTGACACAGACCTGCACGTTTCTCTTGTTTCAGCGATTTCCCGCTGGTCATCTTTGCTGTTCAGCACAGCACCAATGCTGTCCGCGTTTTCAGCTCCTAACTGAAGGAAAAGCGAAGCAGATTCCAACTGAGAGCATCACTTGCTAAGAACGAATCCAGYGGCAAACCGCCTCCCAAAGCGCCTCTTCCCGCCGGCAAACGCTGCTGCGACCCCGTGACCGCCCGCACCCGGCGGCGTCCCCTGGGCAGCCAACGGCCGCACCCCGCCAACGGCCGCCTCGCTGCCGTTAACGGCAAGAAGGGCGAGCGCGCGCCGGCGGCCCCGCGCGCCCAGCCCCGCGCCAGGATGCGGCACCACGGAGGCTCCCGTTTGTTTTCCCTTCTTCCAAATCTTTTCCTTCCCTCCTGTCCCAANCGCCCCGCGCCCGGCCCCGCGCCGGGATGCGGGGGACGCCCCGCGCGCCCGCCCCGCGCCCACCTGCTGCGCGAGCAGCTGCCGCCGCAGCTTCTGCCGCTCGCGGATCTCCTGCAGGCGGCTGTTCATGCCCGCCGCCCCGCGCCTGCTCCGCGCCGCGCGTCACTTCCGCCGCCACACCGCCCCGCGCCGGCGCCGCGAGGGGAGGGCACGAGCGGAGAGGGGAGGGCGGCCGCGGCGCCATGTTGGCTGCGGCTGCGGCCGCGGCTGGTAACGGGAAAGCGGGCGAGAAGCGCCGYGGAGTTGGACATGGAGAGGCTCGCAAGAGCAAAGCGCCTCCAACAGGGGATGCGGCAATGGCTCCGTGCGCTGCCCGCGCACCGCTGCSTGTCTGCGCTCGCCTTCCCAGGGGATATTTGGCCCTCACACACCTTCGCTTAAAAGTTCCCGTGAGGTGACTGGCTCTGTCACTGGGAAACGCGGCCGCGCTGCTTCTCAGTAACATCCTGACAAGGGCAATTACTAGGATTTTATCGTAATAGTGATTATAAGTTCAGAAGAAATGGTTAGTTAAACGGGAAACGAAATGTTTCTCTGTTCTAACCTGGGCCAGCAGTGTCCCCAGCAGCAGTGAGGCATCAGTTTCCCAGCAGAAGACGATCACCTGAAAAGCGTGAGTGTGCCACACGGCCACAGGGAGGCTGCAAAGGAATCCATCACGAAAAGTATCTTAGGGAARAGTAACGGGCGTGGATAATAAATTTCTTTTAAAAATAATAAGCCCTAAAATCGTTGATGGAGAACATCATTGTGATTGAGGTGATTTCCTATACTAAAACACATACAASTTTCTTGCCATGGGTGCACTGTAAATCTCTTAGCTCTGACTCTTGCGTGATGCCCACATCCTAGGGGAAACGAGCTACCTCTGACATCCCAACAAACCCATTCTGATCGGCAGCGTCTCCCACTGATGGAGATCTGCTTTCCAGGTTTCTTAGGAGTCGCTGAGCAGAACACATGCCTCTGCTCTTTTCAAATACAGATCCTAATTTTCACTCAACCTTTTTAATATGAGTTTCATCGCTTCCTGCAAGTGAGCAAATCTTTGGAGAGGTCTCTCCAGCAAGCTTTATAYGCTAACATGTTTCAGAGCTGCGATGGCTCACTGCAGTATGTAGAGTTTTTGTCATGCTTTTACATCTAACAGTTTCCTGGTGCCCAGTTTCAAAACACCACTCTTCTACACTTCTCTCCCTAGTAAGTCCATTATGGCCAACTACAACTTAACACATTGTCCTACCCAATGTAGTTATTTCTACCTTGACATTCATGTTCTGCTTCCGCTTTTCCAACAGTTTACAGAGTTCTAGATTGAGGTAGTTTTGAAAAAGAAAAATAAAAAAAGGAAAAAAGGCATTTCTTCTGTCATATTTGGCCTCTTTCCTTTCCTCCTCTTACCTTCTGCTGTCTTTAAATGTATAATTTATAACATATGCTGATTTTTATTCYATCAGCAATTTGTATTAAAACAAGAGTGAATATTTGCAAGAACACAGTCTTGATTCAAAAGTCATATGAAATAAACTTAATTTCTGAGTAAGCATTTCTTCAGTAAGGCAAACTTAAAATATATATATATTTTATCTCAGCATATCTAATTAATGTTCATGTTTGCTTTCCTGAAATGGATTGATCTTTCTGTAATTGTCAGACCTAAACATGTGGAAAAGAAGAGCTGAACAGTGACATTTAGTTCCCTAACATACAGAACATACATGTTCTTTCACTTGTATCTTAGCGCCAGGCACCATCCCACAGTTTTGGGATACAAACTGTTACTCTTTATAATACAGTATATCTTTCAACAAAATAAGAAGGTCAAAACTAAAACAGAGAGGCAGATGAAGACATGGAAATTAGAGCAATGTACCATAATGTGGAAGGAAAAACAGTGTTTTCAGCTGTTGACATTTCTTACTGATAGAACATCAGCAACACCATGGGGCTTTTAAATGTTCAAAACTCAAAATACGAATAGATGATTTATTGTCTCCTTAGGGTGCACATTATTACTTATRCTGTCCTATCTACAGAAATGTTATGGAAAAAAGAAATCCTATCTCCAACTACTGTATGCGTCTTTGGTCCCGAGGGCTGTAATGAATCCAGTAGGAGTCCCTGCACAGTAACAAAATCACTTCCTCCAGGATGTGATATGGTGAAGAGGGGTGTGTGAGCCTGTGCTCTGTTTTTAGAATGGGTTGCTAAGATGAGCTMATCTTAACAAACACTAATGGCTGTGAGAGATGTTATGCTATATGCATACACTGTTTCAAAATAAAAAGTTGCTATTTTGGTGAAATCGTCCTCCCCTTTCTTCTCTGTGTTCGCTGTGGTTGGCAGTCTGAGCCTTACATTTAATCTAGGGACAGTTATTTTCTGTTAGGATTAAAACACAGCCAAATTATGCCGCTCTGGAGYGAGAGAGCGCTAYACATATGTATATACCATGCCATAACCCATTCTATGACTTTGGGTTTGACCACTGATACTGGAGTATTTTATTTACATCATGATTTTTTCTGTGGYTTTGCACCTTATCATGTAATCACCAAACCAGAGTTGTGAGGAAACTCTAGAGCTCATCTAATCCATTCTCGTATTCAAAGCCAAGGTTTGCTTTACTGATATCATCCCTGACWTGTTTGTCAAACCTACAAACATACAGTGCTGCAAACGCATCAGCCTTCCCAGGAAGACCACACCACAGTTACTGCGTTCATACATTTAGTTTCTTTTCCCAGTGCCCAGCCTAAATATTTATTCTTGCAATTTACAACTTGTAAATTGCACTTGCTAGGATTTACAGTCGTTACTTCATATGGACATCAAGAGAAATACATTTCATATAGCTCACCGCAACATGCAGTATCTTTGTATCCTCTGTGCAGYACTCCTTCATACCCTGGAAAAACCCTGTCACATTTCTTCTCACTCCGTTGCTCTGTAGACTAAGACTTGATCCTTCTGTTTCCGGGAATCACATCTAATTGACTCAAATCCTCCTTGAGTAGCAGTTCTCAAAACTAGGCATTCAGCAGCAGATGAAGCCTTCCTAAGGCTGTGTGAAACACAAACATGATTTAGGTCATCCATCTCAGTGCTGTGTTTTTTTCTTTTTTTACAGCCRATGACTTTGTTAAATTGAGTTCACCTCTGATCCTCTGAAATTGTTTCACTTAAAATTACTGATACTATTTTTAAAAATAAATAAATAGTAGAATAAATATTAAGTGTAATAAATAAATAAATGAAAGTCCTCTCTTTCATTTTTACCCCTGTAACTAAAATGAAAAATAAGTTATGCTGAAACCAGAGCAATGCAACAGATATTTTTCCTTCCTGCAAAGGACTACAGGGATTTCCCAACTAACARTTTCTGCTCACTGCTCTTTTAATGTTAACTATATATAGGTTTATCACTGTGCCACTGAAGCACTGCAGGTCAAATACGATTTTGCTTATGTAGTATTCAAATAAACCTTTTTCCTAATCTTCTTCTGTGACAGGAAGCAACTTCATACTCCCTTCTTTTCCTTGTCTTAATTTCCATACCAAAAGTTAGGATATGGCCTTTTTATTTGGGGAAAAAGAAAGCAAAATGTTTTCTTTTGTTCCCTCCTTTCTTTGCTAGTCATTCCAGAAATGAGAGTGTGACTTGCCTTATACTCTAAGTAAAGCACTTACAGCAGCGAAACCCTGGCTTTGCTCTATAATTCCTGGACAGCGGCGCTCTGTAACACTCGTTAGGACCCCTGTAGCTGGTTACTATAAGCTCTCCCAGCTCACATGATCCCTTCCTCTACTAAGAGCTCTGTTGAAGTCACTGGGGCGATTCATCAGGAATACAGTGCACGACTATGAAGTAAGAATAAAGGTATCACAAGGTGCCCCTARCTCTCCCACATCCCAGTAGTGTGTTGTAGTTCATTTGCAACTGTAATGACTGATAGCTGGGCAGGCCTCCCTATGAAGACTTTAACCCTAGGCATATGTGATTTCAGAGAGATGCTGCCTTATCCACTATAGTCGTCCACACGGGTTATCATCATTACGATGGATGTTTGTATTACATRTAGATTTGTAGTTATTGCCTTCTCRTTTTAAAAATACTACCCCAAAATTAGYCTTTAGTGAGGAGCAGATCTCAAGTAACTACAGGAACTTAATCGAGYTCTTTGTTGAACTCAACAGCTGAGCAGAATATGATCCATTCCCCTCAAGGACAGTTTAAACCTAGTTATGTGACGTCTGCTGGCTTTGTTATTATAATTCRAAGTGTTAAAATCCAAGTGTTAAAGAAATGTGAATCTGTTATGCTTTRAATAAAAAAGAAGCATATTTCTGTACATCTCAGTGTTCACTGACTCTCTCACTTCACTCCATCAGCACCGAGATGAGAAAACACTCCATGTATTACTATTCTGCTTTCTCTCTCTGTTCTTCACACAAGACATTAAAATTATACTGCCATTTCTACCCTACTGGCAATAAAAAAGTGTAATGATTACAGAACAATTCTATATATATTCATGTTTAAAATAATGTATTTAGGCCCATTTTATGTGAATATATTACTATTACTTTTTTTTTCATTTTTTTAACTAAGTTTCAATAAAAGTTAATAGATAAACCTACCCTACAGAATATTACCATACATAGTTTATAGTAGCTTTGAATACTGAAAATCTTATGTGTCTGAAGTATGTGCTCCATAAACCCCATCTTTATCCAGTACCTCATATAATCAGCACTCTTCCATTTTACATTTGTTTTCAATATAATTTAATATTTTCCTGGATACCTCCACAAATGATGGTGATCATTTGTGTCAGCATATGACTTGTGCAGAACATTTAAAAACAAATTYCCAAATTTGCTGTTTAAATTCTCTTCCAATATTTCATTTACTTACCTGTTTTCTGGAGTTGTTTTGCTGCTTTTTACTTTTCTCGGACTTGAGAAATTCACTTCAGAAAACCTATGCATTCAGAAAAAAAACAAACAAAAAAATGGACTACTCATGATCCAGACTGCAGCTCCACCTCATATAACTCCTAACAGAGCTCCAAAACATCAAACTCAACAATACTGATACTCAACAATACTCAACAATACTGATACTCAACAATAATGATACTTAGGGATCAGTCTGGTAGGATTTAGTTACACAGTATGAGAATATACCAGGGAACATTAAAAATAGCAGTAGAGTGTACAGTAATATAGTGTTTACTTTATTCATGTAAGTAAATGATGGGCTGAGCTGATGTGTCTGTGTATCTTTTGTATCACTGAATATAAASATGTATGAATATYCATAATCCAATTGGTTTAATTTTCATTTTGTTAATTCTTAGTTGATTAATCATTATCTCAGAATACAAAAATAGAAAGTTGGAATGAGTAATTCCATGTTAGATTATCAAAAGTAGCAATGGGGAAAATATCATAAGGTAAGGGGGTTCAGGAGAGGTAAGAAAGGCACATCAGTGAGAAGTCAAGGAGTAAAGGGTAGTTAAGCCAACAATGAAGATAATAAGAACACATTTTGTTTTGCCACATTTTTGTTCAACAGTGTATCTTCCCTCCCTTGCCCCCTTTCTTCACTGCCCTCCTTCCCTGTTCTTTGCTGGCTTTGCAAAGCCAGACATTATCTGCACTGTGGTAATGAAGGCAATCTTGGGGCTAATGTCTATGGCAGCCCRTGCAAGGCCACTGTTGTTCTAACTACAGGGCCATAGTTCACTAGTGCAAGTTCAGGTCTGACCTGATCTTGTGCAGTTTCTCCTCCCACTTGCATATCATATTCTCACCTTGTTTATTTTAAAGTTTATGTATTTATGTTTGAGAATTTCAACTACAAATATCAAAAGTAGGCACAAAATCTTTACGCATATACTGATTAATATGATCTGGTTGCTCCAGCTCTGTACAAATATGTGAAATCAAACCAGATATATCAGAGATCAGTATTTTATAAAATGGGAAGGCATATGGGCAAGTTAATGCCTGTATTCATAACACGCAAAACCTATTCACAAACATGAGAACACACGCTGAATTCCATGGCAGACATAAAGAATAAGGCAAAGAGGACATGGGTCATGAACATGCAACACCACACTCATTATTAAGGAACATTTTAAAAATATTAACTCTGAACAAAGAGAAGACACCTGCTATGATTGCAGACAGGAATAACTGGAATAAGGCTGCCTGGATCACTTTTAAGATAAGAACTTATTTAAACAACTATGTTTATAAACCACTGTTTACCCCAGGAAACCTTCTGCACCATGAATGTCAGAGGAAACTGTAGAAGGTCATAGGCCTCAGCACGGCGAAGCAGTTGTCCGCGCTGACGGTGAATGTTTTGAACGAACAAGGCTTCATCCTGTTCTGTGGCAGGTTAACCTAATGGTGAGCAATAACGGCCACTTTCTACAAGAAAAAGAGTCCAAAACATATGTCTCAGGACACTGAAGACATCAAGAGGTTTTTTTTATTTCTGTTTTGTTTTGAGTTTACCTGTCTTGGATCTAAACCAAGACGTTAAGCTTTATAACAAATGTTAAATATTTTAACAAAGTTGTATCTTGCCTTTGATCTTTTTCTTTTGGGGTAGGGTTTTACAGGGTAAATCACTTACAGAGCTTCCTCTAAAGGACAGATTCATTAACCTAAGTACCAAAAACTCACATACACACCAGGAAATGAATTGCTAGGAAATGAATTAACATCCCATTTCTTAGCATATATTTGMTGAGACTGTTTGTTTAAAACGTGCCATTTCCCACTCTGCTTCTTCACAACATCCGCCCTCCGCATATTCGCGCCTTTTGAAACAGGCTTATTTATAGAGCGCCCACACGAACTCACCCTTCCCCTGGATAGCCACCAGCTGCGCAGGCGCTGCCACGCGCAGCTCGTCCTCGCGGCACGGGCGAGCGAAGCACGGGCGAGCGAAGCACGAGCCCGCGGGCGCTCGGCTGCGGCCGCCCTGGCACCCCCGGCACCGCCTGCCACCTGCCTGTGCACAGTCCGCAGAGGGCCCTGCCGCGAGAGGAGCACCACGCGCGTGCGGGGCTTGCTGCAGGGAGCAGTGCCGCCCGCCTGCGCGCCCGGTGGCACAAACCCACTGCAGCTCCCGTTGCGAAGACGTTACCCAGGGCACTCGCGTGGAATTACCCTCCCTACGGAGACGGCACAGGAGTGAAGAGGACACGTTTCTATAAAACTAGGGCCCTTACTGAATGCAGTCGCATTCGCGCACTATTTTCCAAATGTGACTTTATATTTGAGTAGGCTGTGAAACACATGGAACAAATTAAAAACGCTATTTGATATTCAGAGTTGTTTGGGGGTTTGATTTTTTCTTTTCAAACATCACATTCTCTTTCTCTGTATTCTCTTTCTCTGTAACTTCTAATAAGTGTATTTTTTTTTCTGTTTTAAAAATATTTGTCAAATGGAATTACCTCCATGTTTCATTCAATTACTCAAATGTTCTTTTTCTTTTTTAAGCCTGCGCTGTAATACTTTTAAAACAATACATAGTTACTTTGGCTAGGTTAACATTATCTGAGAAGAAACAGCAATTTTTTCACTCAGCATATTAAACAAAAGATATTCACTAGTTTTGTATGATTCAATTTATCTTTCCATTTTAAATGGGATTATTTCATGCATGTCTGTATAAGCCAGTTATAGGCACATACATACTACAGACCAGTTCCAGGAAGTCTAGTTTCTTATTGCCTTGTAAAATGAATTTAGCTTGTTGTACAAGAAAATACTTAACACTTTGAAAAAGGTTCTTCTATGATCTCATTCCTGTGCCCAGTGTTATGTGGTAATGGAAACCCCATCAATCACAGGCTGTCCACTTACATCATGTCTAATGCAGGGTCACCCTATAGAGTTTATATATAATTACATATAAAAAGCCTATTCTTTTTCATATAAGTGTGAACTCAAATTAATTTTTGACTCAGACTTGGCAGGATTTCAAATTTCTGCTGCCTGTATTTCTGAAAAGAATTAATTTAATTAATAAAATTATTTTACAAGAGCACTGACATATCTGAAGAATGTTGACTCATTACGGCCCTTGTCTCGCACCCTCTTTTCAACATGGAAAACTCCTTTGTGTGAAGTCCTGCTTCCTCATCTTTTAATCCTGATTTAAACTCTGCCGGGCGCTACTTGATGTCACTCAGTGCCCGCTCAGTCACGTGCACAAGTTCTTCCATTGATTCCAGTGGCTGACCTACTGGCGCCAGCATACTCGATTATGTGAAAAACTAACACCAAGAATCTATTAGGGAGCAAATTGTTTCAGCCCAAAGCATAGTGCCTGGCTGCTTGGTTACATTCCCTCTGCTTTATACCTGTACTTACTCCCTGGGGGAATTTCTCACATATTGGCATAGAGCTTTCCTCCGCATTGCCTCAGGTCAATGCTTGCTCTCATCTTTCACATCTAGACTGCCTGGTTGGCTCTAAGCTGGTCTGGAGGGAACCTCAGAGGGATTTCCTTTAGGGGTATCTGTGGCAATCGGGTCTCTACTTGTCAATAGCATTTTAACTTCTTTCCACAGAGCGCTGGAAATGCTCAGCTTTCCTACCCTCTGCTGAGCGCACTCTGCATGAGCCACTCTTAACCAAAGGTGTGTGGCCTTCCTGACCACAGGAAGAGGCTAAGGAGCAAGCTCGGCTATTGATTTAAACAGAAGCAGCATTAGGCTGATCCCCCAGCTGAACTTTAGAGGCTTGGTGTTAAATGTTTTCCAAATGCAGGAGGACGCCTGCATTTTTTCATGTATAACCCCCACACCAGATACCTTCATCTGTTTACAAGAACCATTCATTGGAAATTAGTCCTTTGCCAATAATCACCCTCACCTAATCCATGCAAAATCAGAAGCAGTGAGAAGAATGAATCAAAGGTGGACTAATGGAGGTGCTTTTAGGGAAGATGCTAGGTGAAAGAAGCTGAAGTATAAGTTTACCTTTATCACTAGCATATGTGAGAAAAAAAATACATTGTTGAATTATGGGAGTATTTTCTAATATTTTCATAATTTTTCAATGTAACCTGAGGAATCTGTAAAAAAAAAGAAAAAGCTTTTTTTTTGGATCTACACATTTTTTTGGATCATACACAAAATTATTATTCCTTGCTTTATCAACAGTTTTGTATTTGGTATACTGAATACTAGGAAAGAAACAGACAGCCCTGTGAAACTGTGCACAAATCAAAACCCATTCTAGCAACAGACTTCCTACAGTTCCTTTTCTTTTGAAGGAAACCAAATGCCCTAAGAACATCTCATATTTGTCATGTTTTTAAGAGGATCTTGATTATGTGAGCGTAATAAACCCTTATTTCTTATTTTTATAAAAGTGACAGTACAGTCCATCCTTAAACCATAAAGAAGCTTCATTTTAGATAGACTTTAAATTATTTCTGCTACTTTAAGTGTAACATCCAAAAGGATCAAGGTTCTCAAAGTTGCTCTTTCCGTCCACGTAACTTGTTTTCTCTTTGCTCTCCCCAGCAACTTCTGCATTTGCTCACTGGTTATGACAGAAGTGACAGAGGCAGGAGCCGGGGGATAAGGAGCTTCTCACACGTGTACTGGAGCAGGCAGCTGGGCAGACGACAGTGACCACGTAGGGCCACTGCGGGTGCTTCCGCCTGGGGAGAAGCTGCACAGGAGCCCCTGACGTTCAAGCCCATGGAACCATAATGGGGAGACACCTCAAGAATGGTCCAGCCAAACAAAACAAAACAAACAAACAAACAGTTCCAGTCGAGGCACAGAGGAGCACAAACCCCGAGCCAGGAAACCAGGCTGCATCAGTTTTAGTGGTTTTGGAAAAGGGCCTCTCCTACTACTTACAGTGAAAACTATTATTGGTATTGTAAACAGAAGCCACAGTGAGCTCCCAATTTGTAAATTCTAAGAAAATTGGTATTTCCCTTAGCATTAGCAGACCTCACATCATCAGACTGAGAACTAACTTACAATTATTAAAACAAATTGAGGCCCATTCTCCTTATGTCATTACAGAGAAAAGAGCAATCACGATTAAATCGTGAACATTTAATTTTTATCTGTACCTCATCATTTGATTGAACTTGAACACTGTCTTGGGGGAGTGGGAGGGGGAATCATTATGAAAACTAATTTTTTTGAACACTTCATTTATAATTTCTAGCTGCTTCCCAACCCTTTTCCCTGTGCAGCACCCCTCCCTTCTCCCACTTAATGCTGTTCTGCAGCTTCAAATACAAACTCTGCCACCCTACTTGGGCAAAGCAGATTCCCTGGAGGATCTGGGGGCCCACCCACCTGGAGAAGACAAATTAACACACACCTGCGGGAGCAAATTGAATCAGAATACAGGAAGAAGTGCCAGACTCAAAGGTTTGCCTCAAGTGTTTTGCAAGATTCATCACATGCATCTATCGTCTTCCTCCCAGGCAGATGAGCAGAACCACCCGCTCTTCCTGGCTACAGAGGAACAAAGAGCTTAGACCGGGGGAAAATGAAATATTGCTATTATGACGATTCCAGAAGACGTTTACTAAGCAATGATGGTAGCCTTAACCAGCTAGGCTAAGCACAGTTTTAACTAGTCCTCAGAAGGGATAAAAGCAACCAACTTGACACGACAGCAACAATTTTACAGGCAATTTATAAAGGGCCATACTCAGTTGCTTTCAGGCTAACGTGTTTTGTACGCATTTAATTTTTTCCAAACCAAATTAAACTCCTGCTGGTCCTGCTGGAGACTGAAGGAATGCGTACACGCCGTGCAGACGTGCGGAAGGGCCGGAGCGGGCGCAGCGCGCGAGGGCAGCAGCGCAGAGCCCGCGGCGCCCACCCTGGCCCCACGGCGCTCCTGCCCCTGGGAGCGACCCCAGCACCAAGCGCACGGTTGCGCTCACGGAGTCATCGCAGAGCAGCACGGGTAAAATGACCATGGGCAATACCAAACACTGCAGCGCCTGACTGCAACCCAGACTCTTTGCAAGCAGGAGCCTAGATGGGTACAGTTGTGTTTTGTCCCTTTGGAAGGGAGGCTCCCCAAGGAAGGCCGCGGTTTGCTGGAGAGGCATGGGATGCCGCAGGGAGAGTGGTGCTCCCCCTCTCTTCTGCCCCCATCCCTATGCCAGTTTGTGGAGATACTGACATGCTCACCCAGAAGCCAGAGAGAAGCTTCTCAGGCAAAGACCTTTAGGGAGTAAAAAGACCCTCCAGAGAAGTGAATCTAAGGGCTCTCATTCCAGACAAATTGCTAAAAAAAAAAAAAAAGGAGCGAGCACTCTTATCAGGCAGCATCAGGCTCCACAGAACACAAGCAGCACAGATTAAGATCAGTGGTAATGAAAAAACAACCCGMGGTAACAACTGAACAACAGGGCACAAAGAGGCAGCGCTCAGTGACGGCCGCCGCGGCGTGGGGGGACAAGGGGCCGGCAGCTCGGCGGCGGCCGGAGCGCGCGGCTTCCACGCCGGGAAGGGAGCCGGGAAGGGCTGAGCCGCGCAGCGCGGCGCGTCCTGCGCCGCCACCGCTCCCGGGCCTTTGTTCCCCGCCGGGGCAGAGCCCGCAGCCGAGCGGGGGCGGCCGGGGGCGCGGCGGGACGAGCGGCCCCGCCTCCCGCGGGCCACGGGCCGGGCGCGCGGGCGGCCCCGGCGGCAGCGGCGCGATGCCCCTCGCCGCCCTCCTGCTCGCGCTGGCCGTGGGCGCCCTCCCCGGCGGCGCCGCCGCGGCCGAGCCCCCGGAGCCGCGGCGCGGGGCGGCGGGACGGGCGGCGCGGGGCCGCCGCAGCCCCTGCCCGCCCCGGCGCGCCCCGCGCAGCGGCAGCGGCAGCGGCCGCGGCAGCGGCACCGGCAGCGCGGGCTGCGAGGCAGGTGAGGCGGGCGGCGCGGGGGCGGGGGGCGCCTCTTCTTCATCCTCCTCCTCCTCCTCCCCGGGGGTGGCGGCCGCGTCTCCCTCGCGCACGGCGGGGAAGTTTTTGCTGCTGAAGGAGCGAACGGCGATTTCAGCATCGAGCCCCCGAGGTGCTGATCAGCTTTAAATTTCATCAGTCTTGGCAGCAGTCCAGGGGGCTAAATGCTCTTATGTGCAGTCTGCCTCGGGATGAGTTCACTGGATGGATACGTTTCCTTCTGCATCCCTCCGGGATCACCCCCTACCTAAATAAGAACTATGTCCTCCCATCTCTATCCATACTGAATCCGCTCAAACTGCATAGATGTAAGGAAGATAAGGACTGTCGGCTTTGATGCCCATCCTTCTGCATCTTTTGCAAAAGTGCAAGGTCAGCAAGGAAGTCTAGTCTACTACTAATGTTAATACTAACAATTTTCTACTTGCGGAGGTCTTTCCTTTCTGGATTAATTTCCCTTCAGATCTCCTATGAGAACACTTATAGTACTCTGCCAACAATAACCACAGGGGGTATGTCAGAGAGGGAATGGAAAAAAGGACAATACTTTGAACAATGTGATAATTATATGGATGGGTATAAAATAGCACATGAAGAGCATGTGGAAACACCAAGATCTCTATTACTCCTTTACGCATCAAGAAAAATGCAGCTGCCAAAGCCACATTCAAAGACAAGTGTTGTATCCCTTCAGGAAGACAGAATGATGTTGCACGCTACAGATGTTTCCTTGGAAAGAGCAGCAGGCAGCTGATGCCATGGAGGATGACTAGACCAATAAAAAAAGAAAAAAAGGAAGATTTCACTCTCTTTAGTTTAAAAAACGTCTCACRCTCTTAAAAACAGTCTCACAGTTGGCTTTTTCATTTGCTTTACCATTTTAAAACTCTTCTCAAAATTCTTCAGTCTCCCTCCCAAAGCAGTCTGTGAGGATCTTGAACCAGCTCAGCAGAAAGGGGCACTTTGCTGGTCTACTCTCACGGAAGTCAACTCCAAAATTCCTTCAAGCTCAGTAAGAASTTAGCTGAAGTGCAAAACGCCCAAAATACTGCATGACTTGAGTTTAGTTGCTTAGCTGAGTTCAGTCTTTTCAGAGTTCTTGGTTTTCCTCCAGAAGAAGGTACACAAGGGCAGCTCCTGCATAGGTGGCCATACAGCCATACCTATTGAACCACAGCTATAGATGAAAGGTCCTCTCCTTCCACGGGATTCAATGCTAAACTCCCAGTGCCCTCAACAGGCAAAAAACCTGTCCAGGAGCCTTCACAAAGGGGGCACCCCAGAACGAGTGTGAGAGGGTGCCTGGGGTGGAACATGGAGATTATCAGCCCWTTTGCCCAGAAAGCAAGCATGTTCTTCCTTACAAGCAAAGCAGCAAAGCAATACAAGGCAACGTCACAAAGAAGCTTAGAGCTGGAGAAGGGCAGGCTTTTCAGAGCTAGTCTCACCACGTCTGCTGCTTTGTACTCCTGCTAAGGAAGCTGTACTCAGCTATGAGGCACCTGCGGTAACGAGATACAGTAGCATGTGCAAAGTTTATTTGAAAGCATCCTGGCTTTCCAGGTTTAACAATAAGGATTATCCGCAAAGTTAATTGGTCTAACTTTGTGCATGTGCAGATTTTAACTGCTTTGTATTTTGATATTAATACTGACTTCAAAAATATGTCTGTGCAATTATACTATCCAATACCTGTTTAAGTGCACTTTTCTAGTTTAAAATACTGTACTTAAGTGCTGCATTTCCTTCTAAAATGAGACACATTTGGGTAATGTTACTTATTTGTTTCCTGCAAGCAAGTAAACCAAATTCATTTATATATCACATAAAAGGTATCACGATTACCCAAGGCAAYTGTGAATGAATACCCTGTACACAGAACCAGTATAAGTCCATCAGAATTTAGTATTTTGGCATTGTTAATAACATTCTGTAATGGCATCTTGTAAAACTGTTGTGCTTCAAGAGAGGCTCACCTCAATGCTTAAAAAGCAACTGGTGCCCCATGATGTTTACATGGAATGTAGTTACTGTGTTTCTCGTAATACGTTGTTTATGATACTTCTTTACATAGGTAATTTAAAGCTTTGAGTAAGTGGGTTAACTATTTTTCTTTATGTTATGAGTGGGCAAACCAACCAAGGGAGAGTGTCTTGCCAGAGGTCACACCACTAACCAGCATCAGAAGAAGCAATAATACACAGATCTCCAGAATGCCAGGACTGCAGAGTCCTTCTATTTGAATTTCTTTTAGCACAAGATAACTCCATTAACACCAACCAAGTAACAATTAATTAAACTTCTGAGAGGAAAATCAAGCCTCTGGTTCATGATCTAAATAGTTGGTTATTCTCCATCCCTGTAATACTACAATCTAGGTATTTAGTGCAAGGTATTCAGGGGTTGGTTGACTGTTTTTTAATAACACAGGGCTAAAGAAAAATACAGAAATATCTTAATTTTCTGCCCCTTAGACTGAGACCTTACAGTCGCACATAATGAGAATCTCCAATTTTCTACATCCCTTTAGAGACTATTATATTTCTATCACTTCATTTTTTCAGAGTATTAAACCATTAGTCATTGACATGATTATGCTGCTGAGGAACCAATTCAGCACACTGCAGTCGATACATGCAATATTTATGAAACTTCCACTTTAAGGATCTTTGGATGTGCAAAAAATGCTACCTACTAACATTCCCTTGATAGTTCTTAAAAAGCGGTCCTAATGCAGGCACCCTTTTTCCAAGGTTAAACTACCTGGAGAAAAGAGATGTTATTTTAGACTGAGAGCAGCGCTCAGGGAAGTGATGGACAACAGCAGTGATCACAGTGAGCGTCACACATACTTTAGCTGAAGCCAGCAGAATTCATTTCTCTGACTCCAGGCCTGATACCGCAAGACAAGAAAAGCTTCCATCAGTTTGAAGCGGTATTAGATTGGGTGTGCAGGTAGATTTTCACAAGTGCCTCCTGCAAACCAATAAATTAATTTCATTCTCTACCTGTAACAGGCTCTTGTACATGTACCCTCAATCTTAGACTCGTACTGACACACTGCAAGCTACAGGGTTACTTGAGATATAAACCATATATCAAAGGAAAATTCTCATACTTACCATGAGTTTGTACCTACCTAACATTTGACTCCAAAACTTCAGAGATGAAATATCAGCACAGGGCCTTTCTGTGGCACTCCTCTATCACTCGATCTTTTTTTTTTTCAGAAGTCTTAGTAAAATTAAATGATCTCATGTTGTAACAGCTTGTAAATGAAAACATAAATAAATATATTAGCTCTTTGCTCAGATTTCCAAATGTCAAATGCTTTTTTTTCCCCCCTAAAACTGTAATTTGAGAATACTCAGTATTAGGGTGAAAGGCAAAGGTAACTTTTGTTTCTCTTCCTTCCCCTCTCCCCTCTCTTTTTTTTTTTTTTTTCAATTTACATTAGCAGCCAACTTGTAAACCTTTGAATGCAGGTGTTTACAAAGAAAATACTGACATATCTTTAGCCAACATCAGAGAAAAACAATACAATATTTACACATACAGCAAAACTGTAAGCGATCCCCATTCTATTTGCAATTCAACTACACAATGTGACAATGCTTGTTCCTAGTGATATCTGGAAAATAAAACAGTTTGAAGCTACCTGGCATCTCTGCATGTGAGAAAAGCATAGAAAGAGGGGCAAGTGGGATGCTCTCACTGTTTTACAGTGCAGATCCTTTAAAGTTCTTCTGTTTTCTTGGAGTCAATTAAAAGTTGGCTCAGAGGTTTCCCTCTATTTTTTTTTCCCCTTCTGTGTCTCATCTTGAGCCTATGTGGCAGGTGTTGCAGAGCAAGTCTTGGCAGCACCATTGGATACCCTTTCTTCCTTTCATTTGCAAGTATAACTTAATCTCTTCTAAACAGTAATAGCAGATAGGAAAGACTCTGACTCGTGCAGATCCCAGGGCAACTAAAATTACCAAACTCTTTGTAAACAACTTGAACTGACCATCAGTAACCTTGGCCCAAAGGAAGTATGAATTTCTCTGGAGTATCTATGTATATGAATGAGCTTCAGTCAAGAGAATAGATCTGCGTTCTTCATTATAAGGCTGAAAATATATATCATCTATTATATATATATACACATATACACACACATATATACATTCAAGACTGTCTTGAGACCAGCATGCCCTAAGAGATGTCCAGCAGGCCCATTTTGTGGTTCTGTGCTCTTATCTCTACCTCCAGTGCAGCCAATTCACCTGTCTATAGGGGATCCTTCCTCTTTCTGATCGGTGCCGAAAAAGGCATTGAGAGAATGGCAGAGAGCAGCCTTGGCCTGGGAAAGGGGCAGCCTCTCTGTGCTCACATCCTCCTCTCACTGAGTCTGGTGTCCACAAATCCACATACCTCAGAGCATCATTTATTTTTATAGGTGCTTATGAGATAAAAGTCCTAACGTGAACACTTGCTAAGGATATACAAAATCTTTCACTTAAGCAAAATTCAAAACAAGTTTTACTAGAATTTATGATAACAGCACCTGGTACCAAAAAGATTTTGTCAACATAAATCTGGGAGATAAGTGTTGTTTGTTTTTTTTTGGTGAAATTCTGCGTTCTCAAGTTCTACTATGTTATATTTCACAAGGTACCCATTTTATTATAATTAATGTATTTAAAAAATTAACTCTTAATCTAGAGAAGTAACTATTCCAAGGTATAAATACTGCAAAATTTTAAATGAATTATGGAGCAATAATTTTCTCATTAGTTTGCTCTTAGATTTGATTGCAATATAATTATGACCTAGGTCATATGATATATGCTAACACATACTTCAGGATGCATATTAAGCACATAAAATACAGTATCATTTTACACTTATTGGGTTCAGTGCTGGAATACCAAACCAGAAACACTTAGAAAAATACATTGATCAAATCAACTTTCATGAATTCTGAAATTACTTTAAAAAGATTTTGCTCCAGACATTTTAGATTATTCATAATGGTAGGTATTAACACTGTTATCACACAACAGTGCTACCACACTACAACAGTAGTGTTTCACTATTAGCTGTAGTTATCAACATTGTCRTCTTAGCTGTAGTTATCAACATTGTCTTATAACACATCAATGCAATGAGCATATTTGAATTATGCAACATATTACAAACTGTGCTATGTATTCAGATAGATGTTAAACATTTGAGATACTAAGGATTTAATATCAGTTATGTGTAAAAACAAGATTTTATTTTTATTTCTTGATAGATTATTATTTCAGGAGAAAATCAAGAATATTTTAAATGTATTACAAATATTTTGTGGTGACAATACACAATTTAAAAAAAACCCCTGTATACAGGAGGGTGCTTCCTACTCCAAGGGGGAAGCAGAAGTCATCAAGAGTTCTTTTTCTTTCTGTGTTTTGTGGGTGGAATAAGGACAAGGGACAGGAAAGCAGGGGAAGAGGGTAGAGGGAAGTTATTTTCTTTGTTTAGTGTTCTGTGTCCACAGTGAGATCTTCCATGTGTTTTAAAGCTTCTCCCATGAGGCTTCTACTAGAAATGCAAAGAATTTCATATTTCTTTCATTTTTAGTCGTTGGTAAAAGAATTTCTGATGTGCTGAAGTTCCCTTGTACCATCTTCTCGTGTGTATATGTGATAAAAGTCTTCTACTGTTGACACTGTGAACTCTGTAAATATAGAAAGAATAATGACCAATTTCTACTATGGAGACATGAGAAGGGAATTTTACTCCTCATGTAATCCCTTATCCGATTTTTTTCAATAGAAATATCAGGTAATGTATAATTAGGAATTGCTGTGCTGATTCTGATAGGTGTCACGCAGCACTGTAAACAATCATGTACAAAACCAAACTTCTTTGGGAGAGAGCTACTTTAAAACATTCTGATATGTCAGGAATCACTTTGCTAAGAGTATTTCAATAATCACTATTTCCCCACAAACATCTCATAAAGACCAGAAAAAAATTCCAGAGTTTCATCTGTGTATATATTGCAGAAAAGCATGAAGAGGAAAATCACAAAGATGGAAAGAGAAAAGAATGTGCAAAGCATATACAGCATAGTTTTTATTAGTAGTATTAATAACACTCTATTATGAATGATAGCTAAGTCTGTAAYATGAATTTAATAAATTTTGTTTGTAATTTACTGCACAATTAAGTTAATGYGGAGAAAATAAATAGGAGGCAAAAAGGAACTCACAAACCCAAGTTTAAGGTTAATTAATTCCTTGAGTTATTTGGCAGCATTTGACTTGTGGTTTTATAAACCATACTGAACTTAATTAAAAACAGAACACAGTCTGAGTAAAATCCAAGGGTAAGAATAAATGCATCTACCCATTTTTATTATTTTATATATATATATATATATATGAACACATGAACAAAGAATGCAGACATGAACACTGTTTTTTCCCCTTTTTGCTAAAAAAAAAAATCAAGTTGGATGATGATATAGCCTCTGACAGATAGATTAACTGAGATTTTAGGCACTATTAATACACATGATTATGCTATATTGGATATTTTAATAGAAATGTATTGTTTCCTATTGAATTACTTCACCCTTTCTCCTGCTTTTATATCTTTTGCTGACTCTCACCCTTACCAGTGGCACTCAGTTACATTCAACAGCAGATGCATCTTGCATCTTACTGTAAAAAATAATTTTTGTGTAGCTCTCTAAACAGTTTCCTGGTAGACCTCTTTGACTTCAGAAAATTCCTGATGATTTGTCTTAGAATAGCAATGAAGATTCCTAACAAATTTATAATACAACATCTAATGGTGTTTGTTCTGAGAGCAAGTATGAACAAATTCATTCTTTGGCTGACATCCACACCATGCATAATGTTATACGGGTCAGAGCAGAAGCTATGCAATCCATGTGGCTGTTCTCTAATTCCCCTAAATCAGATGGAATTATATTGAAGATAAAAATATAGCACTCATTTATATAATCTTTTCTCATATGGGTAGATGCAACTATGTAGTCCACATGTATAAACATCAGAATTACAATGGAACTGCAGTGAAAGTGGCAAAATATTTTCCCCATGTAAGGAATAAGGTTATCTGCTTTTGTACCTCAGAGTGCAAGAACATTACACGTGCCAGAGTACTGCTTATTATGCTGCTTCCCCCGAAAACCAGAAAAATGATAACACATGAAACAGGRATTCTCTTTGCAGATGGAAAACTGGATTCAGTCTTTTGCCCAACATAAGTTAATCTAGCCATGGAAGTTCTTGCTGAATTCATCTCTACTTCTTTCAAGTAGGGTCAGTACGACTCCAAGGTGGCAAGGATGATTTTGAAGGTACAGTTGAGGTTTATCTGCATGGAGCCTGGGGGACAATCTGTGGCAGCCATTGGGATAACAATGATGCAAGAGTTGTATGTCGACAGCTTGCACTTGGGTAAGTTTTAGTCTGACAGAAAATCATTCAACTTATTTTAATGATGTTACAGTGCAAAAGGCAAAATGTTTTCCTACTCCTTTTTTATTTTTTTGTCTTAGGTTCTTGCCCTCTCTGTTTTGCATTTTAAAGCTGTTCTTCCTCAAATCCTTTGCTTAATTTTGCTATATTTCACAGAAGTCACTATGAAAATCAGAATATGATTTGAAAGCTACAAGAGGAAGGAACAGGGAAAGGCAGATATTCATTTGATGTGAAAAACTGGGATTTGATCAGACAAGCTTAGGGCAAACACAGACTGTTTTAATACGTATCAGGAACATGTCCATGAGGGCAGAAACACAGAAATACTGAGCCTGTTCTCAGTTTCTGCTCTCATATAAGTGTGAAGTAACTGAATCTATAAAAAAGTAAAGGTGGGCAAAATTAGACTCAAGATGAGATGCTAACCATAATATTCCTGGTTCCACGGAACATGGGACTACCTTGGTAATCCTCRGTTCTTGCCTGTCAAGAAGCATGAGACTCATTCTAGGTTTTGAGGAAATGTAGTATTTTTGCTGTGCTTATCTTCATGCAACCAGACAATTGTATGATTTACTTTCAGAGTTGCACATTGACAACACATCCCAAAATCAGAAAAAAATCAAAACTTTACGTTTTCATGGAATTATTGTAGTAAGTTAATAGTAACGCTGCACAGATTGAAAGACACTACATTATGCTAACCACTCACTGCCCTCATTGACCACAGCTTTTCATCATTATATTTACTACTTTCTAAAACTTCAGAGAAAATACTTCAAATTTTTATTATTTAAGTTTTATCTGTCATTACCTATATCATTTGCCTCTGACCACAGGTAAAGAGTGTTTTATTTAAATAAAGAAATGATTTTGGAGGGTATAACCAAAATACAATGCTATTTAAGCTGTCATTAAAGTTAGTATTTCTAAATAAGAAAATGCTCCCCTCTTACCTAAGTTTTGTTGTCTGTCAGAACAGAACTAATTAAGATGATCCTTTAAAATAATTTGGTGATTCAGTTCTAGGTAATACCTATAGCGATAATGTAATTGCAATAGTAAGATGAAACTCTGATAATGAAGAAAATGCCCACACCGAGAGGGATTTAAAATAACCTAATACAATCTCAGCTTCTAGTATACAAATGCAGTCCAGGTTAGGCAGCCAATTACCTGAATACACGCTTAGCATTCAGTTCAGTTTGCCTGTTCTCAGCAGGCCACACAGTATGGTTGGCTTTACTGCCTTTCTCATATTGCTTTCAGTTATGTATCAAGGAAGCAATTTTGTATTCCACAAGCACCAGGAGGCTGGAGKAGTGTATTTACTTTGTGACATTCCCAATGGTAGGCTGTTTTATGATGTTCAGTATTAATCTGGACACACCAAGCCAAATTATAAAAATATGAGGATTAGATGAGATAAAAGTTCAGCCATCTGGAGGCTGTGATTTTGCTTATGACTTCACCTGTCTCTATATGTCTCCTTTCCTTGTTTTCATTTAAGTTCTTTTTGTCTTCCATATCCTAAATATTTTGGTTGAAGTAGACTCCTATCAGAAAAAGCAGTTCAGTGATAGAAGAGTGGATGGTAGGGCCCTCTGAGCAGGAAATGACTTCCATCAGACTAGGTCGCTCCKCCTACCCTCCTAAATGAGGGTCAAAACAATGTATGCTATCATGCCTGTTTGGCAGCTACTTGGAGCTATATCCTCCAAGGTGAATTCAGTAGATATTACTGGACATCTTCAGGGGCTTCATCTTCCCGTTCCTTTGTTCTTACAATATTTGAGCTTTTAATTAAATTTCACTGGGCATTATATAGAGGCAAAGAAAGTTAATAATTCAATTATAATAGCCTTAGTCTGAAATGTAAAGGAAGCTGTTTTTAAACATGCTGGGGATAGATGGATGGCAATGGCTAAACGGAGAACAGACCTGGTCAAATGAAGGCAGCTTCACTGCCTAATGGCYATACAAGCATATTGCATGATGTGAGGATGGGCAGGGCAATGGCCAATGTTAATGGAGTACAGGAGAGRAGGGGTGTGAAAGTCCCTTTAGCATTACTTTTACCGTAAGTAAATCTTTACGGAAGGGTACTATAGATCCTCCTATGGACTTTGGACAGAACCTGTTTGTTGATTTTTTGTATTTAAGAAAAAATAGAAGATGAATATCACTGGCCCTGCAGCAACGCAAGACATTGTACTAAAATATCCCACAACACAATGGCAAGAACTAGGTCACATCTGGTACTTTTCTTAGTGAAGATGACAATGCTCAGCTGCATGAAAATGGAATGACTTTATCCTGTTGAAGAAAGMCCGTTGTTTTCTATCTAAAGTTTTATATAGGGGAACCAGGAAAGAACACATTTCAGGAACAAATATTTCATTTCCCTTGCACCCCTCCTAATGTCCTGTCCCGATTATTCTTATTCTTACAGTGAAAGAGGTACAGCAAAGCACATACCCACTGCYGGACTGGGCCTTACTCCCGTTTACTGGAGTGAAGTACGCTGCCGTGGTGACGAAGAAAATATACTGTTATGTGAGAAAGACATCTGGCAGGATGGGGCATGTCCTCAGAAAATGGCAGCTGCTGTCACATGCAGCTCTTCCCTGGGTAAAAAAAACAAACACACATGCTTTGGTTATCTCTTCATCTTATATATATAAAAGTAGTCATAATTGCTGATGATTAAATTAGGAAAAAACCCTTTACTAGACTTCTTAGAACAGGAAATTAAATAACCTGACTCATAGSATCATTTACTTCAAATTCCTCAGCACCACAAAAGCAGCTACTAGTGTCACAACTCTACTTTTTCATAGTTAGCAAGCAAAATGTTGCTTTGAGATCCAGGCTAGGAGAAAGGCTGAAGCAGCAAAAACCCTCCAAGGGAACTCTAGCTGTAAAAGTAGGATTGTGTGCTCCTTCWTCTCCCTGCAACACATTCTTTTTTCCTTCTTTACTATCAGAATAACATTTTGAGAAAGAAATGACCGTTTTCTCTGTTTCATTACAGCCTCTGTCTTTATTCCGATCCGTCTGGCTGGCGGGAACCAYGCTCACGAAGGAAGAGTGGAAGTCTACCACGCTGGCCAGTGGGGCACCGTCTGTGACGACCAGTGGGACGATGCAGATGCTGAAGTCGTCTGTCGGCAGCTTGGCCTAGGGTACTTCTGAACATCTTCTACTTCAACAGCAAAGCAGGAAACTTAGTAATCCACATGGCTTTGAGTTTTCAAAATATTCCTCTTCACAATRGCACAAATGCCTTTTTTCAAAGTACTATTATCTACACAACTAACAGCAAATGAGGCATTCTGCAATAAGCCTATAGTATATCTAGGGTTAAATTGATAAAAACAAGTTATCTTGAAACTAGGTTCTTTAWTCCATACTTATCCATTTCTACTAAAATAGCCCAGTGTTGAGAATTCACAGAGCTTATCTTAGGGAATGTAAATATAGAGAACTTTTGAAAACTGAGATGTTTTTATTTAGATGCTTATATTGGATATCTACATTTGGAATAGGAATTAGCCTTCAAAATAAGTATTATCCTTTGTGCATTCCATGCATTGTATTTTCTTAGTTTATCATATAAGCAGAGTATATTACCATAGTTCCAACCAGAAAAGCAGCTCCTATTGAAATAGAAGCGAGGGAGGGCTTGTCTCTTCCCATGACCAGCACTACATAGTACAAGTCCTCACTGCAAACTACAAGTCTTCAATGAATCAATGCCATATATAAGAAAGCATGGTTACTCAACAGCCTAAATCAAAGCAGGSTAAGAGCAAAGTGAATGTTTGCAAATCTCAGGGAGAAATACTATTTCCAAACTATCTGGAATTCTTCCTGGTATTCCCAGTAGTAGAACACATTATCTGTTAAAATGTTACTTGGAATTAAGAAGGTCATGACTAATGTCTAAAAAAAATTCCTGATAGATTATTAAGTGTAGAATATTACATAATTATTGTAATATTTGAACAATCTGCTCAAAATCCATTATGCAGACATAAACAGAATACCTATTCTATGGTAAACACAAAGCTAGATGTTAGTCTGCCTTCTGCTCTTCTTTCTATCACAGATTACTACATGACATTATCAAGTCACTTATATTCTTTATTCATTTAGTCATTTAAAACAATGGCAAATGACCTTCATCTGTCTCATTTGGGTATTTGATTAAAGTACTTTGAGTTCACCAAATGAAAGCCACTACAGAAAGATATAGGATTATTATAGTATATAAGCATTAAATGAAAATTAAGGTCAGAACTCTCATACCCATCTGTACATTTATAATCTCTTCTAGGAACATCATACTTAAAAATCAAGAGAGACAGAAAAGGAAAATGTCCTAAACCCAGCACAGTAGATTCTGATGTTATAAGCACATTCAGACTGTGGCAGGGTGGAAACAGTATGTTTCAGGTTCGCTCTTTCAGTCTCAGCAGAGACGGAAGTTGTCTGCAGAACCAACCACACTTTATCAGGGAGTGTGTCAGGCCCGTGTGGTGGGCTCTCAGCAGCGCAGGGGCTCCTTGGAGGCGGTGCCGTTTGCTCTTGTGGAAGCCTCGGAGCTGCTCCCGCTGCCTTCGGGACCGCGCAGCTTCACTCGGTGTTTGTTGCGTTTGCGCAGGGGGGTCGCCAAGGCGTGGAGCCAGGCTCACTTCGGGGAGGGCGCAGGCCCGGTGCTGCTGGATGAAGTGCGTTGTACAGGAAATGAACTATCTATCGAACAGTGTCYGAAGAGCTCCTGGCGAGAGCACAACTGTGCCCACAAGGAAGACGCTGGTGTTTCCTGCACACCTCTTACAGGTAGGCCAATGACGAATAATTACACTGGAAAATAGTGAAAAGTGCAGAACTGACAGGTGTGGAAAGGGTTTTTTTTGTTTTGTTTTCTGTTTTGTTTTTTTTTTTTCCTTCCAAGTTCTCAGGCACATAAAGCCCCATAGGACTCAAATCTACTAGCAGTATTACAAAGAATCAGCTTCTGCTTACGGAAATTTTAAAGCTACAGAAAATCTTCTTATTCAGAACAAACCTTTGTTTCATCAGCTTGCTAACTACCATTTATCATGTGGGGGCATTTTCTTTCAAGTAGGACAATTACACAAGCTGTCATAATTCTGCATTGTACTTACAAATGACAACGGATGTTTCAGCAACACAAATAATGGGAAATAGGCAGAATATGCAAAGTCAAAGCTAAGGCATCTATATAACAGAAGCATACAATTAGTCTACTCTCATGAACTAGGCATGTAATAGGGTCCAGGGGGGTCAGCATCATGCACTTTTCCCTTGCACTTTCCCAACTGCATTATGCAACACTACACAACCACCTGGAAGCATTACATTTCTTTCATCTTCCGATCAAACACAACCTAGTGATCAGCATTAGGTTGAGTAGCTGAATATTCTGATCCAATGCAGTAAATGTAATGTTGTTAGCTATTTTTTGTAGAACCTAAGGAAAAGTGATTCTTGTTTTTGTTTCTCTTTTTCCTTACTTGTCAATGACACAGATGGTGCATTGAGACTTGCAAGTGGGAAAGGCAGTCACGAGGGACGCCTCGAGGTCTATTACGCCGGGCAGTGGGGCACGATCTGCGATGACGGGTGGACTGAGCTGAATACGCAGGTGGTTTGCCGGCAGCTGGGATTTAAGTAAGAACAATTGATATTAGGTATCTGACTCTTTGACTTGGCAATAATGATAAACATTTACATAGTCCCTACATTCTTCTTTTATATATTAGTTGAGTGCTGTTTCATAGAAACTCCTGGGTTAAAGAACATTAAAACCTGCTTTACTCGGACTCTGTAAAGTATTTATGTCTAGTCTGTATCAATTCAGCCAGTGATTCAGCAGCATTTATTCATTCAATTATCTTCAAATTGAAATTATCTTCAAATTACCTTTTTGGCTGAGATTAATGCATAYGAGAAAAGATTATTTGTTTTATTTAGTTTTATCCTTAGAAGTTGGATTCTTCACATTCTTTGCCTGTGAAATAGCCACTAAAAAACACTGACATTTTGAAGGTATTAGGCTTTGTGAATTTAGTTTTAAAAAATCACCACCGTCAGGTATTAGGAACATTCTTATTTTTTGAAATACATGTCTTAGAAGAATTCCTGTTAGAGCTCCATACATTCATTCTTCACTTTTTGTACTCACTCTGGTTACAAAGACATGCCCTCACTAAGCCATCCTTCTCTTGCCTAATCTTTTGCTAATATCACAACCCATTGACAWAACAACTATATTCATGTTAAAATGCATCATAATCACAGAAGAATTTTCACATTTTTCACAGATGTGACATTCACATACACAATATTAAGAATGTTTAATTTCAAAATGAGTGAGACGACTTTTGGTTTAACTGAAACCTTAATCAAAGGTACCAGGGAAGAAGCATATAGTGTTGTCACTGATTTTAATACTAATTGCACCTACTTGGTCATGGCTAACACAGCTCACTGTTGTGCTTGAGATATTTATTTTTTCAGAAATAATTTATTTCTTATAGTGTTTAAGTATCATGCACCCTCTGATCACTATAGTATAATCAAAACATCACGTATACCTGTTCTCTACGTAGGCATGGAAAAAGCGTTCCTGAGAGCTACTCAGAAGGCAGTCCTGGGCCCATCTGGTTGGATGATGTCAGCTGCTCAGGGAAGGAGTCAAACATTCTGCAGTGCTCAAAAAGAGAGTGGGGAAAGCATGACTGCAGCCACCAGGAAGATGTGAGATTAATTTGTCATCCAGATAATGACAGCCATAAACTCTCCCTCGGTAAAGTATCTTGTTGGTAACTTCACAATATGAGTACTGCTGTGGGTGCAGATCTGAGAGAAGTACTAGGTTCTGTGCCTAGTCCTAGTATTGTASTAAGTTCCCAGACCGAAGGCTTATCCTGCAATCCAAAGTGTGGATTTACTGCACTATATTGCTCCCTGTTCTTGTAACAGTCAGCACTTGCACACACACTTTCCTGGTCTCTTCCTTTAAGCCTTTTGACCTCTAGCCATCCAAYGAACATTTTATATTGTGGTACTGTTTCATTATGCGTACATGAACTGGAATCATATTTGGTAAAAAGAATTCTCTCAAACCCAAAGTAACATGGATTCACATAATGACTGCTGTCTTTACAGATGCAAACCATCTGTGCTGCTTGCTCAAATTCCTATAAAACATAATCTAMGTATTAGGAGGTCTGGTTCAGTTAAACAGATCCATATGGTAACATTCTCATATCCCCGATTACCAGAAAATCATATTTATTTCCCACTCATAGATACATATATTAAAATAAAGCTATATGAGACAATAATAAAAACAGATATACTGTACCACTAATATCCTGTGGCTCTRTATGGGTAGTATAATTTAAACCCAACCAGAAAACCACATCCTTTCAATGGGAAAGTGAAGATGCTATATTAGACATTTCCTGTAAATTTTCTGGTTGGACAGTAGACAAAAATTATTGTTACTATTTGCTTCACAGCACTTGAAAAAATATTTTTTTTCAYCCTTTAAAGATAAAATCAATGGAAAAATATGAGAAATTAATAGATKATATTACTTCAGGAAATGCAAACGCAAAATGCAAAAAACAAAATACGCTACAATGAAAACAAAATATATTAGCATGAGATTCTGAAATTAAAACTAAACRAAAAGTTAGAGAAATTAATAAATATAACAGCACAGACAGTAAAAACAATAGAGTAAACAATATGCTGTAAGTTATATTTGGAGCAGAAGTACTTTATTTTTCTTGTAAAACCCTTCTTTTAATCAGTGAATTAAGCCACAMTCAATCAGCTTTACTCCAGAATAAGGTTAGGTCTACAAAATTTATTCATAACTTAATTTAATCTGAACTAAATTGCAAATGCAAATGTCACCTAATGCTGCTTTTATTTAAAGCAGGATTAGATAATTTCTCATCCTTACAGTGCTAGAAGGATATTTCATTAGGTAATGAACTTACRTGTCTTCCATTTAGGTGAAGATGATGAGGAACAGTCTTTTAAATTATTCAGAAAAAAGAAKCTCCAATTAGAGCATTAAGGATTATAAAGTATGGCATACTTAAAGATTTAGAAACTGATTCTCACTTAAATTCTCTAAAGAGTCCTCAAAGTAATTCACAACTGTTTCATAAGGACACTTGGATTGCTAGCATGCTATAAAGGAGTCTTCACTTAAATGAGAATCAAATATATACTTTGCTYAATATTTCAAAATTTAAGCAGAGACTAAACACTGAATGAGAAAAACTGCATGCAATAAGAACTCCAGGCTTTGAGAAAGAAGCAAACCCTGATTAAGTTTGACTTATCCACATGAGATTTTTGAATTATGACCATATTTGACTAAACATTCAATTATAAATGCTAGCAATGTCATACGTTAGAATAACATGTAGAATATCATGCTATCACACAAAACATGATACAAAGTACCAAGTGTAACAAATAACAAAAAGTTCAACACAAAGCTGTACAGTTTTGCTGAGACAGAAGGTAGAAGAGTGACTGTAGATAGCTTGAGATTAGATTTATGAAGTGAAATACAGGTAAAATCATCCATAAAGTTGCTGCAAGCAAAGTATGTTCAGCYTGGAAAGATATCATGTACAAAGACACCTTAGGTGTTCTCTGCCTTATAAGATAATTGGTCTGTGCCTTTTTCAGTCATATTCTGAACTATGTCCCACATGTATATGAAATGGGGGTACAAGATGAATTCTGAAATTCAAATTGCAGGCACAATGTAATATTTCATATTCTGTTGAAACTTGTAAACACTCCCTTCTTCTGCCAGCTAGGGCAAAATATGCAACTACTTTAACAGCCAATTTTAGGGTTGTTTAACATAAACATGAACTGACCCTTCACCCTGAACGTGATGAAAATGAACCGATGTACTAGTTCTTGCTTCTGTTGTTGGAGCTTGACAATGGCAATTTATTCCCAGGCCCTCCCATCAGGCTGATGGATGGTGAGAATAAGAAGGAAGGACGTGTAGAGATTTTTATCAATGGCCAGTGGGGGACAATTTGTGATGAYGGATGGTCTGATCAGGATGCAGCTGTAGTCTGCCGACAGCTTGGCTACAAGTAAGAGAACTCGCACACTATCTCGCAAGTTGTTTGCCAGATGTGATTACGTTCAGTCTGTGCAAGGCAGTATCACTCACGTTATGCTGATCACATAATACATATCTTTTAAAAGCTAATCTGTTTGGTATTCATTTGGTATACTCTAGAAAAGCACACTTACACTGTTAGTAAGGAACAGTCGGCTATGTCTTCAAGGGCAGTATACATTAACTAATACATGGGGGAAACGGAATTTCAATATTCAAAGGTATTTCACACACACACAAAAGGTATTTCACTAGCAACTGTAGAGTAATGATAGTATTAAATATTGTTTTTAAAGCTAAATACTCCAAAATTACTAAACTACAGAATAAATACTGCATTTTGTCACTAATGCTTCTACATGATCATACTGTTACTTGCATTAATGTAACTGAGAATTTGGTTTAGAGTACCTGCTCTCTGCTCTTTCTCCCTGTTCTTCATTCCTTCCATTGTTCTCCGTCTACATCTGTGAATTTTGGTTTCCACGCTTCTAAAAGTATAAAAAGTCATAATTACATTCCAAAATTTGTACTTTGGAAAAAAAATGAGAGAAACAGTAGTACAGCATTTAGGTAAGCACAGATAATTACATATTCTGTGAACTATGTAGATACTCTGTTTTGTTTCTGATTTAATGTCACAGCAGGCCTACTCATAGGCTAAAACCAGTCAGGAAACTCTAATCATAATTAATAATGTCCTAAGCAAAGCATATTTCTAGAACAGGACCTGAAGGAACATACACATTTTCTGAAGCATTGTCTAATACCTGACAGGGTTTAACAGACAATGAAGTATTTTAGGGCTGTGCTGGACCCCTTTTATTTATAATAAACGTTCAAGAGCATAGAGACACACACAGATGTCCATCAAATGCACAGATATCCTGCTGTTAGTGCTCCATGCAAATTAATTACTCCGGAAAAAAAAACAAACAACCAAGTGTTCTATGGTAGTAGCTGGCCCTCTGTGCTAATCAACGGGATTTTATGATTAACAGCATTAYGTAATTATGAATAATGACAGCATTGCTCCTAAAGAGTTCGACATACTATTGTGCACAGTCTTGCGTCCAAAAAATGCTGGGGTATAAGGTTTGAACCTTCCCTTCTCCCTAAGGAAAGATCTGAGCAAGTAAGGGGGGCTGTTCTTTACATGGCCATCTGTGCATGCAGAGTTGTTTCTAAAAGCCGCAGTTAGGTGATACATACACCACTGGGTACAGGGGGACTAAAATCAGTTGTAAGATCATACTCAAATATGTAAAAACACACAAAACTTAACATCCCTACATTCAGAGATCTCCCATTTTTATATATATATWWTAYATATTTAATTCAGCTCAATTTCTGCCTCTAGAACATTATGTTTTCAACATTTCTTTCCTTGTATTTGCATTGATTTAAAAACATCTGATTTCTTTTTTTTTTTTGGTTAAGGGAGTTCCTATTAAATTTGGTATACTGAATAGACACTTCTTGACAGATTAGCAATGCACAGTGAGAGATATAAAAGGATATGAAAAGGGTCTGAAGCACAAGAATCATGATTCAGCTCACTGCAAAGCATGATTGCAATCTATAGGCACTAAGCTCTTTCCTTCATCTTTGCTCTCTGCATCTCTCTCGCCTCTGACCCTTACATATGCAAACCCACATGTATCTTTGAGAGTCTCTGAGATTTACCTAGTAAATCAGTGGAGATGGTGCCTTTATAACTATCTGATAAAGGCTGCAGAGTCAAACATACAGTTCACAGCAATAAATACCTCCCCGAGAAGTCAGACAGCAAGAGTACTGTTGTGATTCACAACAAAGTAGTTTTGAATATCCTCAGGAGCTTTAGAGCAATGTGCTAAAGCAGCAACTCAGCAAACACCAGGGACTGCTCTGTGACACAGGCAACCAAAAATCAGGTAAGATTTTGCAACAAGTGCCTGCGCTGTCTCACTGTTTTGTAACACCGTACATGGAGACAGCAGCTGCCTGTGGGAATCAGAGAGCAGGACATTCTTTGTAGTTATCTGTCATCAAAGCATCATTCACAAAAGAAAAATATTTGGAGCAAGAAGAGACACATTGCTTGCAGCTAACAAGTTAAATCATACTAAATCCATTAGGCAAGGCTCTTCTAGCTGCTTCCAAGTCAGTTAAGGCTTTGGATTATCTGGGAGATACGTGCTAGCTGTGGAAATTAAAATGTTCAAGGACAAATGACCTTGTTGCATCAGCTCTCTCAGATCTTTTGCATGTTTTCTTCTCCTGGATTTTTTTACAACTCATATATTCTAAACTACATTCCCCACTTAGAAATCTTGTCCATTCCTCCCCTCCAATACCTCTTAAAAATAATAAATAGCCAAGGCTCTTCATGGGCAAGTCTGAAAAAAGCAGCAGTTTTCATACATTATTTTCATGTTTAGATTACATGGACATGGGCAATCCAACACCACATTCTCTAACTTTGATTCAGCTTTAAAAATAGTATGACAAATAAAAAAGGCCTCCTCAGCAGAGAATCTCCAGCTGAGGAAGAGCCACAAACTCTTTATGGCATTTTCACTTATCTTCCCCARTGTTGCAGGTATAAAAAAAGATATAAAAAAAGAGGTATAAAAAGAAGTGTTGTCTTACGTAGTATATTTTTATCGTTTCTCTAGCTTTTCACTGCAAGTGCAGTTATCCCTTCATATACACTGAAGTACTGTCCTGTACAGTGTGTACTTGCAGATACTCTTACAAAATAGAAACCCATGAAGAAGGTTAACATGCTACCATTATACAGTAGTCAGTATAATTTTAACACAATAAATTTTTATGACAGTAAGATCTCAGCAAATCACTCTTAACTGTTAACAGTGATTCAGATACACCTAGAAGACACTCTGGCTTCCGGTTGTACCTTGTAAAGACAGCCAGGCGATGTCTTGCTAGTTTCTTCCTCACTCGTCAACTATATCCAACAAAGTTGCTATTAAGTAATTAAAAATAAACATCTGTCACAAAAGTTACCAAATACGATGCAATTGCATAAGTATTATTGCAGTAGTATTAGTGACATTTTACTGTCTTTTTCCAATTACATTACAGTTTCATAGCTCAACTGCTGGGACACACTAAAATGGAACAGTTTGCACTCATGATTTTCAGTACTAAGTACTATGAAATATATAATTATTACTAATGTCTAAAATATTTATAAATCATTGTCCAAACTAAACTGAAAGTGTACCTGATATCCCTTCCTGAGGGCATCAGACCAGAACAGATTATTTTTAGCATTCACAGATGCAGATTTTATATGAGGATTAAAGAGATTATGAAAAAAGCAGCTTCCACATACTTTGATTTGCTGTAGATATTTTTGTAATGCTATTACAATAAAAATACATTGCACAATGCTATGCAAAGACATGAAAGCATTTTAAGAACATTAATGAATCATAACAAATTTGMTATACAATTTTTTTCCAATTACTAAATTAATATAATATAAATTAATATAAGCAACAAGAAGAAACATTGTAATCAGGCAAATTAATGAGGGGGTTGGAATGAAACCTCAAATGTCTTAATTTCATTGCTCACACTCTCTAAAGTATTTCACAAGTCAAGGGAGTCAAGTGTACAGTAAGGCTTTAAAATGCTTTAATTACAAGATTTATGTCCTGTTTGCAGAGGTCCAGCCAGAGCAAGGACAATGGCCTATTTTGGGGAGGGCAAAGGTCCGATCCACGTGGATAACGTGAAGTGTACGGGAAGCGAGAGATCCCTGGCAGACTGCATCAAAGAGGACATCGGAACCCACAACTGCCGCCACAGCGAGGACGCTGGGGTGATCTGCGAGCACCCGGGCAGGAAGGCCCCCGGGAACAGCCATAAAGGTGACGTCTTGCACTAGAGTAGATTCTGATTTTCTGACTTTTCAGGGCGCTTTGTTTTTAGCTGTCAAGTGCTGCTTTTATTTACATCAGAACAAGTAAGGAAGAACCCTGTTAAAATCCTAGAAATAACTCCAGGCTTGTACTTGAAAAGCAGAGCACAACTGTGTAAACTGATTTGTGGAWGCAGTAAAAAAAAATCTTAACTAGAACTACTAAGCCTGAGAGAATTCAGCATGTTTTCCCAGARCAAAATCTGTGTTTTAAAAACTATCATGAAACACAGAATCATTTCAGCCTCCTTGTTTTAGTCAAGTCTCATTGTAAATTGGATACTTCTTATTGTGAGTTTAATGCTGTCTACAATCCCCCTTCTTGTTTAGATTCTCTTGCTTCTGTTTGCGGACTGAGGCTACTACATCGCCGCCAAAAGCGAATAATCGGTGGGAAAAACTCTTTACGGTAAATATTTGGTAAAGACAAGTCATTTGCAATAGAAAGCTTCCAATGTATTTGCCACCTGCTTAATTTATGTATGGATGATGATGATTATTATTTACTGCCCAATACCTGATTTTCCTTCAAAAATGTTTCTCTGACGATAACTGGCCTTTTTGCTAACACTTGGTTCCTAACCTTTAATGACATATGTTTATGTATGGTTACCAACTTTGCCCTCATCACACGTTGCTACAATGGGAAGCATAGGCACAAAAAACAAAAACAAAAAAAACCCCAAACCAGCTACCATATAAGTGGAAGAAAGAACAACAGCACAGAAAAAAAAGCACAGAAATTCAACCAGATAGAGCAAAATAGTATTGCTCATCTTAAAAAGGAGACAAATGAGAAAAACAAAATTTTGTACAGAAAAAGCAGATAAAGAATTATTACAAAGGACACCAGATGAAATTTAAAGGTCTTCAGTGAAGTCACAGCAAGAACTTCAATTTCATAATTAACAAAACCAGGTACATAAGAAGAAGTAAAAAGGTGAGATAAACTCAATATTGCAGCATTTAGAAATAATTTTAAAAAAGGAGCACATGAACAACATCAGAAAAGGAATAACTACCACAGGAAATCTTTARGGCAAATAACTTGATAAGGTTCAGAAAGGAACTGCATACTTCTGTGCATACCAGAAAATACAAAGTTGTTTTCACTTCCATGTTTTGGAAAGAGATATTAAATCTCATTTTCCCAAATTTGAAACTCTATAACTTGTTTTAMTCTATAGGAAGTAAATTTCTCCATTTGTTTAAAAAATATTTGACCATGAGAGATGAGATGCTGGACTGCACAGCTCTAGCACTCCAGTCTACCTGCTAGTTTGACAGTAGTCGAAAAGTACTTAAGTCTACTTGCTTGCTTATTCCTGCATGTTGCTATTTCTGAAACATACATCACATCCCTCTCCCTCACACCCTTCTTTACCCTTCCTGTACATGTATAAAACTAGTGAAAATTAATCTTGATAAGATATAAGATAATCTTGAAATTATCTTGATGAGTCAGGGAATATATATCCCATCTACACTAAACAATACAGATGACCATAGGCTGAAAGAAGGTTTGTTATTTGTGTTTTTGTTCTTGGTTTAGACTTCCCAATTTGTAAACTTCCCTTTTCAAAGAGGTTTGGATGAACAAGCTGTTATAATGCAGGCAGGAAAGGAGGCAAGGATAAGTTCTCAGGAAATTCCCTTCTTTCCTCYGCCTAGCTGTGCAGGAAATTTCTGTCTCTTGAGCTGCTTAATATTCTTCAGGTAGAGACCAGTGTTCTGTACCTCTTATCCAACCTGGACAGCATTCGGGGAGGAAACTATAGAGCGTAGTTTTGGCCCTATTAGTTCAATCCGAGAAAGTAAAATCAAAATATCTTACAGTGGGAGGAAGCACTAGGAATGCTAGACACTCAGACTGTAAACTAATCTCAACCACTATTAAATTCTGAATGCTATAATAGTATCAAAAGTATTCTCCACTGTTACTCCATAAACAACGTGATTTGTAAGCTCTTCCCGTTGAACAACCAGATAGGATTTACATTCAAGGGAACTGACAAACTGTCCACCTTGCCTGGTTTTGCTCCCGGAATGAACGCCTGATGCTCTCCGCAGGGGCGGCTGGCCATGGCAGGTTGCTCTCCGGCTAAAGTCCGCGCACGGCGATGGAAGACTCCTGTGCGGGGCCACTCTCATCAGCAGCTGCTGGGTCCTCACCGCCGCCCACTGCTTTAAGAGGTAGCTCAGTCTTCAATAATGAGACATTTTCAAGCTATTTCACTGTCATGGGTATAGGCAAAACATTCTAAGTCAAGCCCACTTGAAAATTGTTCCAAAGAGCTGGATTTTGATTAAAAAAAAAAAAAACAAACCAACAAACAAACCCCCAAAACCTCTTTTTTTTTTTTTCCTCTCTCCAATACACACAATATATAAAAAAACACTAATAGGCTGAAACTATTCTGGATTTTCATTCTCACATTACACAGCCTGCTGTCRTCATTCAGCAGATTTATATTCAAAACTTGAACTTTTTCAAGGAAAGATATAGRTTACACCTCTGACATATTAATGCAGCTTTCTCTTCCAAAAAACCTTCTGCATATGCTAGGCTTTCAGGTTACAGTGAGGACAACAGCATATGGCAAAGCAGGGACCGTAAGTTATATTCTGATGTTCTTTCTGGCAATAGGCAAGGAATGGATGTTTTTGTTGTATCACTTCACTGACTAGCTGAACTGGTCAACAAAAGCCCATTTTAGGGCAAGGCATTATTACTTTTCTGTTGAGTTTAACAGTAATGTAAATCTGTACTCTGGATGCTCTTGAGACTGGGCAGTTTTGCTTATTCTTTACAAATAAGCTACAGCAACTGCTTTACTCTTATTTCCCAGCACACAAAGAAATGTGTTATATAAATAAGGTCCTGTCTCCTTTAGCAACTTAAGCAAAACTAATAATTGTCAAATTGCTAGACTTCTCTAATTTTCTATTAGTGATGTCTAATAAACTATTTCAAATTCTGCTTCTTTCCATATGTTTAGCAACCCATTTGCAGCTTACACTCTCCTTACAAACACGATGGACCTACTTGTTCTGGTTTCTTTCACAATTCTCTATATTAATGTACAATACGCCCTTTCTAAACATCTTCTCTCACTTCGCATAAGCAGGTATTTTGTTACTCATGATTCTATTTAGTTTTTGTGATAAGCCCATCCTCTTCAGTATTTCTGACACCYGTAGTTCACTGCCAATTAAATGACTGCAGCATGAAAATACTGAATTGCACGGTATGGCTATTATCTGCTCCTATTCCYAATGGCTTGCCTTCTTAACTGGGAATCCAAGTCGCTACTGAATCTGCCAAAACAGTTTTTCAGTTTGCACACTTTTCTCAACACCTACATACTGAGGGAGTGTTAGAGCACAAGAGCAGCGTGGCTGTCACACTGATTGTCCCACACMTGTGCAACCATTCCAGAGGCTCTTAAACTGCTCCACCTGGTAAGGTCAAAATACTCCTTTCCCCCACTCAGATTTTAAGATACATGTTTGCTCCTTTCTCAGAGTCCTCTCTGAAAGGCAGCCTAATCAAGCCCAGGAATTTGAACTTATGGACACCTTTTTTTTTTTTTTTTTTTTTTAATCTATCACAAATGTTATTTGTGCTGATTTTGGGCATGCATTTATGCAACACAAAACTAATTGTGTAACTCACAGCCCGTAGCACAGCCTGTGCTCAAGTTTATTGTAAGAGAAAGAAGGCACCTTTTACTGCGATTTGTCACTGGACAGACTGGGCTGAACTTTTCCATAGTCTCAGAGTGATTTTAGGGACTAAGTTTCCAAGAGCTATCTAAAGATCAAGTGCCTTCTGCACATATTTTCCAGACTGACAAGAGAAAAGAGCAATATACCATTTCCCATACCTGAAAATCAGAGTACTGCTTAAATAAAAGTAGGCTCAATTATACTCAGAATAAGAATTAAACACAATTTTATGCATAAGAGTAGGAGTTGTTCCCCAGCAGATTGCAGCATTATCTGGTTTCTGTTACCTCATACACAAAGAATTTGACTTTGATGCAAAGTTGTAGCAATACTCAAAGCTATTTTTTTTTCCTTTATAACCTGCCCACCGCACTACCAGGTTTCATCCTAAACCATTCTGAGACCTATAGGAAAATTTTCTTCTTTTGGCTTCTTTAAACACACCTGTATGCCCACATACATTTCAGCATAGTGCTGGCAAACCTGCTTAGAACTGAGGAGCCCGAGACATGGCAGAATTAACTACCTAGCAACATGCCAGAGATCAAAGGAAAAACTGACATTAAAACTCACTTCTCTTAAGCCTAGCAGGAATGGTTGGGTCAACCCAGGTGTGCCAGGCAGGCAAAAAAATACTTATATTTGATGTTAATGACCACATACATTCCTATTCTAATAGGATAATGCTCAGATGTATACCAAAAAATGCTGAAATATTGGTTTCTAATATTCTTTAGTATATCTARTGGTATGTTGTGGCACATAGAATTCCATTTTGAATAGACAGCTCTTAAATGCAATGAAATGAACTATTATAAACAATGACTATAGTAAAAAATTATTAATCTATTTAGTATTGCCTGTGTGACAAATTCAAGTATTGTTAAACAAAGACATCCAAAGAAATACCTCAATTTTAAAACCTTGGAAAATGCCTCAAGAGTTAGAATTCACAATTCTGTCTTTTTTCCAGTGTTCTTTTCCTATTCAAGCACTCATGGAAATTTCCTAATAAAAACTGAGTCAGTCATCAGTTATAAAACTATTGCACTTTTACAGCCAAAACAGAAAGATGTATTAATAATGTGACACAACAAATAGCTTTTTTTAAAATAAACATCTTTGAGATAAACATAGTGATCCACAAAAAAATAATAATAAAAAAATGCTGGCAATGTTATTTACCTGGGCAATAAAAGGCACTGATCAAATTTGGTTGTATGCCTAGGACCTGAACTGTGTGAGTGAGCCCTGTTTCTTTTAACCTTAATTTCAGGTATGGCAATAACACTCGGAATTACGCCGTGCGAGTTGGAGATTATCACACGCTGGTACCTGAGGAGTACGAGGAAGAGATTGGAGTGCAGCAGATAGTGATGCACGAAGAGTACCGGCCCGAGAGTAGCGACTACGACATCGCGTTGGTGAGGCTCCAGGGTCCCGAGGAGCAGTGTGCCAGATTCAGCACCCACGTCCTGCCGGCGTGCCTGCCGTCACGGCGAGAGAGACCACAGAAAACAGCGCCCAACTGCTACATCACCGGGTGGGGTGACACAGGTAAACACATTTCAGCGTGTTCTACCCGCCGAACTTAGTACCTGACGCTGCTTGTAAAAAACAAACTAAACAAACAAAAACCCTGGAAAATAACTGGTTATAACATTAAAAACACGCAGGTAAGGTCTTGAAAGGGACTGGAAGATTTGTCTCCTACTATTAAGCACACACGTTCAGCATATGTAGCAAAAAGAGCTGAAAGCACACAGAAATACTACTGGTTTGAAATACTGTCTCTTGCACAGCTTTTACTTAGTGTTAACATTTCCTAAAATAAGCYAGCTTGGCAACTTTAAGTTACTCATGTTACTTACACAGTACAAATTACATTTTTTTTCTTTTTTTAAAAAGGCCTTCTTTTAACCCTATGTTGGAGGAACTATTCCTAAGAAGAGCCTGATGATAGGCAAAGTATAACCACACTTGCAAATATACCTATCAACAACAAAATTATCCATGTGTTTATGCCATGTCTGCCTAGTTCCAACTTGACCTGCCTTCYCACCACTCTCATCCTTCTATATTCCTCGTAAGAGCTGGAACACAGATTTACTTGCTAAATTATATCATTAGCAAAACACGCTCCACCCTCTCCATCCAAGACAGCAATCATCCTAACTTTCTTCATATATTAAGAGCAAGGAAAGGCGCTCCAGTTGTGACATCAGTGAAAATTTGTAAGCCTGCTGTAGCAAGTAGAAAACCAACACACAGAGTAGGAAGACRGTACTGCAATAACCTAAGTACATTCCTGGGTTTGCAGTGCAGGATTGACTACAGAACAAAAGAAAATACAAGGACAGGCCTTATTCCCAGAAAAACTGGACTAGGTGAGGAAACAGGTTTTTGGAATGAGGCATTCCTGTGGCTACATTCATTTGTTTGCTGGTATGTAGAAGAATCGGGATTGTAAGATAYTGTCCATCTCTAATGAAACACACTCGAAGCTCAGCAGCATTAACTCTGCAGCCATGGTGAGCAAGAGCAGGCATCTACTTACAGCACTTGGTGACAACGGTGCTCACAAAGATGGTGCTCCAGCTGGGAAGCTGATGGATGGTGCTGCACCTGAAGAAGAGCGACTTGAACTGATAACCTATTAATGAAGTATCCTACAATTTTAGTCTTCTCYGCTCACATCTCCAAGAAATAATTATCTCATTAAATATTACAGTGTATGTATATGTATATATATATTTTAAATACACTTTTGTCTTTTATCAAACAAACAAAAAATCCAGCTTTGGAAAGGCGCAGCACACATGAGGTGTAAAACTAAACCTTATTTAAATATTAGGCTCTCAAAAAAGTATTCGTGTTCCATATTTACAAAATCTATTTAGTACTATTTTAGTGCAGTGGATTTTCAGTGTTATTTTAGTCTATTTAAAGTGATTTTATTTAATGATAAGGTGGCATGAAGGATAACAGTATAAGTAGGATGCTTGGTCTCAGAGGCATAAATAAATTTCATGCTAAGACAATTATTTGGGTCCTCTTTTCAGGACGGGCCTATTCAAGAACGCTGCAACAGGCGGCCATCCCTTTGCTGCCCAAGAAGGTATGTGAGGAGCGCTACAAGAGGAGATTCACGGGAAGGATGCTGTGCGCCGGCAGCCTCCAGGAGCGGAGGCGTGTCGACAGCTGCCAGGGGGACAGCGGCGGGCCGCTCATGTGCGAGCGCCCCGGCGAGAGCTGGGCTGTCTACGGCGTGACCTCGTGGGGCTACGGCTGCGGAGTGAAGGACGCGCCCGGTGTCTACACAAAAGTCTCCTCTTTTGTACCCTGGATAAAGAGTGTGACCAAACTATGAACGTCCTGCATCAAAACCTAGCAATARATTCTGAGGTAGCACAGCTTAAAACAGTGCAGGCAGTGCACACGGCRTCCCACAACACATGGGAACAGACATTTTCCCAGTTCATGATTCATGTGTCTTCCTTTCTGTTAAATCCAAGCTGTATACACACAACCTTTCCAGCTAGGGATTATGATGCAGAGAAAGTCCCTTTGCGGAGGTTTATACTGCATGAACAGATTTCCATRTAGATAAGGCAGAAGTGATCTCCAGCTTATAGTAACATTGGAGCAGGACAGTTGGAGAGTCCACTACAAGACTCACTGTTCACAGACGACTACCGTAGCAGTTATTCATGCTCCAAGCTTCTCTAGAGTTACAGATCTCAAAATTAATTCCCAGTCTAGTCTACTTAATCCATCCTTGGCCATTTCCCTATTTATTATTCCTATTATATTCAAGTCCTTTAACTTTGTCTCATGTTTCACTCAGCTGATGAGATCACTCACAGGTTCATTCCTGATGATGATTCTGTGTAGGCACTAAAATGTTAGAGGAAAACAATAATCAAATCCCCAGATATTCTCATGACCAGTTCTCACAGCTTAGCTTCTCAAGCACATTCCCAAGCAAAGTGTACAAGACTCTGGGAGCAATTACTTTCTCATCCAAAAACCCCGCACAGCTGCATGAGCTACATTAAAAACAYTACTCACTTTGAATTTCAGGAAGACAAAGGATTTTTATCTRAAGGGGCCCTTCCCCTGTCTCCCCCTCATTTTTAGCACATGCACATAATGACATACATGCAACATTTTGGAGAGCATTTAGGCTATTTTTACTTGCCACTAGCCCTTAGTACAGAATCAGTCTCAAACAATCCAATTCTCTAACAAAAATTACAATCATTTGATATAACTTCATAGATGACTGGTTTTGGATGGGCTTTACTAAAGTAACATCAAGAATCTTTACTGATCTTACAAGTAAGTTAAGTGTAAATATAGAAAATACAAGTACTAGAGATGTTGAACCAATTCACATTTTAAGAGGTCTAAAATTTTAAGTTATAGAAAACAARGAATTCTATCACGTTTAGCTGCATTACCAATTCAATCTGAAAGCAGTATCTGCAAAATACTTGTATATCTTTCATCTAGCAATTACTCACTCTTCTCATTGTTAATTTACAATGTGATAGGAAAAAATAGTTTAAGCCACAGTGTCCTAAACATTGTTTTACACTCCAAACAATATTTAACATGACTGAAACAGGTACTTTCCAAAGACTTACTTAAAAAATAAAATTAAAAAAAAGCAAGCTTTAACAGATCTTGATTCCTTTTTTAATTCGTTCCACGGTTCTGTTCCCAAGGCTACGGAAACCTTAATTGCTTATTATAAAATTACACTGATAGAAAGTGACTTTTACGTAGTACAGCATGAGATGTATAAAAGAACTATTTACTAGCCCTTTAGAAAGGACCATCCCATTTAGCTTCTTTATCACACAGGAGACAAGTAATTATGTTTCCAGGGCACTCTGTTCCGTAACAAGTTAATCTCAAAAACATCCAAGAACCACAGTCAACAGAGGAAGCATCAGGGCTACATCTACAATCCTTGTTTATAAGGCTCTTCTGATCATCTGTAAGTGCACTCTGTGCACTACACTTTCCAAACTTTAAGATGATAAAACATGTTTTGCAGGCCGAGAAACACTCCAGTTTGAAAGATGCAGCAGTTRTGCCACCATACTGTATGTAACTGTACAAACTGTTACTGCCAGCTACTGTTTTTCTGTRTTTCCCCAAATATTCCAGCTCTGACAGTGTTGTTGGCCATTTGTGAACAAGGTGGGATGCTTGTGTTCACTTTTTAATTGGGTTATTGTACATTTGTATGCTTCCATACCTTTCCAGTGTAACAAATAGTCTAGACAACTCAGCTTGCATGCACAAGATGGTGATAACATTGCAATATCCTATGTGATCGAAGACTCGGTCCTCAATTTTCTCCAGACCTCAAAGCGATTTTCAAGGACCATGAGCAGTTAAAATACCTTGTTGAATTGGTGCTAAGCTAGAATACATGAGGTGCTTTTATACAATACTTAAAGCCTTCTGTAATTCTGCACTACTGGAATAGCATGAAATACTTCATTTAAAAATTTTTAAAAAAATCACAGTGCAACAATCGCCCGTCAGACCTATATGAAACATTCTGCTGGKGAATTTTAAATCCATTCATACTTCTACTGCTTATATAGACTCCTTTTAATTAAAAGGATAGAAGAGAAAATACATGTCAGAATAAAATCTACTAGTACCATCAAAAATTTACTAAATAAAGCATGCTACTTTGATGCTTGTGAAGTAGGTTGTATAGTGCAATATGTTGTGTGTGATGCGTAAGGTGAAAGCATGATGTGCTTTTAAAAGTTGCACCACAGAAATATTATATTTTGAAAAATCAAGTCTGCACATTAAGCATAGTAAATCACTTAAGACTTAGTAGTTAGCTAGTGTTGCTTAGTCTGCTTGCTGTTTTCCTAAGATGCTTTAATAACGACATTTGAAGATGTCACACTACTGTTTTCACGCAGACAGCAGGCGTTTTCAGTTTCTAACCTAGTGGAACTCTCTTATGTTATTCTGTTTGCATTTTTGTTCAAAGAGCTTGATGATGTGTGTATAATAAAAACTGCCACACTGACTACAACTTTTCTTCATGATTTCTGTGAATAATGYATAAACAGATGCAGGAAGCTCAGTTGGGTAAACTTGCTGTGGGCTTTAAGTGAACACAGGTGCTCTTGAAAATACCATGATCTCATTTTCTTCCAAGCACATGAACTTTTGGCTGTTTTTCCCAGTGAAGCAAGCTTGCTCTATACCATCAAACTTCCAACATTCTGAGTGCTCTGAATCAGTGCAGTTAACGAARACAGCCTATTCTACACTTCCAAAACTACTTGAGAGATTTTGACCCCTGCCACCTTCCCCTTTGTTTAACATTTGTAAAATACACATAATTGCACAAAACAAATTCTACTCTCCCATCCCCATGGAGGATTTCTTATGAACAGGCTGTTCACAGAGGTTAAGAGTCACAGAAACCAAAGTGAACACTTGGCACTTGGGTTACATGAYCGTGGTAAACACTGACACATCATTCCTCCAACCATCCCAATGTTGCAGAAATCTAGTTAGGTGCAGTCCCTTTCAATTTCCACCTTCTTACATTAAATTGCACTACTGCTCAAAAAACTTCTGACCTTTCCCCTCAACTTGCACATCTTCTAGAGAAGACAATTCATTGGGAACACAGAATGGTGAAGCACTACTGCAGCTGACACACAAACCCCATACAACTGGCATGTAATCTGGACCCTGAACAGCTTCACARAGTGAAGGCTCCTTATGCACAAGCACTGAACCACAGATAACTGAATGTCCTTCTCCATTCTCAGCAACCTAGTTTTATGTTACAGTAAGAACAGGATTTTCTTTTGCTACCCTCAGTGTACAAGACTGGGAGTCCGTGCTCATCCCAGGTAAGGTCATATAGCCTTACCATGGGCACCCAAAACTAAATAATCTGAAATTTAAAATATTGTTTCAGAGACTACTGTAGAATAATACCTTGCTACAGGCCTCCAAGTTACGTTAAGCTTTTTATTCTGTATTAATGCTTTCCACATCCCTGGACAAACTAGTCCCCAACACTACTGCTTTTTCCTTTTCATGCCTGCCTTTATCTGCTTTCTCCATAGGATGAAAGCCAGGCACAGAAAAACTTTGCAGAGAAGGGACCTCATCAGCTCCCAGAGGCTGGGCAGACCCTTCCTGCCCTCACCATGTCTCTGGAACAGCAGCAGCTCCCTCCTGACAACTGTTCGTCTAAGATTTATTTAGGATGCAAATCATTCTGCCCTTGCAAAGATGTGCTTACTATTTTTCTAAAAGCAGTAAGGCAACAACAGAACAGCAATTTCCTAGAGAAAACAGAATTTACGGTGCAGGCTCCGACCAGTGGCTACCAGGCTTTGCAGGCAAACATGGAAGCCCCAGCAGGAAGGGTCACATCTGATACGGCCGCATGCAGCGCTGTCAAACACACTGTGCAGGTGCAGCACTACCTACTACAGTTCCACACAGAACACACATTCAGCTGCACTTGGTCATCCCTGGCAGGAAGTACACACACACACAGTGCACAGCTACCTGCCCTCCCTAGGCAGTCTACTCCAAAGCACAGCTAACCCTCCCATGTGAGGCTGTTTCCTCAGGGGACTTGCTACAATCTAACTCCAGAAGCACCTCAGCCCCTCCACAGCAAATACTGAGTTTTTATTTTTCTCGCATGTCCAGTACTGCCAGGTACAAGCACGTTGCCCACTTGAGCTCTCTTGGAGCCTCACAGATTGTGCGGAAGATATTCTACATGTGCCACCAGAGAAATGGAGAACGTGCCTTACCTAAGACAGAAAGAATGGAAACACTGARGCTGTCCAATCCTGCAACTATTCACCATCTACTGGAACTCCATACTCTCAAATATGKCTTAAATAAAACAGCCCTCTGTAGCTGACACTGCATAACCAGTTACGTTCAAGTCAAGTTTTCTCTCCTGTACTAGTAACCTCTGACAGAAAGACCAGGTAAAATGGCTCCCACTGTATGAGTCACAGTTACTGCGGTCTCTATCCRTTAACTGCAAACGTTAAGGACCAGCTACACACCAAGCAATTCAATCACACACCAGCAACTCCAGAATTGTTGGAACCAAGCAGGTCCAGATTCYGTTATTAACGGTCTTGAAATGAAGAAACGACACGTGGAGTGGAAGCCAGCATCTCTTTATTGATTCACTGATATAGGGGAATGCTGCACATTGCTGTGYACATACAAAATCTGGCTGCAGCTCTTCGTGTTCACTTTCCAGACTTTACACAAACTTACCTTCACCTCATTATGCACACATACTTACTGCAAGATTTGTTAACATGTTCTCACAGTTTAAGAGCCACCACTGAATATACACTTATCACCAGATTTAAGACTATTGCAGCATGGTCAACCACAAGACAGACTATAGCTTAGCCACTACAGTCAGCATTAATGAAGTTGTTTGAGATTCAAATGACAAGAGGTAGGAGCAGTAGAGGATGCTGTGGAGCTGGTCACCCTACCAGCATTCCCTCATGCCTGGGTACAAGCAATCAAGACTAATTTCAGGCACAGCAAGCTACCTGCCAGCCCATCCGTGCTCCTTAGGAAGGACCACAGAAACAGCAGGTCATCTCATTCGGGCTCCAGGACTGAACTCATTTAGAAAAGCTCTTTTCTGTTGAAGCTGAAGACAGATTAAGACTTAGCCAAAAATTAACTCCTGTCAGTTGCTTGATAAACAGAAATAACCATAAAATGCATCTATCCCAGATAATTAAATACATCCACTTCTAATTGAAGTAATAATTAAAATTCTAGTCACAGCTACTCCTAGAATTAAACATGAAATTTACCAAATCGTCTTCTGACATCACAACTGAGGAACTTTCAGCCCTGATAAGAAAAAAAAAAAAAAGTTTAATATTGCAATTGAAAATCCAAACACAACAGCAAAAATTGCTGAAAGGCATAATGCTCCCCTACAAATCGTCATCTGCTCTTAAATCACGCTGTTGGCCCCTTCCACCCAGTTCCAGGTCTCTCTCCACACTCCCTCTTCACAGGACGCTGCTGCAGACGGTCCCCAGACGCGTGGATTCCTGTGTCTCCACTGCAGCAGGCACTGCCTGCTTTACTGTGACTCCCTACCCTGGCACACTGAATGTGTCCAGGCACAATCCTTCTCCCTCGTCACACTAACTTCTGYTCTTGATTTCTGGTTTATAAAGAAYGACCAAACCCCCCCARAAACACCCTCCATGTTAATTTCTGTGACAGTAAATCAAATCTCACCAATTTAATCGCCAAATATAACTGGTACACTTCAATTGTTCCTGTTAAAGGCTACATTCTTAACTCTTTATTCTGCAAGACGTCCTGCCAAATATGTCCTTCTTTGGGAAATCCCAGCACCAGAACAGTTGCTTGTCTCTGAAAGCCCCTTGGGGAGGAGAAAAAAGAAAAAAAAAATTATTTAAGGGCCGCAGCCAAGAGGGGACCCACCAAGGCCAGACAGGCACCCCGCACCCCCCTGCCTGCTCGGTGTGTTACTTGCTACAGTCAACAACTGGTACCAACGGGCCGGTACGAGCCTTGCCAATTAGCAAGCCGCTGCTCTTCCATGTCTAGGAAGGGGAACAGCCACGGCCGGCAGCCCCCATGAGACCATGGAGCCCCCCGTGCCGCCACGTGGCGGCCCTGCCCGCGCCGCTGCCGCCATGTCCGCCGCCCCACGCGGCCCCCACGCGCTCCCGCCTCCGCAGCCCGCCGCGGGCGCTACCTGCGCTGCTGCCGCCGCTCCCGCTCCTCCGCCTGCCTCCGCGGCCGCGCCTGGGGAGGACATCGCGCCGCGCGCTCCCCTCCAACGGCCGCCCCGCTCCCCTCCAGCGGCCCGGGCTCGCGCCGCGGCCTCCCCCGGCCCCCGCGCGCTGCCAACGCTCGCGCCGCGGCCGCGGCCGCGTCACCCTCCCCCCCGGCCCCGGCCAACGGCTCGCGCCGGGAGCTCCACGCGCGCCTGCCACACGCGCGGCTGCCGGGAGCGGAAAGGGCGGAGCTAGCTCGGCGGGGCGGGCGCGGCGGCGCGTGCGCAGGCGCGGGCCTGGCCCCGTCCCCGTCCCACGTGGAAGGCGGGGAGGGTCGTGACTGCGTGCGGTGTTGCAGGGCCCGGTGTCCGGCACGCGCCGGGGAGAGGGGCTCGCGGTTGTAACGAAACGCGCCCGAAACACCCGCTGCGCTGCGCTGCGCTGCGCTCCGCTGTGTCACGGGGGCGGGTGCTGCTGGGCGCGTGCCGCAGGGCAGGAGCGCTAGAGCGCCCGCGTCGTTGCACTCCCCGCCGTTGCACTTCCCGCCGGTGCGGCGAGGGGCAGGTGCTTGTGAGCGTCTGTCGCACTTCGTAGACGCGTGACCCTCGTGCGGGYCCCCGGAACGGAGCCGCTGCTCGGAGCGCGCGGAGGAGGCGGGCGCCGGGCCGGGCCTGCTGCCCGCGCCGCTGCCCCGAGCTCGCAGCGTGCGGGGTGGGCGGCTTCGTTTGCACCCCGTGGCAAGGGCAGAGCGCGCTGCCTCCTGTCAGCCTGCAGTGCTCTGCAGCCCCAGAGAGCTTCACGCCAAAGTACAGCAGGCTTGTGCAGAAAGATGTGCAGTGTCATTCTGTGTGTGTGTTTGTTACTTTGTTCGGTTTGGTTTTTGGTCCTGGAATCAATCAGTTGAGAATTTAGCTAATAAAAGCCAAGTTTCACTGGCAGGCACGACAGGATACATTCTTGCTAACTAAGGAGACAGGATAAAATATTCCTTTATGCATGAAGAGATCCATTCCTCATAACAAAAGTCAAGGGATTTCAAATAGTAATTTTGAATCAAGCACCTACTTCATGGTTGAGCAAGGCCATATCTATTAGAAAAGACTTACACCTTCAGACTTCCATGATCACACCTGTGAAAGCAGATTTGTGCTTTCCTAGCTGCGCAGGTAGCTGAGCAATCAAAATGCATGAGCCTTATTCCCCTTCTGAATTTGTGAAGAGGAGAAGCAGAATGAGGAGGAGGAGGGAGGGAGGGAGGGAAGGGAAGGAAAAGGAAGGAAAAGGAAGGAAGGAAGGAA